>JASFXZ010000022.1:7274231-7805027 GCA_032209605.1 Mactromeris polynyma
GAAAATCATTGATGCAAAGCATCAAAGGTCGCCGCTAAATTATTGAATGATATTTTGTTATTTACATTCTTTTGTACAAAAACATGTAACTAAAGTATTACACTCCATTTTAGTAGTATCAAACACGTACACAAAAAATATTAATCTGTTTACAGACCCAGTCCACTTCTCTGTATATAGCAAGGTCACAAAAATAATAATATTTAAAATTGCATTCTTTGAATCTTTTACATAAATTCTCATTAAGTTTTTAAATAATTATCTTAGACTATCATGACACTCAAAATTTATCACCGGAACACATTTTCTTTTCTGATCCATACGTACGTAAACAATAAGCTTAGAATAAGCACTACTTTTATCTAAATATTTATTTCATACAGTTAACGCATCACTTCTATTTGTTATAATTTGTTATGTAAAAGATTCAAAGAATGCAATTTTAATTATTATTAGGCCACAACAAATTATTGTTTTGTTCTTCGGATTTTTTTTTCAAACTGTCATTTATTAAAGCGAGCGAGCGAAAAAAAGAGTATATTATGGTATCAGTATGCAGCTGAAAACTGTAGTTGCTGGCACCACCCTAAACTATGAATAAACAGCGTATCACCGTAACAAATTCCTTCTTACTGCAGTTTCTTCTCCGTTAGTACATGCAAGGAGAAATTATCAGCGATGACTATATCATATAATATTATAATTATGAACTGCCCACTTCAAGAAAATTTCAATAGCACATGTGAAATACAGGTAAAACAGTCAACGCGAATACTTTTTCTCCTTCACAGGACATAACGACAGGCAAAGACACATTTTTTACCCGTCGCAACAATGTTTTACCTGTTGCAACAATGTTTTACCTGTCACAACAATTTCTTACCTGTCGCAATGTTTTGAACAGGATTAACAACTTAAAATCCTTATTTTAAATGTTGTTTTATGTATAACCATTATAATTAAGCAAGATTTCTCAGTTCTTTTGTTCAAGTAAAGGTCATGACTATCTCATCATCATTAAATACTAGCCATGGCCTACCTTCTTCAACGAACTAATCAACTTCCGATCAACTGGAAGTCTCGTCTTTTGCTCACTAGATGAATTTGGCAATCTTGGCTTGGGCTGGCTTTTTTTCTTGAGCCAATTTTGGAACCAGTCATTTGGGGGCTACATCACTGCACGCGATCAACAAATATTTAGTGCAGTTTGTCCCCTCAATCCCCAATATTCTATAGCATAGGACTTTGTTATTTCAATGTAATCCTTTTTAGTGTTTCTTTGAAATTGCTTTTAATAGTCTACAAATCATTCCTAATTGAGCTTGTGGGATGATTCAATGTAGCACTGTTATCTTATTTCTTGTCTATTTTATTCTTGTTATTCAAGTTTAAACAAACATCTCACTATCAATTATTAATTATTCAAATTGACAGATGAAGACAATGTATACTCCCAAACACAAGTCAATCAACTGCAAAAAGCAATACATGTTTCAAACAGTCGGCTGTACATAAAAACTAGGTCACAAATGAAACATAAACTAAACATACAGTGAGGTAAATTGTACGTGAATAGTCATAGCACAGACTATGAGACATAAACCATCAGTATATACTTGCGAAAATAATAGTATTCTGAATTTACTATAATAATTTTCATTCCTCGTAAAATACGGAGCGGGCGGCATTACGGACCGTACGGTACGGATTTTATCGTATAATAGACCCGAAAACGAAAGTGATTGCATGGTTATCACATACATCGTTTTTAACCGCGTTTATCATAGAAATTGAGTGGAATAAAACATTCGCAAACGGTAAATATTTCGCCCAAATTAGCAAGTCATACTTTTCGACGGGACCGCTTTTCGATTATTTGATTTTTCTTGAGCAATTTCCGAAAATAAACGGTGCTAACTGAGCATTTTCTGAAATCGTGCACCACATGAGGGAATCTAAAAATAAACTTTCCGTAGACTGGTTTCAAATATTTTATCAGTCAAAATAGACCTTGACCATTTGAAATCGTGCACCACATGAGGGAATAAATTAAAAGATTTTAAAATGAAATAAAATAAAACAATAAAAAAATATTACAAATACTTTTTCTGTAAAACTTTATTGTCAGTGGGTAAAATTATCTTGAATCGAATAATCTTGGAAAAAAAAAAGTCACGTGTCCCTCCACGGACAAAAAAAGTCACGTGCCCCTCCATGTACAAAAAAATATCCCATTCCATACAGTACGCCGCACTTCAGTGCGGCGACAATGATGAGATGTTTCAGGAACAACCGCTGTGAGATATCAATGTTATAGTAAACAGGAATATGTTATAGGAACAATTTCTTCCTTGAAGAGTTTTGGAGTTACGATACGCACTTGAGGTATAAGTGCCCAACGCAATAACTATGTGTGTATCATGCTTTCTTTATATAATCACGTGTAAAACGAGCGAGATTTACAGTTTAAGTTATACTCTGGCCATGAAATTGAGACTAAGGGAGATACTTTGAAGAGGATGAAACAGAGGTTCTTGCACATTGCACTGCCTTACAATAGCTTTTTTTCAACTTACATATCTTGTTAAAGTTATTCTACCAGGGTTATTTTGACTTGCTTAACGATCAAGCTTATAACACAATTGTTAAATCAAAGTGGATTTGAGAAGGTTTCCCATATTGGCTGTTGGTCCTAGTTTCTCATTGTTTGAAAAAGATGTTTCTTCCAGTATTAAACTACGGTTCTGAAACTGGCCAGTGCCGAAATATGAGAACAAACTCATTTATATTTCTTACAAAACATTCTAGGAGTTATGATTTCTATGCAAATCAATTCGGATCCATATTTGGTGAATGTGGTCGTAACCCTTTAAAATTAATAAGACTAGAAAATATAATAGATTATGTCTTTGCTTAAATTTACAGGTGTATGTAATGATGAAAGAAACTATATAAAACGAATCTATAAAATAATGTTAAATGATAATGCATTGTCACCACATAAAAGCAATTGGGCGTACTAAGTAGATAATGTAGAATACTTTTTTGAAATGTTCAAACAAAGAGTTAATGACGCATTTATTTATGACTTAACAATTCGAGCTAGTTCATACTTTATTTTTTCAGAATTTGGTTTTAAACAATATATTTTAAATTTTGTCAACAATCGTATGCTCAGAATGACTTGATCTAGATTTCGCGCAGTGTCTCACAAATTAGAAATCTAGACATGTAGATGACATAAAATCCCAATACATTAGCTGTAGAATGTAAACCATGCAACAAGCTAGAGGCCGAATTTCATGTTGTGTTAGAATGTCCTATATTCTACAAATTAAGAAAATGTCTCACTAAACGCTATTTTCGGGAATGACTGAACGTTTCTGAACTAATCTTGTAAACAACCCCATCTTTATTTTAAAAATATATCGAATTATATACCTAGTAACTTAATTTATCAGTGCATATTTGATCATTGTACAAATAAACACGCATTACATCAAACTTAACTGATCAAATGTCCGATTTCATGCAAATTGTTTTATTTTTATGAAAATAAATAAACATGAAATGGCACGCACAGTTTCGGTTGTGCAATTATCTGCCTCATAATGAGTGGAAGGTTTAAAAGTAGAAATATTAAAAAAAGAGTAAGAGTTGAATATTTCTGCATTCTGATAAGTGGATGGTTAGTAAGACACTTCTGATAGAGTAATGTTAACATAATTATGTATTCAGAAGTAACGAAAATCGTCTTATAATTATTGCCGCAAAGAGTGGCTGAAATAACCGAGCAAAGACAGAATAAGGAGTCCATGTCTAGAGACACTTTACAAGCAGTTAAATGATTATAGTGGTGATGTTGACGCCGAGGAAGACATTCTTAAATTGATGTTACTAATGTTGCTGTGTCTTCTGTCGCTGCTGTTTATGATGAACTTTATATTGTTAGTTAGAAGGAATACTATTGCAGAGAGGAAGTGAACAATGTTGATAATGAGAAGCGTCATGGTGATAATTGCTATGTTGTCATAAGCATAGATTATTAAAACCAAGAAGTGATTGAACTGCGGATTGTTCTCCAGATATCATGACATTACCGGTCCTATTTCGTAAACACTGATTTCGCTAAGACATTTTTTCTTTCATAAACATATATTGGAAGTAACGTTGGGGAAAGTAGTTCCAAGATGGATGCCGAAGTGAATGTATGTAGTATCTGTGAAAAGTATGACAGAGATTGTTTAAAATAATAGGAATGTTAGGCACACAAAACAGTCAGGTAATGTCGAATTATGTTTTATTAATCAAATGTCTTACAGTAAACAGCATAGGAACACGCTTACGTTCCGTCGAGGTATAATTCGGAATGGAAATTCCCAAGAAGTTGCGATTGGATTTGGGTAACTGGAAATGACAAGCATTTTAACACTGGTTTCAATTCGAAATGACGCAAAGAAGTAGTGGTCTACGGTACAACACTGATATGACTGTGTTTTCAAGGATATGTTATTTTGTTTACGCTTGAAATAAGTAGACATATCCTGTTGAGAGTGATTATTATTCACATTGTGAAATAAATTGCGACCGCACTGTGATTTTAGGTTCATAAGCGATATATACGCAAATCAAAATGATAGCATTTAACATGCTTACGATCGTTATAATGATAGCGACATCTTTGATGCATAATGTGATTGTAGATGGAATTACAGACGTCGAACCAACATGTTATTCTAAGTTTGATTATGACTACAAGGTATTCATGTTTTATCGATTAGTGTTTAGTGTGATTTTGTTAATAAATGTTGTTGCAAAACCTACGAAAACGATGCATAAGTGTCAAGTACTTTATTTATTAAAATGTATATTATTTTATTCTTTCTATTTACATCTCATCATTGTACATACAATATTTACAATTCTCACAGAATACAGTAGCAATTTAAAATACAAAGCCACTCCTTAGCGGAGTTATAAAAGATGACATAAGAATTATATCACAAAAATGCTTATCATTATTGCAGTATATATAATTTATAATTAAAATAGCCCAGCTAATCTGATAATATAACTATTGTTCTAAAGCACAATAAAAAGAACACCGAAAGAAACACTTTAGCATCTACGATGTATCAAAGTTATTTACAAAGTAAAAATTGACGTCTTTGAAGAATTAAAAAACAGGTTTTGGCACAACTACGTATCATGTCTGGGTTTGAAAACAGAAAACAATATTTATCAGAATCTGACAAATGATAAACATTTATATTACATGTATTAGCTTTTGTGAACAGCTCTTGTCTGACATCGTTATATACCGTACAATTCAAAATAACATGTAACTCATTTTCTATTGCATTATTGTATCCTAGACTCCTCTGGTAAACCTTCGTATCGGCCAGTTTCAATTCTAATTGGGACAACTCCCAATCGAAATTTGAAAATGGCAGAACGATGTCTGGGTGGTAATATCAGTTTACAATACATATCAACTTCGTAATTATGTTTAACTATGTTTAAAAGTCAAGGACAAACATTTGATGTTTAATTTAGTTATTTTAGATTTGTTTCATTTTTCTTCCAATTAACCTTCAAACAATAATTTATGCAAAAATATAATATTACATGAAATTGTATTTGTTTCAGTGAAATAATTTATATTTTATTCATCTCAGCGACACAGATTTGCATGCGGTGATCAGTTACTGAAATAATTGTTGTTGTTTTTTTAGCTGATGCAGAAACTCTCAGAGCTTCAAAATGAACAGAAGGTACTTAGTGAACAGCTTTTTAAGCAATCAAGGATTATAGAAGAACTTCAAAAGGAATTGCAAGGTAGATGGTTGGCAAACCGGATTTTAAGAGCAAATATTATATAACCTGATTTTCATGATCAAACGACGGCTGATATTATAACGTTCGTGCGCTTTGGTATTTATGTTTAACATTTTAAACGTGATGTCGCGCATGAAGTCGTATTTAGATAGTTTCACTGTAATAACATGTATACAGTTTACATTTATGCTGTTCGTGGTTTAATACATATCATTCAGTAACAATTAAATTGGTGACAATGGCGCAGTTTAAACCAATTAATAGGGACATGTATTGTTAAGCGATATTGCAACACATTGAATTCAAACTCGGAAAGTATAAGTTTACGAACCAGCGAAGCATAAACTGAGACGTCATTGACGGATAAAAGCGAAAACGAGACACCAGCGAGCTAAATGCGTTAAATAAATCAATATTCGATGTCAATTCTGGGAACTATTAACCAGTTCATTTCGTGCAATTAAATCTTTTATTATTGCTTTATTATTTGGGAACTTGAACATTATTCAACACCAATGTAACTATCTCAAAGTGGCATTGTGATTCAAATTGTAATTATGATGACAAACAGAACATATTCATTTGGAGTCTGGTTTATGACAGACCCAATATTTTAACTCACCAGCTGTGTCTGACAAGAATATTTTCAAAATTGTCCATATTGCCATATAGAGAAAAATAGTCCCGACCCTAAGTGGCCAAGTAGAACTCAAAGGAAAACAATATTGTGGATTTGCACAGAAACCGCTAGCCCGATTTCGCAATAATTTCAGAGAAATGTTCCTTGGGTGACACTCAACTGAATTTCTTCAAGCCATGTTGGTTCTTTAAAACATGACCGCCAGGGTGTGTTGTCACCTTTCCGTACATGTATATAGTTGGAACTTCAAAAACTTTTTGTCAGAAACCATTGATCCGATTTCAAAATAATTGCACAGGACTATTCCTTGGGTGTCCTTATTCAAAATTCCTTCTGAAAAAAAGGTAGTCCAATGCAAAACAGTGGTCCAAGAAAAAAATTATATCTGAAATATTCTGCTCAGAAACCGTTGGCCCGATTTCAAAATAAGTTTTCAGAAGAGTTTCTTGAGTAACACTCGTCTGAATTCCACCAAGTCATGTTGATTGTTTTAATACCATTTCTGCTAGAGGGCATTGTCACAGGTGAATGATATAGGGGCATCCTGGCACTCTTTTTTATTTAACCGTAATATATTGCGCTACTATCGCGCTATATATTGTGCTATTATGATGCATTTTAAGCGAAATTAGTCTTCAGAATCGTCCAATATGTAGTTTTTAACACTAACAAATATTCAAATTGCTATATCTAAATAAATAAGAAATGGCTGATTAACACCATAAACAATAGATTTAACGAGTTTACTCACGTCACTGGCAAATAAACATAAATTGTTTTGTTTACACAAACGTGTGGGAATAAAACGATTCGTTGTTGTCGCGTTGAACACCGCGCTTAGTGAACTAAACATATAAACGACTCGCCGTTATTCAGTAATATGTCGGCGTGAAAATGCTAATTGGTTCTCGTTTTAGACCATTCATTTGCATTATAAATATAACAGTACATGTGGTATAATTTGGGCAAATATCAAGAACTTTCAATCCTTTTTTCTGCATCAAAATAATGCATAGATAAATATAAGTATATGTTTTATTTACTTGTCTAAAATCATGTGTTATATTACATTTGTAGACTCAGTTCATACACTATGGGGAGAATGGGCGCCATGGAGCAAGTGTACATACACATGTTCCGGTCAAGAAGGTGGACGACTACAAACAAGGGATCGAACTCGGTCGACGGCTACCGGTGACACACAGTCAGAAACGGAGTCACGCCCATGTAATGCCGTACAATTTGCTGGTAAGCACGGAGATCATGGTGCAGTTAGGTGACCAACTGTTAAATTAAAGGTGTACCTAAGTAGTGAAAACTATATGTGTCAATATACATGACATATGTCAGTGTCGAAGTATATAAACACTTGCTGTTTAAACATGGCGAGGACATGCCGTTTTAATTGATGTTGTAACAATTTTGTAAATTTTAACAGACACATAAAAATCTTCTTTCCCTTGACAAGATTTTAATGAAAAACTATCGTAAATTTCCATAAGGAGACTTATGTACTAGTAACATCGCATTTGATCAACCAGTTATATACACCGGAACCCCTTTAAACCGCAACCCCTTCAAACCACAACCCCTTCAATGCGGTCAAATTGTCCGGTTTCAACTTTTTTACTATATGTATAACCCCTTTAATCCGGAAACACCATAGTTCAGGAATCCGGACAAGAATTTTGGCCCAAAATGGATATTTCCATTATAAATTACCCCTTTAAACCGAACAAGAAAGTCCACAAAGCTACTAACTAGTATAGCCATTCTCTATCAGATAATATCTAACAATCTGATAATTATGTCATGGTTCAGTCTTGTATAATCTGCGAGTTCTGCAAGGGATCTATTTCCCCTGTTTAGATTGATGCAAATTGCTTTTGAACCCACGAGCTCCCGCGCTCAAAATTTACACTTCCCGCCTTCAAACACTTTAGTTGAAACACCTACACAATCAATGTATTCATATTCTGCAAAAGCTCACAATAGTTGCGAATGGTTATTACTCCATCGTAATTTCATGGACAAGTTTTTAGGCTTTCTTGCATGTCTTACCTCTATAATCATTAGTTGTCCTTTATGGTCATGCCATGTCATTTCTTGTGCCCCTCTTCCCTTGCGTGTTTACCCTTGCACCTCCACAATTCCTGATGTTTTAAGGACAGTTATTTTCCCGGATGTCGATGTGGAGAGGCATTGTCTTGTATATGTGGCGTTCCCTTTAGCAACTTATTCTCTCTTCCATAATACAAACTGCTATGTACACATTATTTTGATGAGGAAAACAAAATATCGATCAGGATATGAATAGTAATGGCAAATGGGGTGTATGTTACTGCAATAATAGAATGAGGCTGAGGTTCCAATTGAAAAGTGTCCCTAAGATTTTATAGTACGGATTTTCTAATGTATTAACATGTACTTCTCTCCCAGGATCTATAATTATCAATACACTGCAGGATGCGTAAAACAACATGGACCCGATGATAATTTTGCCATTGCGTATGATTATGCTGACCAGGTAGCTGTCTCAACTTGCACTGCTGTGAATGATGCTGGAAAATACGTGTATGCTGTAAGACGCAAGTGTTCGAAACTGTCCGTCTCCTGTGACGAAACTTGCACACACTTGGGGTACTTGATTAGCTTATTATTTGTATTTAGTAAAACAAAACATACCTAGCAAAATATCTATAAATCTGTAGGTTCATGATACTTATAATGATCTTGATTTCATATTTTTATGATACGGTGAAACATATCATAGTTAAATGTAAGGATAGTTTAATTTTATTATAGTGTAAGTGAACGGGCTTTGAAAATATACGAGATCTCGATCAAAGTAATTGAGTGTATAATTACGTTTTACAAAATGCTACATGGCAGGTCAGCAGTTTTATGAAAATGCCCCGTTAAGGCTAAAAACCAGAGAGCCGTTGGTAATTTCAGGGCATGCCAAGTGAGCCCGCATATTTGTGGGCCGGTAAGGGCGCCATGTAACATGCTCAAGCTTTATGTCTCAGTCAGAGGAGATCAACGGGTGGTACCTACGTCAGAATCATATCAGTTTACACACTACCCTCAGTACAATTTCACAATATTTCAATATGTCGATTTGAAGTTGCTATAAACTGAAGAGCTTGTGAACATACTTGAATAATTTAGAGCGTAGTGTTTAAAGATGTAGAAATGATGATGTTGTTAATTTACAGTAACTACCAATTTCCTTGCAGGTTGAAGTGCTTCAATTCGCTTCATATTTATCGACCTGCTGCTCTTGGTCGTGATGACGTCGGGAAGAAAGGGGTCTATACTTACCGCTACAACAATTGTGGAGGAGGTTGCGGACCCAATTTTTGCTGTTGTAAAAAATGAATCACCATCAAGCCATAATTTGTCCTCGTTGCTGATACAGAATGACGTTTATAAATCAAAGCCATGATATTTTTTGCGACCATCTCTATGTACACTATACATTAAAAACACTTATTGTAAAATGTGCTGTTCAAAGTCGTTGCTTATCATTGAGAATGCATGTACGGTGTAGTTAAATATTGTTTTATGTTTCATTTAAATTTTAGTTAAATTGTGTAAACTTATATGCCTCATCCAATGAGCGAACTTATGTTGACATTGAGAGCTTTTCTTTTGAGGTTGGATGAAAACAATCAGGTACAAAGAAGTGCAACCTCTCTAGAGCACATCGTTGTAACTAAACTGCTGTCGGAGTGTATGTTGTTTCTGAGAGGGCGGCACTGGAGAGGTTGTACTGTATTTAGACTTTTTGTCGTCTTTCTGACTTGAACTAACCCACTCGGCTGTACATTAGGAACGCACTGTGTCCTTACTTTTTCATTTTGAAACATTGTGTTGTAAAAACATGATAAATATACGACAAGTATATTGACAAAATACCTAAAAATAAACATTGAACAACGTCAAAGGCACGTAATGTATGTTTCGTTATATCTTCAGCATTTTGAAAAATTGTAGTTTAGTAACCTTTATGAATATAAGTGCATAGACAAAAAGGTACAATTTATCATTGTGCAAATTAACACACATTACAACAATTTTCTGTGATCAAACACCCGATGAATAATGATATATGTTTTGAGGGTTAATCAATCAAGTAATCGACCGTTATGGGATTATTGCACAACTATACTGCATTTGCTTGAATAGTTTTCTCTATAATGATATGCTTTAACATCTAAATCGTATACTATGCAATGTTCAAAATGTCATCACTTAAAACAAGTTAACTTGGAACAAATTACAACATCCAGCCACTCTGACTTTGATGTGTATCCTTAGGCAAGATACATCATTCTGCTACTGGCATTAGTTGCTATGATGGTAAGTGAATGTTTAAACATGTATATGGATGTTCGTCACTTGAGCATTATATGCTCATCACGAAGAAGCTCTACTGGTGATATATACAGAGCTAATGTTTCATTTGTTATATGAGTTTCAGAAACAAATGCTGGTTCAATCAACACATGTAAATACATTAATTAAATTCAAGAGAATAATGCAATTCAGACCTAATCATCGAAATCTGATATTTTATAATGAGTTGAAGGTATAAAATTTAAATAATATTCAAATATGAAATTGTCTGTATTCTGAGAAGTCGATATGCCAGAGAGAATATTTTGCTTCAGGGATCTCCACATACATAAGACCATGCCTCCCAACACAGACCTCCGGGAAACAACAGTCAATACACATCAGGCATTTGAGGAAGTGCAAGGGCAAATACGGACGGGAATAGGGGCGCAAGGAATGACTGGGCTGACCATAACGGACAACTAAGGAGAAGAGGACACTCAGAGGGGGATATAATGTATGGAATATATCACAAGACAGGTCAAGACAGCCTGCAACAATATGTCGAAAGGGAGGGAGAAAATAACATGAAGCCTATAGAACACAAATAGAAATACTAACCATACAGCGATTTATAGCTTGTCAGTAATTATTCAGGGGTTTTAAATCGATTTAACAGAAAATCGCTATGAATTCGCAAACTCTATTTTCACGAAATTGTAGATTTTTGTAAATCGCACTGGAAAAAGCTAGCATTTTAATGCCAACTTGAACGTGATATGTATGAGAACATTGATTGCATTAGAAAGGTTTACTGAAAATTAGTTGATTTAAGACGGTCGCAAATAAATACTGGTATACGGTAAAAAAACTCAGATGACTGTGTTTTCAAGGAAATGTTATTTTGTATACCCTTGAAATAAGTAGACACATCTTGTTGAAAGTGTTCACTGACTCGTGTCGTGAAACAAATAGCAAACGCACTGTCAATTTAGGTTCATAAGCGATATATACGCAAATCAAAATGGCCGCATTTAACATGCTAGCGATAGCTATAATGATCGCGACTTCTATGATACACCAAGTTATGGGAAATGGAACAACAAATGTCGAACCAACATGTTATTCAAAGTTTGATTATGACTACAAGGTATGTATTTTTAAACGATTAATGTTTACAGATGAACCGGTGTTCAAAAACCTAAAACATATTTACGTTTTAAGTCATTACATTTAAATATATGCCTGAAAGTCGCAGGCCCGGGTCCAGAAATAGTGCAGATGTTAAAACTTTCATGCTGATTTGGCAGAAGTTGACTCTTTTTTTTGTCCAAAATGAACATGATCAGGGAGCACACTTATAAACTGTTAACCGCCCAAAGTATATTCTTAAACTACAAACAGGTTTATGTATGCTCCCTGTATACAATAAATGTGTTTATCATCTCTCTCCGACATTAAATAATTGGCTGTGAGCGCAGAAAAAATGGCCCATTTGGCACAGAAATGAAAATTCAATTTTTTTACACGTGAACATTATTTAATTATTTGCCTCTATAAAAAACTTTTTGAAATGAAGTTATGTTGCACAGTTTTCAATTATGACGTTTTGAAAATACACCTACCATGTGTATGGCTTGTCAGGTTTTATGGACGGTAATGTCGCGACATACCCATAATTAGCGGTGCTAATTCTAAAGAATCGGAATATTTTCGAATTTCTAATGAATACTAGTAAATAAAAATTTATGATGATAATTACCATTCATAACTGGATGTAGTTGTGTTTCCATGTAATTTGTTTCAATTTGGATTTGCTTGCAACGCCTATATCAATTAAACGGTTAAAGGAAGATAGTCTTCTCTTTTATCAAAACACACTAAGAAATAATATTGACAAAGGCACGTTAGTGCCTTCATACCGACATACTCAAAAATACTGCAGTATAGCTTTTCCCAGAAGTCTTCCGGAATTGCAAGCGCTAACACGGCATGTACGTCATGATAGAAACTCCTGTATCGGACTTGTGTAGTAGTGGTTTTGGGAACATGTGTACACACTGTATGTAGGCATTTTCTCATGTTTATGACTAAGCAAATTTTAAAAAAGACCTTCAGTATATTTACCTTTAAAAATACAAAAACTGATGATAAATTATTATAATTCGTGATTTTATGGTAGATTCGAGGTTAGAGCGATTCATAAATTCAAATACCAACCAACATTTAACACGGTGTATTAAGCATATCACACTGCAAAACGTGCTTGTATGAAAGGACCACAATTATGATGGTGTCTTATTACTCAATCCGGACTCGCAAACTCCCCATTTCCGCACAACGTTGTATGGTGTAATATTACTGAAGACAGGTTTATAAGTGTGGCCTTAATTTGTCGGCGCGGCGCCATAAAAATCTACAGAGAACCTTAATTTCTTCTTAATATTTCAGAATTCCTTAGTGGAGTTCAAGAAAAGTTGCTGAGCATGAAATCGATATACATAATTATAAACAAAGAATGTAAAATGATAAAATCAAAGTACTGATATACATAGTTTAGAAAGTCAGACAAGCTTTGTATAGTGGAAAAAAAACAAACTGTTTTGGCATGTTCTGCGCAAGTACATGTATAAAATATGGAAATGGTCTCTTTTCAGTGTAAATATAGATACAAATGTACATATGAAGTAGCCAGGCAAAAATTGGCTTGTGCACTGAGTCTTGAAAATAGAGATCGACCAGCATGAATCAAACGATTCAATCCTTTCGATTTAAAGGTGTTTAAGTTGACATTAAAGTCGCCTTTCGTAGATTTGCAATTCTGAACGCTATTCTATCATTACAGGGAGTGTCCGGTGATATTTACATTTTTAAGCATTGAACATTTACACATTGTTTTGTTTTGCAGGCGGCAGCTACAGGCGACTAGTCCAATATTTCAGAAACATGGAATTAAAATACTTGTTCTTGGCCATGATGGTGTTGGGAAAACAACACTTATACAAGATATATGTGATATCACCAATAATGTTGTAAGAAATAAACAAAATTCCGAAATACTTGAAGCATTACCGGAACTACAATACCTTGAAGCTAGTCTTGTAGATATGCCTAATCTACGCCCGATCACTATTAACATATGTGATGTATTTATTCTCGTGTATGCCGTAGACAACGTCGAATCATTTAACTACGTGAAAACAGTGGCTGCTGATATTACGAAAACGAAAGGTGAGAAAGTAATTTTAATATAAATGTCCGGAGCAATTCTTAATTTATTAAACAGCATAACGGTTTTTTAAAATGGCATTTATTCGGTTGTCGCAAATGACGAACAAAAAAGTGTTTATTTAATATAGTGTCATCCCATTTAAAGGGCCAGTCATTTCTGACTTATGAGACACCTACTTCTCGACTCCTATTCTTTAATGCCAGACACCAGGCAGGTAGGCGCACGGTAACCATTATTTACTATCTGGCGGCTCACCAACCGGCCACATCAGAGCGGACCCTTACCGGGATTCGAACCCTCGACCTCCCGCACCGAGGGAGAATGCCTTAACCACTCGGCCACGGAGACAAATGATAATACTGACTTCTTTTCGTTTCAAGATACTAATCCAATATTAACCACTTATATGTATGTACATCACTAATGTTTATGTGTTATTTATACAATATCATTACACATTCAATATCTGACGAATAATTACCAAACAACAATGTTGAAGAAAATTCCGTAAGTGTTATGGATAGATACCTTTACATCACTTAGTTTTATTTGTTCTTCTAATTCCCTTCGAATTTCTTTCAAATATTTCTTAACAAATATGTTGCTATTATTTTCCCGACGACTTTAATGCCTTGCATTACCTTTATCTTATGTTTCTGTTTGATTATATTCTTTCATGCATATCTCCATACTTATTAAAGATTATCTTACTTTAATATATTAATTACGTAATAAATGGGTTGATGGGCAAAACTAGTGCAGCCACTAATCATGTTCTTTTTTATATCGGAACAAAAATTTACTACTTTTGCAGAAAAAGCTTTTTTCTTCTAGA
Source organism: Mactromeris polynyma (assembly GCA_032209605.1). NCBI lineage: Eukaryota > Metazoa > Mollusca > Bivalvia > Venerida > Mactridae > Mactromeris > Mactromeris polynyma. The sequence continues at coordinate 7,289,118 of JASFXZ010000022.1, forward strand.
AATTACAAGTTAAATCCAAATTCTTTTTGAAAATACAATGAGTCTATATTAACACAATGAGTCTTTTTTCTACATACGTTTGCGAGAAAACTGATAAAGCTTTATTCTTCTAGAAATTACAAGTTAAGTCAAAGTTCATTTTGGAAATCCCCGCTTATGTAAATAGTGATTTATTACTTACAGGTATGAACGTGCCAATGATGGTGGTGGCCAATAAACATGACTTAGATGAACAAGAGGTGGAACATATAAGTGCTGATCGCGTTGTCACCGTCAGTTTAGATGCTGAGCATATATTGATTAGTGCTAGAACCGGTGTTGGCATACGGGACTTGTTTTCAGTATTACTAAGCTTCTTTGGACACCATGCGGTGAAGTTTGATAAAGATGATCAAGACCGTCCATTAACTTTTCGTCGATTTCTACGAAAGAAATTTGCGTCTGTCCGTGAGAGGATAATTAGTTTAAAACGATAACGATTATACAAATACATTTGTATAGCGCAAAAGCTATTTTTACAATATTCCATTGTGCTTAACACACAAAACAGGCAAGCCATTCAGTTATAAAACATTCATAACAAATAGGTTTTCAGTTAGTTCCTTTCTGAAATTCTATGTCTCCAGGAAGAGCATTTCACCATTTTGACCCAACCGCAGACATTGATCAGTCAGCGATTTTGGTTCTGGTTTTTGGAACAATAAATTGAATTTCATCAGAAATTCTTAGTCTGTATTTTCCTTGAAAACGGTTAAACACAACCCTCTCATGTCGTTGTCGTACACAGGATACAACGCCAGTGCTGTTATACAGTCGGACCTCATATATTCGACAACCCTTTATCCGAAGACTTGGTATAATCCGAAATAAATATAAGGTCCCAATGTATCTTAGGCATCTCGAACTGAAATGGATTAGTCGAAACTATGCATTCAAAATAAAATTTCGGACCCGATGAATTCAAATGAACGAGGTCCGTCTGTAATTATTTATGTATGTTTGTATTTTACATTGTAAATTGTTCATCATCGGAAAATTGTCTTATAAACATGTTTACCATCCTATCTCGATCCTTCATTCCAGCATACAATTGTTATGCGAGGTGCATGTACGCGTGGTCGTTTATCGATAGAGAGTTGCGCTAACCACGAATATGTGCTTGACAAATATATGTCCGCACATCCAAATAACACCTGTCTATATATATGATATGATTCTATATTTCATAATTCAATAACCTCGCTTGCAATGTGGACAACATATGAACAAATGCATATATGTACAGGAATATTCAAACATATACAGTTGCGGAGAAGACGCAATTAATTTACATTAACTTAAAAACAAAATGTCTAATTCTGCATAATAATGTACAGGGGTTGATAACATGAAATATGTAGTTCGATTTCAAGGCGATGGTTGTTAATGTACTTTTTCAATCAAATACATCTAAACACAGCAGTACTGCATGCTGCTTGTTTTGTATTAAGCAAAACACTTTTATTTACGTAATCGTAATCCGTAAAGGAATGCCTCAAAGCTGAACGCCCGAGGGTCAAAACCGAACTATTGTCCCCAAAGGATGACGTGTAAATTACTAACATGACTTTAAATAGAATTTGGATAGTCAATACAAATGAAATAAATTGCATTGTAAACCAAAGACTTGTTTCGAGTTCCACTGTAGTAGGCAAAATGCAATGCTTTACTATGTCACTTGATAAGCCACAATGACTCCTTTTCATGATGTTAATTTGTCCAGTCCAACATGCACATTGTGCTCTTTGGTAGGTGACGTTTAATGGATACATCCTCCTGTTTGCTTGAGAATAATGTTATCGCTGGGACACTGTACGAGGTGTGATCAATAAATACGTGGACATTTCTTATAAAAATTTGAATGCGTTGAATGTGGAAACTCATAATTTCGTTTAATATGAATGCGTCACAACATGGAAATATAATGCATTGGATTACTAAAATGTACGTTTTTCTGACGTGCTCCGCGGAAGCGTTAGTATACATTTTCGATTGACTGTACAATCGGTATTTGTCTGTATAATAAGACAAGTTCATGATATCGTAGAAATAAGATAAAATAATGAGTATATTAAATATGAGTTTCCACGTACAACGCATTCAAAAGTTATAAGAAAAGTCCTCGTATTTATTGATCACCCCGCGTACAGCTGGGTGTAGTTGTAATGCACTATACAGCGAGGATTAAAAACACAAGAAAGACAATATGAATATTTCATAGACTTCCGGCACGGAAAGAAATACCCGGCACAAGGGTTACGGTTTTGGCGGGTACGAGGCTCGATTTGAGGAGTGATCGGGTTAGCAAACTGGTCAAGATGACGATGTCTTCAACATATCAATAGCGTTAACTGCAGCCGTTTATAACATCTCTACATCGAGGATACAAACCCGTTTTAGTTCAGTTTCTGTTACTGAATGAAGTTAAATACGTGTCAAAAGAGTGAAAATAAGTTGCTACAGGGAACACCTCATACATAAGACAGTGCCTCTCCACACAGACCTCAAGGACAACAACAATCCATAAAACATAGGGCATTTAGGCTCAAGAATATGTGCGTAAGGGAACAGGGTCGCAAGGAATGGCCTGGCCGACCAAAAGAGACAACTGGGAAAAACAAAGAGGACAAACAGGGGGATACATTGAAGGAATCCCAGGAAAGGTCAAGACATGTGGCTACAATAGGTCGAAACTGGGGAGAAAATAACACGAATAAATAGTCTATATAAAGTGAAAGAATTGTACAGGGAAAAGGGAAATTTAACATTAAAACACAAATAGAAATAATAACCATACCGAGGTTTACAGCCTGTGAACTGTCAATGAAATACTGGAAGTTTAAATCGAGTAAACAGCTAGCTAACCTCACACTCAATCGCTATATGGTCATTGGTTCCCGAATAACATTATACATTGAACTTACCATATGATATGTCAGATGTGTTGATTTACAGTTTTTAAAGATCAATACAAGTCATGTTTGTGTTAATTTCGTACCCATAACTGTGAATTTTCATTTCGCGGAAACAAACTGTGAAACTTGCTCTGCATACCCTAACATTTGTTTGTACATACATTCAATTCAACTCAATTGTTTATTTGTTATAGGCCACCAGCCCAAGACAACATATTATTTATAATATATATAATGTACATATTATGATAATCTTATCAATATCAGACATAATAAATTATATCATTTTAACAGTAGTTATTTTTTTTCATTTTAAGGGTAAAAAACAAAAGGTAGAGACTCATGTATATATGTTATGTATGTAGTTGTGATAGGTAGGAAACATTGTGCGTACTAGTAGTGGAAACTGAGATATAGCCTTAACTTGAATGTAAAACTTTAAGTAAACAAGAACAGAATCATGAAAAATTGGGATCCTTCGCCACCGCACCGACATATAAGTGCTAATATGGGATTTACACCCTCTTCCATAAGTGACGTCATTTCAAGAACACGCTACATGTGATCTCACTATTTGCAAGCAGGAAACAATAATTACTTCATAGGGTCACTTCGTATTCGCGATTTGCGGCAAATATTGCTTACTGTCAGTACATGGGGGACGTCATAGTAACGTTTTCTAAAAATGACGTCACTTAAAGAAGGGGTTGGAAATCGTACAGCGGCGATCATTATTTTATTATAAACCTCGACTTTCTTTTATACATTTTCCTTTAAATAATAACAATCAATTTACCGTGAACATCCCCTAGGCAAATATCTCATATAACTAAAATATGAAGGCAAAGCATCCTATGTTAAATAACTGTACATTCCTGATTACAATTGACATATCCCTAATTCCTGTTAATTACAAAACATATAAGGAATTGACGTTTTTATATTATCATAACTGTACATTCCTGATTACGATTTATATATCCCTAATTACTGTTCATTACCCCACCACATACGGAATTGACGTTTTTATATTATCATAACTGTACATTCCTGATAACAATTTATTGCCATATTATTGCCATTGGCAAACTCTTACAAAATATTATAATATCATGTCTTCAAAATCAAAACGCCTCCAAATTCACCTGTCAAAATACATCTACTTCGCTATGTCAAAAAGATATTCTACAAATCTGTGAAAACTACACTGTACTTATATTACTATTTATGTTAAATATTTGTCTGACTTTTTGTAACTACCATCATATTTCATTTTAAATCTTCACTATGCTCTGATGACTATTTCTCTCTCGCCGACTATACATGTGGCAAAAAACTTTGTAAAATGTTTAAATGCCGAACTAAAATGTATTGTATTGTATATTGATAACTTACTGTTAATAACCAAACCATATAACGAATTGACGTTTTTATTTAATCATAACTTTTCACTCCTGATTACAATTTATATATCCCTAATTCCTGTTAATTACCAAACATAAAAGGAATTGACGTTTATAAAATTATCATAACTGTACATTCCTGATTACAATTTATATATCCCTGATTACTGTTAATTACCAAACATATTAGGAATTGACGTTTTATATTATCAAACAAGTTTATGTTTGTAAAATTAAATGACTCATATTTTGTTGTCAAGTATGTTTGGCCCTCAATGATTTGTTGATGATATAAACTATGATGAGATGTTTCAGGCCCAAATGTTGTGAGAAATCAATGTTATAGTAAACTGGGATTTGTAACAGGAACAATTATTTCCTTGAAGAGTTTTGGAGTTATGACACGCACTTGAAGTATAAGAGCCCAATGCACTGACTATGTAGCGGATCCGTAGTCCAGTGGTAACGCGCAGGTTCGATTCCCCGCTCCATCACTGACCGTACTAACAGTCTTTCGGACGAGACTTTAAAACAATCATCTGGCATACATGTACTTAAATAATGTATTGATAGGCCAGTGCCTGTATTACTACTAGCTGAAGACGGTTATAAACCAATTATGATAGATTAATGTAAATATAATTAAGTATTTAGAACTTTAGGGAAATCTGCATATGAATATTTTTCTCTATAATGATATGCTTTAACATCTGAATGGTATATTATGCGATGTTTCAACATTTCATCACTTAAAACAAATTAACATTGAGCACATTACAACATCCAGACACACTGACTTTGTTGTTTGTCCTTATGCAAGACACATCATTCTGCATTTCTACTGGCATTAGTTGCTGTGATGGTAGACGACTGTTCTTAACCCGTATATGGATGTTCGTAACTTGAGCATATGCTCATCACGAAGAAGCTCTACTAATGATATATACAGAGCTTATGTTTCGTTGGTCATATAAGAAACAGGAACAAATGTTGGTTCAATCAACACATGTAAATACGTTAATTAAATTCACGAGAATAATGCAATTCAGACCTAATCATTGAAATCTGATATTCAAATACATCCGAACGAGCCACTACATTTGCTTAAAGAGCTGTGAAGTATTTATTTAAAATCAGGTAAGCTGATCAGTTTAGCCGAACAAGTCATTCCTATGTTATGCGTATCGTAATACTGAGAGGAACATCGTTATCATCCGAATATTGTACCTATTAACGTAGTATCTTCTGCAAATCCTACAGATCGCAGTTTTCATATCCGAAGCGTCTCTAGAAGATGGTGCTTGCTTGCAAAAAGACATATAACACCTTTCAATATTTGGTCGTTTTTCAAGATCATCATATATTTACAGTATGCAAGCGTAGTTTGTTTCACTGCGAGTAGCTTCCCTTTAATTATGATCGCTACCAATAAAGCGAAGAAAACAAAAGAAAACAATGTCTGAAATGTGAGCGATTAATCGATAATAAAGTAACAGGGTATCATCGACGATCATAATTTTACGAATGGCTCGTCGAAATAATCGACCTTCCGCAATAGTCGGCCCATCAGTAGTATACAATCACTTTCTACGCTGTTGCTGATAATAATGGTTGAAGCAAATGACGAGACTTCAGAAATATATGTTGTTTGTGTTGCAATGTATTTTGTCTAATTTGTTGATGGTGAACGCCATATCATTAATGAGGCGTAAGACTTTTGAAGAGAGGAAGTGAACAATGAAGACATTAAGAAGTGTCATGAGGATGAATGCTATGATGTGAAAATACATTAGCGGTATAAGACCGTCGCATATACATAGTGATATACAGTATAAATATCATATGAGTGTGCTTTCAATGAAATGTTATTTTGTACACACTTCAAATAAGTAGACACATCCTGTTGAGAGTGTTTATGATTCATATGTGAAATAAATTGCGATCGCACTGTCACCTTATGTTCATAAGCGATATATACGCGAATCAAAATGACAGCATTTAACATGCTTACAATCGTTATAATGATAGCGACATCTTTGATGCATAAGGTGATTGTAGATGGAATTACAGACGTTGAACCAACATGTTATTCAAAGTTTGATTATGACTACAAGGTATTCATGTTTCATCGATTAATGTTTAGTGTGATTTTGTTGTTACAAAAATGTTGTTGCAAAATCTACGAAAACGATGCATACTAATGCATTCTTTCTTTCGATTTGCCGAGTCATAAGGAAATCATATTTTATAAATACATTTAATGCAATCTTGAAAATTCATTTTTTAAATTAATAAGTTATAAGAGTACTTGTGTGCGTCATATTCAAGAATATACTCCGTGTTAAAGATGTATCTGGCTCATCTTAACGCAACCATATTTGAATGGGCTTCCTTCAGTGCTGTTGCTACAATGGCTAAAACATCTTTAATTCATAATTGTGGGCTCATTTTATACAAGGAAGTTTTGCAGTGCGCCATGCAACATACATGCTGTGTTAAATATTGTTTGATATTCGAATATATGTATCGATCTAACCTCGAATTTACCATAAAATTACAAATATGAAACTTTCGAATACCGGACCCTCTAAAAACCGGAAACCTTTGAAAACCGCACGAATCTCAAAGTCCCGTTTTTTTCGTCCTTTTTACTATATTTTTCACTTCTGAAAACCGGAACCTCTGAATTCCGAATACCGGACGATTTTTGATGGTCAGTTTATATATTTTACACAAAAAATGACTTCCGAAAACCGAACAGCAAAATATTTGTCAAATTAAAAGTGTCACCTAGCTTAAACAGGTTGTAAAACCCCTGCGGTAAACTGTCAAAAGTTTTCTTTTGTTTATCAATTAGCGGTGGCGTTTTTTTTGACACGCGTGAAAATCACAATGATCATGTGATGCTTGAGTAAGGAATCAATCGGCGAGTACAATAACGTGTGAAAAACTTTCTTATTGCTTCAATGAGAGAAAGATCGGTGTTTTAGTTGAATTCCTTACATCGATAAAACACAAGAATCGTTTGATGCGATTACTTTAATTTGTTTTCATTTTATGAAAACGTAATGAATTAAATTTCGTACGTGAGGAAAACTTTCTTTATGTTTGAATGCAAGAAAGATCGGTGTTTTTATTGATTTCATTACTTCTATAAAAATCTTGCATTATCAACATCAATTAAATATTCTCGATCGCGAGACTTCAAAGATGGTAAAATGTAAGTGGAAATTGTTTGAGTAAATGCTATTATTTTTTTATTTACAAAATGGACAGGAGCGTATTTCAAACCAGTAGCGGATCAGTGGTCCAGTGGTAAAACGCTGGACTTGTAATTCAGGGATCGCTGGTTCGATTCCCCGCTCCATCACTGACCGTACTAACAGTCTTTCGGACGAGAATTTAAAAACCGAGGTCCCGTGTATGATGCTTTACATCGAGCACGTAAAAGAACCAGGAGTGCTTCTGGAACTGGGGCATCTTCTGTATCATGCACTATCCTCCAAATCTAATATGACTAACATTCTTCCAGAGGCGTCGCCCATGTGGGAAACCGGTGGCGACGATAAATAAAAGCATATACATATACAACATTCAAACCATCAGATTATTATACAAACTTATGCAATTATAAAGGGAAATAAATCCCTTCATTCTACGTGTTAAGAAAACATAACTCTAGTACACCACATCCACTTTGCCTACAAACTTCCAAACTTCTGAATACCGGAAACTTCCAAATACCGAACATTATGGCTGTTCCGAAGGTCGTTCGGTATTCGGAAGTTTCACTGTATTACGATCAGTTTCAGCATTCTTTGAAAGTAAAAAAGATTGAAGGTATTTTTTTACAAAAAATGCTTGGTCGAAAACTGTCCCAATAGATGGCCCGAAGTGTCCCTGAACATGGTCCGAAGTGTCTGTACCGTAATGTCCGTGGTCCGAAGTGTCCTGACACCCGCGAAATACGTCTATTTTGCCATTCCCGTGAAGAGCGTGTACTGATTTACTGTACGCACGAACATTCTTATTCGTAAGATCACTGTCATACTTACGAACGCGTTGATAAAACGGTCGTAAGTATTTTCGTAAGAACATTCTTACGAATATTTCGTATCTTACGAACGCTCGTGCAGAGGTGCACATATTGGGCTATATCTATAAAGACCACCCTAATAAAATAAGACCATGATCTCAAAATCAAGAACACAATTTTCAAGTCCATTTTCACGGTTTTGCTCTTTATTCAATCACAATATTAAGACCACCTCAATAAGAAAACCAAATTTCAAGGGTCCCAAGTGTGGTCTTATTATTTAGGTTTAACTGCACTCAATGTGTGAAAGATAAAGCTTTGCGATGAATAAACACAATAACCTGTTTTGGGACGCATATGGGTCGAGTGCTTGACCCCGGGCGTATCTGAAGCCTTCGTCGAGGTTGAATCGAGAACTCTACAACCCCTGAATAAGGCGCAAGTTTTGTTCAGTAATACGAATAGTGAATGATAAAAGGTGTCCTTGAACAATCAAGTACAACAGCAATGTTACCTATGTCTTATTATTGAGGTGGTCTTTTAACGAGGTCCCATTGTAAATGTATGGTAACACTCTGTAGATATGTAATACTTGTAAGTGTCAAGTACTTAAATTGAAATGTATAATTATGTTTAACTATGTTTAAAAGTCGAAGACAAACTTTTGATGTTTAATTTAGTTATTTTAGATTCGTTTGATTTTTCTTTCAATTTACCTGCAAAAAATGAAAGATTACATGAAATTTTATTTGTTTCAGTGAAATAATTTATATTGTATTCATCTCAGCGGCACTCGTAAAAATACGCACGTAGTGATCAGTTACTGAAATAATTGTTCGGTCTTTTTTAGCTAATGCAGAAACTCTCAGAGCTTCAAAATGAACAGAAGGTACTAAGTGAGCAGGTTTTTAAGCAATCAAAGATTATAGAAGACCTTCAAAAGGAAATGCAAGGTAGATGGTTGGCAAACCAGAGTTTAAGAGGAAATATTATATAACCTGATTTTCATGATCAAACGACGACTGATACTATAACGTTCGTGTGCAGTGGTATTTATGTTTAACATTTCAAGAGTGAAGTCGCGCATGTAGTCGTATTTAGATAGGACCAGTGTAATAACATGTATATAGTTTACAATTGTTTCGTTCGAGGTTTAATATATCATTCAGTTAGAATTTGATGGTAACAATTTCGTAGTTTAAACCAATAAATAATAAGCAAAATAATGCATAGACAAATATAAGAATATGTTTTATTTACTTGTCTAAACTCATGTGTTATATTACATTTGTAGACTCAGTTCATACACTATGGGGAGAATGGGCGCCATGGAGCAAGTGTACATACACATGTTCCGGTCAAGAAGGTGGACGACTACAAACAAGGGATCGAACTCGGTCGACGGCTACCGGTGACACACAGTCAGAAACTGAGTCACGCCCATGCAATGCCGTACAATTTGCTGGTAAGCACGGAGATCATGGTGCAGTTAGGTGACCAACTGTTAAATTAAAGGTGTACCTAAGTAGTGAAAACTAAATGTGTCAATAAACATGACATATGTCAGTGTCGAAGTATATAAACACTTGCTCTTTAAACATGGCGAGGACATGCCGTTTTAATTGATGTTGTAACAATTTTGTAAATTTTAACAGACACATAAAAATCTTCTTTCCCTTGACAAGATTTTACTGAAAAACTATCGTAAATTTCCAGCCAGATAAAGGAGACTTATGTACTGGTAACATCGCATTTGATCAACCGGTTATTAACACCGGAACCCCTTTAAACCGCAACCCCTTCAAACCGCAACCCCTTCAATGCGGTCAAATTGTCCGGTTTCAACTTTTTTACTATATGTATAACCTCTTTAATCCGGAAAAACCTTAGTTCAGGAATCCGGAAAAGAATTTTGGCCCAAAATGGATATTTCTATTATAAATTACCCCTTCAAACCGAACAAGAAAGTCCACAAAGCTACTAACTAGCCATTCTCTATCAGATAATATCTAACAATCTGATAATATATGTCATGGTTCAGTCCTGTATAATCTGCGAGTACAGCAATGGACCTATTTCCCTTGTTTAGTTTGATGCAACTTGCTTTTGAACCCACGAAATCCCGCGCTCAAAATTTACAATTCACCACTTCCCGCCTTCAAACACTTAAAATGAAATACCTAAAAGATCAATTTATTCATATTCTGCAAAACATCACATAATTGCGAAGGGTTATTACTTCATCGTAATTTCACGGACAACTTTTTAAGTTTTTTCCCATGTCTTTCCTCGATAATCATTAGTTGTCCTTTATGGTCATGCCATGTCATTTCTTGTGCCCCTCTTCCCTTGCGTTTTTACCCTTGAACCTCCACAATGCCTGATGTTTTAATGACAGTTGTTTTCCCGGATGTCGAGGTGGAGAGGCATTGTCTTGTATATGTGGCGTTCCCTTTAGCAACTTATTCTCTCTTCCATAATACAAACTGCTATGTACACATTATTGCAGATCATCTTCAAATCTTTATAGCTTATAGACATCACATTTAGATGTGGAAAACAAAATATCGATCAGGATATGAATAGTAATGGCAAATGGGGTGTATGTTACTGCAAAAATAGAATGAGGCTGAGGTTCCAATTGAAAAGTGTCCCTAAGATTTTATAGTACGGATTTTCTAATGTATTAACATACTTCTCACCCAGGATCTATAATTATCACATCGTTGCAGGATGCGTACAACAGGATAGACCCGATGATAATTTTGCCGTTGCGTATGATTATGCTGACCAGGTTGCTGTCTCAACTTGCACTGCTGTGAATGCTGCTGGAGGTCATGTGTATGCTGTTAGACGCCAATGTTCGAGCCTGTCCGTCTCCTGTGACGAAACGTGCAAAAACTTGGAGTACTTGATAAGCTTATTATTTGTATTTAGTAAAACAAAACATACCTAGCAAAATATCCATACATCTGTCGGTTCATGATATTTATAATGATCTTGATTTCATATGTTTATGATACGGTTAAACATATCATTTTAAATGTAAGGATAGTTTAATTGTATTATATTGTAAGTGAACGAGCTTGGCAATATACGAGATATCGACAAAAGTAATTGAGGGTATAATTACGTTTTACAAAATGCTACCTGGCAGTTCGGCCGTTTTATGAAAATGCCCCGTTAAGGCCAAAAACCAGAGAGCCATTGGTAATTTCCGGGCATGCCAAGTGAGCCCGCATATTTGTGGGCCGGTAAGGGCACCATGTAGCCCGTGCATGTTCAATCGTTATGTCTCAGTCAGAGGAGATCAACGGGTGGTACCTACGTCAGAATCATATCAGTTTACACACTACCCTTAGTACAATTTCACAATTTTTCAATATGTCGATTTGAAGTTACTATAAATTGAAGTGCTTATGATCATACTTGAATTATTTAGATCGTAGTTTTTAAAGATGAAGAAATAATGATGTTGATAATTTACAGTAACTATCAATTTCCTTGCAGGTTGAAGTGCTTCAATTCGCTTCACATTTATCGACCTGCTGCTCTTGGTCGTGATGACGTCGGGAAGAAAGGGGTCTATACTTACCGCTACAACGGTTGCGGAGGAGGTTGCGGACCCAATTTTTGCTGTTGTAAAACATGAATCACCATCAAGCCATAACTTGTCCTCGTTGCTGATACAGAATGACGTTTATAAATCAAAGCCATGATATGTGTGCGACCATCTCTATGTACACAATATATTTTAAAAAAATATTGTAAAATGTGATTGTTCCAAGTCGTTGCTTATCATTGAGAATGCATTTACGATGTAGTAAAATATTGTTTTATATTTCATTTAAATTTAAGTCAAATGGTGCAACCTGTCTAGAGCACATCGTTGAAACTAAACTGTTGTCGGAGTGTATGTTGTTTCAGAGAGGGCGGCACTGTAGAGGTTGTAGTGCATTTAGACTTTTTGTCGTCATTCTGACTTGAACTTACCCACTCGGCTGTACATTAGGAACGCACTGTGTCCTTACTTTTTCATTTTGAAACATTGTGTTGTAAAAAACATGATGAATATACGACAAGTATATTGACAAAATACCTAAAAATAAACATTGAACAACGTAAAAGGCACGTAATGTATGTTTCGTTATATCTTTAGCATTTTGAGTTAAGTGTAGTTTAGTAACCTTTATGAATATAAGTGCATAGATAAAAAGGTACAATTTATCATTGTGCAAATTAACACACATTACAACAATTTTCTGTGATCAAACACCCGATGAATAATGATATATGTTTTGAGGGTTAATCAATCAAGTAATCGACCGTTATGGGATTATTGCACAACTATACTGCATTTGCTTGAATAGTTTTCTCTATAATGATATGCTTTAACATCTAAATCGTATACTATGCAATGTACAAAATGTCATCAATTAAAACAAGTTAACTTGGAACAATTTGCAACATCCAGCCACTCTGACTTTGATGTGTATACTTAGGCAAGATACATCATTCTGCTACTGGCATTAGTTGCTGTGATGGTAAGTGAATGTTTTAACATGTATATGGATGTTCGTCACTTGAGCATTATATGCTCATCACGAAGAAGCTCTACTGGTGATATATACAGAGCTTATGTTTCATTGGTCATATGAGTTTCAGAAACAAATGCTGGTTCAAGCGACACATGTAAATACATTAATTAAATTCAAGAGAATAATGCAATTCAGACCTAATCATCGAAATCTGATATCTTATAATGAGTTGAAGGTATAAAAATTTAAATAATATTCAAAAATGAAATCGTCTGTATTCTGAGAAGTCGATATGCCAGAGAGAATATGTTGCTTCAGGGATCTCCACATACATAAGACCGTGCCTCCCCACACAGACCTCCGGGAAAACAACAGTCTATAAACATTCTATAAACATCAGGCATTTGAGGAAGTGCACGGGCAAATACGGACGGGAATAGGGGCGCAAGGAATGACTTGGCCGACCATAACGGACAACTCTGGAGAATTAATGAGGACAATCAGAGGAGGATTTAATGGATGGAATACATCACAGGACATGTCAAGACAGCTTGCAATAATGTGTCGAAAGGGAGGTTAAAAATAACATGAACACTATAGAACACAAATAGAAATAATAACCATACAGCGAATAATAGCTTGTCAGTAATAATAAAGGGGATTTAAATCGATTTAACAGAAAATCGCTATGAATTCGCGAACTCTATTTTCACGGAATTGTAGATTTTTGTAAATCGCACTGGAAATAAGTAGCATGTTAATGCCAACTTGAACGTGATATGTCTGAAAATTAGTCGATATAAGACGGTCGCAAATAAATACTGGTATACGGTACAAAAAACTCAGATGACTGTGTTTTCAAGGAGATGTTATTTTGTATACGCTTGAAATAAGTAGACACATCCTTTTGAGAGTGTTTACTGTCTCGTGTCGTGAAATAAATAGCAATCACACTGTCAATTTAGGTTCATAAGCGATATATACGCAAATCAAAATGGCCGCATTTAATATCCTACCGATAGTTATAATGATCGCGACTTTGATGATATACCGAGTTATGGGAAGTGGAACAACAAACGACGAACCAACATGTTATTCAAAGTTTGATTATGACTACAAGGTATGTGTTTTAATCGGAATATTCGTCCAGACTGATAAGTAAAAACAACGTTGTTCTCGCACAATCTCACAAAAAAAACTACCACTGCATCATGTCATTATTTATTTTATTTTGTTAATTATTCTTTCGATATACTAGTATCTTTAAAATAACAGAATCATTTTGTTTCGCTGACCGATCGAAAATGACCTCATACGAATGACATACGTGAAAAAATGTCGTGTGCTCTTCAGTCGATGAAATAAGTTTTCGGTGTTTCATAGATGCCCACGATATTCTTATCAAATCTGTACATGTATTTTAGCTGATGCAGAAAGTCTCAGAGCTTGAAAATGAACAGAAAGTACTAAGTGAACAGGTTTTTCAGCAATCAAAGGTCATAGACGATCTTCAGAAAGAATTGCAAGGTACAACTTATTAGTTGGTAATCGGGATTGTGACTCTCAGAATCAATGTACAGTCGGCAATACACTAGAATTATGTTTGTTATATGTCGGCATACGTGTAATTACATTTTGTATAACACAAGTCCGTCTTGTGATAGCATGCATTGCTGCTAGTAATATCTGTCTCTCTTTTAATTTGCATCAATATAACTTTTAATAGCCCTAAAAGGTATGATCAGTATTGATTTATTTTAGTTCGTTGCCGTTTTCAACCATATTTCATATAATATGGCGTTCATTCAACTTTTCACGAGTGTTCACGATTTTCAAGTCAGGTCCAACTGTTTGTTTATTTCAATAGCTAATTGAGACAATTTGGTGAGAATTTTCACCAAATAAGTGCTGACAAACTTTAAATACGTATTCATGCGTTCTACTACACACAAGCAGTAAAGATACGTCTTCCGCTCAATGAAAAATAGGTGATTAAACATAAATATCATAATTCAATTTTGATGTTAATTATCTAGTATTAGTAAATGAATAAAATAAGTAAATTAATAATCAATTAAACATTGATATTTAAAGAAATAAAACAAAAGGATAGTCTCAATATGTTTCATGATTTATTTACTGTACCCGTTAAAGCATGTATGTTTAATGCATTGTCTTAAACCGTGTCGTATATTACTTGTGTAACAAAAGTTTAATTAAAATGCGTGCTGATCCGCTTTGTTGCACACGAACATAATAGATACTTCTTCCGTTAAATAATGAATAGATACATATATGAGTATATTCGTTTCCTTGTCTAAAACCGTGTGGTATATTACTTGTGTAGACTCCGTTCGTACACGGTGGGGAGAATGGACGGCATGGAGCAAGTGTACATTCACATGTACTGGTGATGAAGGTGGACGACTACAAACAAGGGATCGAACTCGGTCGATGGCTACCTGTGGCACCAAGTCAGAAACTGAGTCACGCCCATGCAATGCCGTACAATTTGCTGGTAAGCACGGAGATCATGATGCAGTTAGGTGACCAACTATTAAATTAAAGGTGTACCAAAGTAGTGTAAACAATATGTGTCAATCTACATGACAGGCACATAAACATCTTCTTTACGTGACAAGACTTTACTGAAAAACTACCGTAAGTTTTCAGCCAGTTAAGGAGATTTATGTACTAGTAACGTCGCATTTGATCAACCAGTTATATACACCGTAACCCCTTTAAACCCCAACACCTTTAATGCGGTCAAATAGTCCGGTTCCAACTTGTTTACTACATGTATATGTATTACCCCTTTACTCCGGAAACCCCTTAATTAAGGAAATTGGAAACGAAATTTGGCCCAAAGTGGATATTTCCATTATAAATTCCCCCTTCAAACCGAACAAGAAAGTCCACAAAGCTACTAACTAGCCATTCTCTATCAGATAATATCTAACAATCTGATAATATATATCATGGTTCCGTCCTGTATAATCTGCGAGTACTGCAAGGGACCTATTTCCCCTGTTTAGTTTGATGCAATTTGCTTTTGAACCCACGAACTCCCGCGCTCAACATTTACACTTCACCACTTCCCGCCTTTAAACACTTTAAATGAAACACCTAAAAAATCATTTTTTTCATATTCTGCGAAACCTCACAATAATTGCAAAGGGTTATTACTCCATCGTAATTTCATGGACAACCTTTTAGGCTTTCTTCCATGTCTTACCTCGATAATCATTAGTTGTCCTTTATGGTCATGCCATGTCATTTCTTGTGCCCCTATTCCCTTGCGTTTCTACCCTTGTACCTCCACAAGGACAGTTGGTTTCCCCTATAGTAACTTATTCTCTCTTCCATGATACAAACTGTAATGTACACATTATTGCAGATCATTATGAAATCTTTGTAGCCTATAGTCATCACAATATGATGGGGGAAAACAAATAATTCTCACCAAAGATCTATATCACTTCGTTGCAGGATGCGTACAACAACATGGACCCGATGATAATTTTGCCATTGCGTATGATTATGCTGACCAGGTTGCTGTCTCAACTTGCACTGCTGTGAATGATGCTGGAAAACACGTGTATGCTGTAAGACGCAAGTGTTCGGGCCTGTCCGTCTCCTGTGACGCAACGTGCACAGCCAATGGGTATTGTATCAGATAACCATCTTAACTTTATACATGTACGAAAGTCTAAAACAATTAATGTAATACGCTACCGGATCTTATCCTTTACTGTAGGAATAATGAGCTTCATCGAGCTTGAGAAGTATACGAAAGTTTGACCAAATATGAACAAGCAGAAACAATCATTGGAGAAATTTTCACGTGATAAATTTATAAGTTTTGATTGGCTGACCAACCAAGGCAGCCGAAAGCAATTTCCAGAAACGTTACATGTGACGTCATCAAGTACTGACAGTAAGCAACATTTGCCCCATATGGCAATAAGAAAAAAGTGACCATATGGAGTAACTATTGTTTCCTGCTTGCAAATAGTGACATCACATGTTGCGTTTTCTTGAAATGCCGTCACTTACAGAAGAGGTTGTAATCCCATAGCAGCGCTCATTGATCTTTTATTCTAAAAGTAAATATTTTTGTATTCACTGAATATTCACACTCATACTGCTCGGTAATTGCTGTTACACATAAATGATTTAACGGTCAATTTGGACGTCGTATGTTTCAACCCCGAGCGACGCAAATGTTTTGTGTGGCAATTTGACTCAAAATGATAAGTCAAAGGTCATTGTCACCAAGCTCAGATTCGTGTGGAAAGTTTTCATTGCTTGTGACGAAATGGTCTGTACTGGTCCTACAGCAGGTACGCTGGTTAGGTCAACAGACCGTTGAGCCTAACTGATATACTGATGAAAAGGATGTAATACGTCAACACAGCCATGTTAGTACGTATGGTGTTGTTTATGAATGCAAACATTCTTTTGAAGGCTGACGTGCTTCAATTCGCTTCACATTTATCGAACAGCTGCTCTCGCACTTGATGACTTCGGGACGAAAGGTCTTTATACTTACCGCTACAACAGTTGTACATATGGTGGTTGCGGACCGAATTTTTGCTGTTGTAAGCAATAAACAGCCTTGTTGCAGCCTGATGTTTATAAAACATATGACATTTTTGCAATCATCTCTAATTCCACTATATACAATGTTTAAATGTATTTAAAAATATTGGAAAATGCGTTCATTCAAATGTGTTGTTTATCATTGAGAAAAGCATTTACATGTACAATAAATGTTTCATCTAAGGTTTAGTCATATTGTGAATATTTAATATGAACACATTGAGAAGCGTCATGGTGAAGCAAACGCACATCTTACGAATACCCCGTTTGGTGCCTCTTGTGTGAAAACATGATTGGTCAGATTTAAAAAAGCCCGCTTCGATGACAACATTTTATTGGTCAGATGATTCTGGTAGTTTTATTGCAAAAGTTGACATAGTTATTAGCAAATTCCAAAAAATCCCATTTGTTTTGTTATTTTATTAAGTTTTACCCCAAAAATCACATTTCACACGATACGATGTATCTACTTTAGGTATTTTTAGCTGTAATATAATATCACATCAAGTAATTCTGGTAGTTTTATTGCAACATTTGACATAGTTATTGGCAAATTTCAAAAATTCCCGTTCTTATCAAAATGTTCAACCATTTTACCCCAACACTCACATTTTGCACCGTGTGATTGTCCTATACTTTTAGTATATTTAAGGTCAGCAGTCCATCATTGACATAATGTCTGCGATAAATAAAATAGTTGCTGTTTCAATCTATATAATAATGCGGTTAAAATTTGAAAATTTATAATTTTTTAACCGGTCCACAAAAAAATAATGGCCCGTTTTGTTCTCTGAAAAAACTTAATCCTTTAAAAATAAACCGATAAATGGAAAATCACATTTATTTTCTTGTTTCTTCCTATTTTCATATAGTGAAACCACCTTTGCACTAAACAGACTTGCAAATTTAAGAAAAGTCAGAAATAATCGACACGTTTGTGTCAGAAAATATTTAAAATTAGGAATATTGCATGCGAAATATTGACTATGTCAAAAAACCCAAATATCAGTTGGCCGTCATATTGTCTTCAACGAAAATTATTTGTAATGCATAGCATCAACTATATCCAAATTTCAGAGACATTTACCGTCTGTTTTTTGCAAAATTTCATTTTGAACATATTGCTGCCTAAATTTAACATACACTTGATTTAATAGGAATTCGCAATTTTGCTTATTTCTTTCAAAAGTATGATTTATTTATGGCAAATGAAGTTCATTGTAGTTGTAAAACATAAGAAAATTGACATTGTTGCCAAATTATGTCACTTCCAAGACTTAAATTAACATTTTTTAAATATTTTGAAGTATTTTATTAAATTACGTCCCTTTATAAAAATTACGTACTTTTTTATTTGTTTCCAATAAAAGCACAATTAAAAAAGTGAAGGCCTGCCTAGTATATCATGACTTGCAACCGCTGTGAAATTAAATTTAACATACATTATGCAATTTAAAGATATTTTAATTTGTTTAGTTACCACATATATACAAGGAAAATTACTTGAACCATTGATGGACTGCTTACCTTAATGTAATGCCTTATATGACACAAATCCACTAAAATTATTTCTGTGCATTATTTTTCCCCATTTTTTTATTTTCACTGGCCTATATATTTGCACAGAAAACAATACGATTTTGTTCCGGTTTTATATATTACAGAAAATATTTGATTAGTTAAACAACTTTAAAAGTAATAACACGGGCAAGTATCCTAAACTTGTTTACTAACAAACTTAATGCGAAATTGTGTGCTTTACCACACAACAGTAATAGACTTCTTTAACTATAAAAGAAACAACGAGTGTCTGAATGAGTGACTGAATGTGTGATCGATAATCAGACCACCCCACAACAAAGATCGATTTCTTCCCAACCAAAGATGATCTTATTATTGAGGATTCATGGCACTCTTTTTTACAACTATTAGCCATGTTATATGATTACAATTGTGGTACAAAGTGGTAATATCAATTTCTGAAACTACTAAACAGCTAAATATGTACATATTAGTGCAGATCGTCTTGAAATGGTTGTAGGTTATAATAAAAAATTGAAATCAATAAGGAGACAGAATAATAGATTAGCAGGGAGAAAGGCATGCTTCTTCAATGTGGGAAATGCACCAAAAGGCATGAAATGAAGACACTGAGCATTCAAAGTACGGAATGACTAATGTATAAACATAATTGTTACTCGGGATACATTACGTTAACATTGCAATACATTGCATGAATCTACCTCGACTTGCATCATTTTTTGAGGGGTCACAATTTCAGTGCTCGAACCTCTCCGTCTCCTGTGATAAAATGTTAGAAATTGCAGTATATGCTCACTGACTGTATTGCCGGTGTACTTACAGTAAAATAATTGTAAAAATTAACAAAATAATTTTGCAACTGTTTACCTTATTGTATTTGAAAGGTTTTCATTCTGAGCGCGTCAGACAACCTTCACAACAGCTGAAAATTCCACCTCGCATATGCTAATTGGCTTCTCGATTTAACATGTATACAGAAAAAGTTGAGCAACATTTAGCTACCAGCGACCAGTGCATCTATGATATTCCCCTACAAAAGTGTAAGCATCTAATCGGAGGGTATAATTGACAATACAGCTTCTCCATGATCCAGAGCGAGCACGTGCTGTGATTGACGTCATGTATGTTTTTTCGACACTTGTCGATATTTTTGTCGATATTTTTTTGTTTAAAACAGTAAATTAAGGCCTGATACGAATTTCAGAATGTGTTTAAGGTAAATAATATGTCTCTTAAACAAACGTGTAGCTAAAAGTAATTACGAGGGTCGAAATAACAGGACAACCGTCTACGGAAAAATTTGACAGCGCACTACGAAAACTTCCGGTACCAAATGACTCGACGTGATAGATATTGGGATTTCACAGATTACACCGGGTACTAGTAAACATCGGTAACAGGGTCACTTTATTCATGCTACCCATATGCATTTGACAAAAGAAAAGCATTCATAATATGATAAACACAATGTATATGCACTCTAGTTTCTCCCAATTTGAGCACAACTTGATTGTTTGTTTATGTACAACATGGTTTGCTCATTAATGTTTGTACATATATAGGCTACTATAATACATATGTGGTCTTCCATACAAATGATGTCCCTTATAATATTCCATAAAAATAATGGCCCCAGTGATCTTCCATACAAATGATGTCCTCTATGATATTCCATAAACATTATGTCCGCATTGGTTTTTCGTAAAAAGAATGACCCCAATAGTCGCCAATAAAAAGGGACAAAGGGAGAGAACCACAGGAGATCGTCATCAGTTTTATCCTTTTATCCCATTTAGAGTTATCTCCTTTTGTCCATTTTATAGACTGTGTATACATTATACATTATGTAGTATATAATGAGTAAAGGGAGGGAACTCTAGATGGGATTAAAGAAAAGAACTCGCGACAATAACCCGTGATGTACTAAAACATCATGTTTCCAGGTTCCGTTACACTGTAAAGAATGAAACACATGTACAGTGTAAACTGGTTGAATACTAAAGCTCACAATAACAGTATCATTTAAAGCTAGCGAGTTGAATTTTCATTTCTTTACAAATGATTTCAAGTTATAAGGTTAAGAAACAGAACTGTTGTACAACAACACTGACGACCAATTAAAAACTTATTTCGACATCTTTGCATGACTTAGATCATATTAAGGCCGTTTCGTCCAACAATCAGGGCCAGTAATCTGTTCAGAAATTTAACGAGATACATATTAAATACATTGTTTTCATCCCCGGACACAAGGCAAACACCATTATACTTAAGACGGGATAACTAAATATTTATTAGTAATAGAATCCTTTATATGAACACGGACCTATATATAGGTCCGTGATATGAATAACATCTAAATATGTAGTAAAAGTGAGCCGTTTCGTCCAACAGTCTGGGCCGTTTCGTCTGGGTTGTTTTGGCGTTGTCCTTTTCGTCTGCACTTCGTTTAATTTGTTTTAAAGCTGTATTATTAATATATGGAACCAATATACGTTATTGTATATATATTGGTCCCAGTTAACATAATGTACATTGTACATTTCTTATTATTAATTTAGTTTTATCTAAAGCATATCACAACGCAAATTAAACCGGCTATACATATATTAATTAATCATCTGTACACAAATTGTTTCTCTGAAATATTCATATTAAGGTGCTGAACTCCAGATTGAAAACAACTCGTCGTATTTTGCAATTCCGCAAAATATGTGTAGTATTATCATCATAAACGTAAACAAAAGCTGTATATGGTGAATATTTGAATCATTTAATGCAATTAGGCTGATTAAATCGCCGTCGTAATATCGAGCAATCGGAGTTTTCCAGTTTAAAAATACCGCGGAGTTCCCATCCAGCATGCACCTCACGAGTCACATGATCAATTTGCAAAATAAACATACACAATGGCGTGATCCACTACTGACATCGAGGAGATAATTGTTCAGTGATTATTTATTTTCGTTGCGTGCAAATAAATAGTAAGTGACTTATAGCTACCTTGTTTACTGCATCTATTCTTTTCTTTGCGCTGATGAATTGTTTGAATGACAGAGACGTTCCGAATGCGCATGAGCTCAATGATTACGGTTCTATTTTTAGATTTACTGGGTAGACTAACCCTAGTAAAATTTTCGATGGAAAAATACGAAAAACTACGCTATGACAATGTTTAGCAAGTAATGATGAATGAAAGTAAGAATGTTTTAGAGCTTTACGTGCAACAATATCAAGATTTTGTAAATATTTGACAATTTTCTTTTTTTTTGCTCGCTCGTCAATCTGGAGTTCAGCACCTTTAAAGTGACATTTAAGTCGTAATAAGATAGCACCCGTATGCATAAAGGGAGACCACCAAACGTGACCGAGTCCGTGCGACCGAAAAGCGAGATTTTAGCGCTGACTTCCCAACATTCACCGAATCAACTTCCTCTTTTTATATTTCCGGTTTGGCAAACAGGTAATGTTGATATTAGATTCTGAAACAAAATCCCTCTTAATCTATTGTGTATCTTTTCCATCTAAGTTTTTTTGTGGTCTAAGATAATAAAATATCCCTCGTCGTTGCATTCAAGTCGTCATAACATCAATCAGTCTTGCGTTGTTGTCAAATATACAGTTGAAATTAGGGACTGAAAGATGGTAAAAACTTGATAAAAACGCAAGGTTCCGTGTTTTGCTGATTGTGTTTACCGAAGACAGCCAAATTTTTCGTCAGAATACTGAGAAGAGTTCAATTCTTTCTACACATTTCTGGCTGTTAAGACATACTTGCGTTTTTTGAGTTTCGCACTTAGATTTTCAACATGTCTGTGAGTGTGAAACGGTTCTTGCTTCCCTTGGGCTTGACTGACCAAATGAAATTTTCTATCATGCCAGGGCCGTAAATTACACGGAGGCATGTAGGCAGTTGCCTCCTATTGCGGGGAGGCAATTTACGGCCCTGCATGCACTGATTTTAATGCGTGGTAGAATGGTTGACATACATTCGATGGAAGACTTCGCAAAAAGCTGTAGGAGTGCACCTGTTTGAAATATGCAAATGGATTTGCAACTGTAGCAAAGTCTTCTTTATTTATTAATAGATCTTTCCCGTAGATAATAGCCCTGCGTTCAATAAAGGTTAAGTACTCTTTTATTTTTAACCTCTCACTGTACATACACTCTCACTTTATTTCATACCTTTTCCTTTTTTGCGCAACCCCTGGCAATAATGTTCAGCCAGTTGAACGTGGCCAGTAACTGGTAGAAGTAGAAGGTTAACAGTCGCTTATGTTAAGGTTCATGTTAAGTGTTTCAAAAGGGTAAAAGTGCAGTCTAATTCTGTTGTTACTAGAAGAGATAACAAAAAAGTCAAGGTCCTAATTAAAAAAGACCCCCCTCCAACACATATATCAAGTGCAAAATAATGGAATAACTGACCAAATACTTGTATATTTGACTTTGAACAATAAAAAATCCATCAAATGCTCACGACAAAGAACTTTTTACCAAATACAATTTAAGATAATATTGAACAGTAAACACATAGGTATGACTAATATTAAGGTAGTACGAGCATTAAAATCTAACATGTTATTGCCAAACAGAAAATATTTAGTGACCACATGGCAAGGTTGATTTTTTTTTTAAATGTCACTTCTTTATGTCAGTATGTTAAGCTTATTGTATACTATTTTCAGGATTTTTAGGTCCTACTACCTAAAACAGGACATGATAAATGTAATACAGAAAGAAAATGAGATTTGTTAATATCTTATAAATTTTATGTGTCATTTTGTAAACAACATCATTTTTGTATTTTATTATCAAAGTTATAATTTTTTTGATGTTTTTTAATATGTGAAATACTCTCCTAATTCAGACGAACAAATTGGTGTAAAACTTATTGGAATTTGTTGTTTTTTTACATAAAAAAACTAGATAACAGTTTTGGTCCAAAAACACTTAACATGAACCTTAAGAAACTGTTCGCACGTTTTGCTACTGAATAAAGAGAATGGGCACTTTGTACACCCACTCGCTAACCCAACTCCGAGAATTTGTGAGCCGAAAACAAGGTGCTCAATACACTTGTTAGTGACGCGAGCTGTGAGCAGCTTCCATTAAAAAATGAAGGCTGAGGGGGATGGGGTTATGGGCAACTTCGCTCAAATCTATCGGTTGTCTATCCTGTCAAATGCCCACAGTGTGATAATTATATTACTATTAGCAGTAACTGAACGCACAGCAGTTTTATTAACATTGCTCTTGTCAGAAAAACAATCTGCGAGATATTTGAATATTGACATGATAAAAGATTAAAAACCTGTACATGTGCTATTTGCTGCTAAAACATGTATTTTTTTTTTAAACATGCTGTGTTTTTCTTGTTACCTGGTACCAACAATCAAATTCTGTGTTAGTTCTGTAAATAAGATCCTGTACATAACTTACTTCACATTGTAACATTTCCAACGGTCCCACTAACAAGTGCGACTAGGTGAGCCGAGGTGAGACGAAGTCACAAAGTGCGACGAAGCGAAAAAATACCTTTAATGCATGATTTATGATTATAAATGAATGAAAACATACTTATATATGTTGATATATATACTATTTCTACCGATATATTATATTTTTTTTTAGTTTTGAATAGTTTAAAAAAATCGTCGTAAAAATCCAACTTTCGCAAAAACATGGCGGCGCTCTGTACAGATAACATCGTTGTGATAATCACAATTTGCAAGAGCGCCGCCATGTTTTTGCGAAAGTTGGATTTTTACGACGATTTTTTTTAAACTATTCAAAACTAAAAAAATATATAATATATCGGTAGAAATAGTATATATATCAACATATACAAGTATGTTTTCATTCATTTATAATCATAAATCATGCATTAAAGGTATTTTTTCGCTTCGTCGCACTTCGTGACTTCGTCTCACCTCGGCTCACCTAGTCGCACTTTTTAGTGGGACCCCATTTCCAAAAACATGTTCTTATTTTAATGAGTGGCTGACTTGTTTCTATCTACTGAAGATTTCTCATCGATTAATATGGTCAGTTTACAAATTAAAATTAACAAAATGTTTCAGTGAGTGGAAATGTTTTACATGGGATAAATTATATTAGTTAGCATAATATTGTGTTGTTCAATCCATTACCATTTACATCAGTATCGTATAATGTATTATTTTGCAACATTTTGTAACACGATGAACATATAATTGAATATTTATTGGTAAAAAAGGTATTCTCCAAATGCGCAGAAACAAGTCATCTTACTATAGAATAGTAACACATGGAAAAATTCCTTAATGAACACTCCTTATGCAATTGTGTTTTAACACAGTCTTTTTGACTCATTGTCATCAATATTTTGTTTTATATGGACTTGGTGTGGATGCCGTATTTTTATGTTGCATGGCCATTACTAAGATGGTTTGAGAAATATGTAAAGGAAACGTGATTCTATATAAGATTAGCTGACGTTTTTTGTGGTTGTTTTTTTTGGTATTTCACATTGTAATTTGGTAATTCTTAATCTTTAGAAATAGTCCTAGAAAGCATCGATTGTGCTGTAGGTAATGTATTGTTATTACTGATCACATTTGACAATTCAAAAGAAATGGAATAAAAGCAACAAAGACTCATGTTGGAGTGTCCTGCATGAGTTTGTTGCATGAGGAAGCTGATACGATCCTATATTACAGATAAATATATGTCGCAAGTTTATTTCAGTTATTTTTTTGTGTTAAGCTCACATTTTATAAATCGGTTGCTGAATTATTTCAGAATGGCTCCTCGTAAAGGAGGTAAGGACAACAAGGGGAAGCAGAAGTCTGCTATCAATGAAGTGATTACCAAGGAATGCACTATCAATCTTCATAAGCGAGTGTTTGGCATGTAAGTGATCATTCAAGTATTTCTAGGTCTGTGGATTGCCAGCCAGGATTTATGAGTCAACGATTCAGTTTGAATTCCACAATCCACTCTGATAGAAAAATGACATACTATTTTCCTTTCATTTCCATACTTGATATTATATTACTATGTCCAAGTCTACATACGCAACTTTGCCATCTTGACTGTTCCACGTTGCAGACAAAGATGCTATCATTGCAATTTCATATTAAATTCTAATCAATCCTGTAAATTATATTTATTTGCATCAAAATTCAATGCAAAATAATTAAATATTCAAGCCAAAGCAATAATATTTACTTTGATAATTGATAACAATGTGAATTCTGAATTTGAAACAGGCTATGCTAGCTTAACAATCTGTTTATCAGTGTGACATGATTTTCATATATTTTTGCCCAGTGTTCCATATTTGTATAATTTGTGTTGTTTTTTACATTTTCAGTGGTTTCAAGAAGAGGGCCCCTAGAGCCATTAGTGAGATCCGTAAGTTTGCTGAAAAAATGATGGGAACTCCAGACGTCCGAGTCGATACACGTCTTAACAAACACATCTGGTCCAAAGGTGTAAGGTGAGGTTTTGATTACTTATTCTGTCAAATGTGTGATACGGGTCTTTCCCTAATATAACTGATTTCTATATTTTAAAACAACCTATATGTTTTTCTCCAATCATGTCGGTGATAAAGGTCTTGAAAAGCATTACCACCAGGCAGAAATGCTGCAATACACAAATGGCTCATTCATTTGGGCACATTTATTGAAGAATATTCCAAACATCAAGTCTACAATGTATCCACTGCGATGGCCAGTGTGTTGCACCAGCATATTTGCCTTCATGGAGATGTTGTACAAATGTTCGGTTAAATAAAATGTTACGTGTTTATACCAAGTTCACAACTAAGTGAATGATGCACATATCTCGAACCAAATTTTTTTCTTTAAATTTTGTAAATTCCTATTTTTTGTCCCAAAAAAGGCCTGCATTGAGGACTCAGTAACGGTCTCACTAAAAAGTGCCACGAAGCGCCACGAAACGAAAACATACCTTTTATGCATGATTTATGATTATAAATGTATGAAAACATACTTATATATGTTCATATATATACTATTTCTACCGATATATTGCATTTTTTTTTAGTTTTGAATAGTTTAAAAAAAACCATTATGACAGCATAAAAATCCAACTTTCGCAAAAAACATGGCGGCGCTCTGTACAGATAACATCGTGGTGATAATCACAATTTGCAATTGTCACAACGATGTTATCTGTACAGAGCGCCGCCATGTTTTTGCGAAGTTGGATTTTTACACTGTCAAAATGTTTTATCTATATTTGGCAGTAAAATTAACAAAAAAGTCACTGATCCTATGCTCGTGAAGGTTTTTTTAATGGTTTATATGCATTTACAGATGCTATTGTTCAATACATGTATTTTGTGTCATAAAATACTGAAAAGTATTGACTATGCAGGGGTGAATAAGAGCCGGTAGCCAGTAAAATTACCCAGTAAATTGAGCATCATCACCCTGCTACTTTTCGTATATGAATCATAATAATTAAGGCGAATAGCCCCCGGACCCCCGTCTGAATGATTATAAAGCAGGGGAGTACCCCCCAGACCCCTGTCTACTTTTGGGTGATTTTTCTGTTACTTCAAGAATTAGTGACATCCCAGACCATGTCACACAAGAATCCATTGAGCTAACTTCAGTCTGTTCATGTACATTTTGTTTTACAGGAGTGTTCCATACAGAGTACGTGTAAGGTTAGCTCGTAAGAGGAACGAAGACGAGGACTCTGTACACAGACTATACACTCTAGTAACTTTCGTTCCATGTACTTCATTTAAAGGTAAGTTTTTTTATCAGTATATTCCTCTAGAATTTCATGTCCCAGATAATTTAGATGTCAGATATTGTGGGTTATTTGGTAAAAATGCATTTCCGCATTATTTGTGCTGCTTCTGATTATCCTGGTATCATTTGCAGATTTTTTCTTTGTGTACTAAACCTTGGTGACCTAGGAACTTCATCTTACAAAGACTGAATGTGTACTTACTGTTTACATCTTTGTAAAAAACTATTTCAATAGGGTACAGTCATGAAAAACGTGTATGGTAGTATTGGGGGGGGGGGGCCAGTTTCATTCCTTACATCACAAAATTATTTAAAAAAATCATCTATCTGAAGCATTTCTTATGAATTAGGCACTGTGATTGCTTAAATGACTTATATTTTGTCAGCAGCAGAATAGGTTTGCATGCACCACTCTTGTTTATTTGTCACTTGTCAGATTTTTGAGTTCAAGAACAGGCCTGTGTAGGACTAAATTCAGCCCCATGGTTTGATGCCTTAATTGGCAGGTTGTCTGATAAACTGGTTAGTGGATTTCCTGAAACCAGAAGTTCCGTCGTTTTTATGTAATCTGATTCAATTTTTATTTCGGCGAATGCTTTACAAACCTTTTACAACTTGGGTTTGTCTACTCTCGTAATATTATGCAAGTTACCTCCCTTCTACTGACTTGTTTTAATGTGTGGTTCCTAGCTCTATAATTAATCTAATGTTGATGATACCTTGCAGCTGTTTCTGTTTTCAAAATTGCCTAGTCAAGTTTGTCAGCAGTCTAGTTTTACCTACACTCTACATAATTGCAATTAATATTAGTTTTATGAGTCTTAACAGTGGTTCCATTTGACCCTTCGACCCCTGGAATTTCCAAAAAGCCACAATTTGAACCTAAAGATATCTGGCTGATGGGTCAATTTTTCTCGTAATTGCAGGTAATTTGGTTATAAAATGGTTAAAATCTGTTCAAAAATTATCAAAATAACCCCTTGAGATTCAGCACCTAGTGGAGCCCCTTGCCTTGAGAGAGGTTCGCTTGGTTACATGAAAACACCACTCTTTGAACCTACAAGTTTGCTACCGTTGGTGCAGGTATAGAGTTATCCTTGGACATCAGAATCGTGTTTTTAAAGTAAAAATCAACTCGCTGTTGACTTATTGTGTTGTTTTATCTATTTTCAGGCACACACACTTTGAATGTGGACAATGAATAATGTGTACAGTTAAATCAATAAAGAAAAAAAAGCAACATGAAAGTTTGTGTTTTATGGTCTCCTTGAGGGCACTGGTTATTTTATGTTCACACATAGGATTTTATTTGTTGAATATTGTGTTGATTTCCAAGTTTTTGGATTCCACCCCTTTTAACAGTGTGTGGTAGGGGTGGCACTTAAGATTTACTCTTCCCCGTCCCACAAAAATTGTATAGTTCATATCTTAGAATGTATTTGACCCAGGGGTACAAAACTTCATTGCAATATTAATCATCACATGAAATTGCGTGCATGTGCTTTTTCAGTTGCATTTATTTTAGCAGATTTATGCCCCTGGATCAAGTATCTCTGAAGGTATTAGTCTTCGAGTAACAAAACTTCGTAGGATTTTTAGTTGTCACATGAAATTGTGCACCTGGGTTTTGCATTTATTTAGTAAGAGTTATGCCCCTTCATTGAGTGAAGTGGGAGCACATGTGGACAAATTTTTTGTTTCCAGATCTATTTAAGAAATGATACCGTGACACATTCACAGTCTTTGTATTAAAATCATACTGATTACAAGATGAACATCTTGCCTGCTGTTGAGAAGGTCGTGGTTTCAGAAACACGGTTGAGGCGTATGTTCACTGTGACAATTTGACGTCGACTTGCTGGTTGGAAGTCATTCGTCCCATACCTCTGATTCATGTCGGTTGCTTGGAGAAGGACCTGTTAGTTCTGGTTGGTAACCCAAGAACACTAGCTAGGTCAACTGATCACCCTACACAATGATAAGAATGGAGTAAACCTCCAGTACACAGATTTATATGAAAATATTGGTTTGTATAACTGTTTGACACTACGCTTTCTTGTTGCACATGAGAAAAACACGTAATGTTATATTCACCTGATGCATAATGGAACAGAAAAAATGAAAAATACACTGCACCTGTAATTAAACCGGACAGAAAAAAACTGCTACTGATTGAACATCCATCTATCGGACTGTCAAATTTAAGCCTTTGTAAAAGACTTGCTAAATTATTGTTCACTGTCTTCAAAAACACCACACATAAGCAATTGAAGGAGACATTTTATGAAAGAAGAACGAATTTAGATATATGGGTACTGACCATGTCAAGAGTACCTAGTGAAGATGAAATGCAGGAAATTCCTATCAAACTATATACGGTCACGGCAAATTCCTGCTTTATTTTGATGTCTGAAATTGCTTACTTTCGGTTCAGAACTACGTTAAATAGCAAACTAACAGAAAACTGATTTGAATGAAATGCAATTCGTGTGGTTTGAAAATATCAATACTGAAACTATATACATTATCGGACAAGAGAAATAAGGACTTGCTGCTTTATTTTGTTTCGCATGGGTCATTATCGCCACTTGTAGAGAAAAAGAAATATCTGAAATTGGTGTATAACTTGAGGCAAAAGGTGTGCAAGTGTTGCATTAGACATAATTACCGTTACGAGGAAATGATACCCACATCTACAATATTTATCTCCCTTGATGGACGAAACTGATTAGCACTTTTTGCATGTGTCAACCACTTTTTCTTCAACTTTCTTAGCAATCTGACCACATGAAGACAATATTCTTGGCTTGCTAAATCACCAGATTTGGAGCAATTTGACACACAACTTGGATGCCTTACATACATACATGTATTGGCATTCGGCAATTAATAGTCTTTGACAATTTACAATATTTAACCAAAACAAGAAAAGAGAATCAATAAATGGTTACAGGATATAAATGTGTATAGTTACATACTCAAATATGAGGCAACACAGGAAACAGTTAAAAGTTGTTAAAATGTTGAAATACAATGACTTTTTTTCATAGCGTTATTACATAAATGGACTGTTTTATAAGAAAGTTTCGGAAGTACAGTCCTACGACTTACTACAACTTTCTCTCTCTGACCAGCAAGAAAGTAACCGTTCATGCTCAGCAGTAAGTGTAATTTAGTTTTCGAGTCATAACAGACATGAAAGATCAGGGGGTCTAGTTGGAAAAGTCCACATGTGTATTTTCTGATCTGAAGGCATAGACCTAGAGCAGACTATAGTCGGATATCATATTCAGCCTCGCTTTATTTCGCGAATTATCGATTCAACTGAGCCACTGTTGACATTATGTCTCGCGCATACTTATAGAAATACCCAGGAAACCAAACAAGGGAAGTGGTTATCCACACCCTTACCTTTCAAATTGCCCCTAGACATTGGGCTTCCGGGCTAGGTCATGCGTAAGCGATCGACACTTCTGTGCGCACAAGTACACGTTTCTATCAAAAACATGAGACTCACTGCGGAAATCTTGTCATTGCTTAGTTCGAAGCCAGCTTCAAACGAAATATTTAGTCTTTATGCACAATGATTAAGGCGGATGGCATTCTGTTCGATTCTCAACTACGAATCGAATGATTATCATAATCGTCTTTAGTAATCGCATCACTCACACTGAGTATTCTCGCGATATGAATAAAAATACTGAACAGACACATCAGTCGGAAAGCGTTTTACAGATAAACCTTCGTTTGTACACTTTGAATAAAAAACGGTTAAACAGTCCTCAGATACGTTTTTAGAAGCCTCCCAGTCCCACAAGGGCCGACTGGAACCCGTCGAGAGTGGGCTGGCTGACTACTTCTGGTGACAGTCGGTTCCAGAGAACGATGGATGCTTGATAAAATCTGTTTTAAGTAGGCTGATTTCCTTGCTGAAAGCTGGATGAATTGCTGGTTGTGCCCCCTTTTGCAGTTTATAGTGTAATAAAGAGTGAACTTGATCCCTTATGGCTAGGTAATATATCGCAATACCACCCTTGCAAAAATGCATCATAATGCATATTTTGCAAACTTGCATAGATCTATATGTAACCTTCACACTGCTATGAAGAAGACTAAATTACCTATACTCGCCATTAAATATTCACTTACAATTGTGTTCGCTAATTAAAATATGTTTTAAAAATCTATTTTAGTCTATACCTTGCAATCGTCTGTTTAAATAAGTACAATTTTGACACACGTTTTAACAATCACGTGTTCTCTATTTATTTCTACATATCCTATTACAGTCATCAACTTTTGTTCAAATAATGTAAGATATTTGTACCCAATCTAACCAATTTGTTCTAAGTTATGCATTGATGAAACGAAATCTGATCGTCAAACATTTATGTTACATGTGCAACAAGTGTTAACAAGTTACTAACTCAGTATATACCAAATATCGTGTTAAGATTAAGACATAGCTGAGTGGAATAATAAAACTATCGTAAGGTAAGTGGATTAATTTTTATTTGCGTTTGGTGTCCATAATTTCGATATACAAAGTATAAGTACTCCGATAGGTTATTTGGAGATATCCGCAAAATACAAATAACCCTATGCATTACTTGGTGATATCGGGGAAATTTTAAATACTCCGATATATTACTTGGTAATATCGGGAGAAATTATTGATACTCCGATATATTACTTGGTGAAATCGGGAAAATTATGAATACCCCGGATTTGTTCTTTGGTCATATCGGGAATATCATAATTACCCCGATATATTACTTGGTGAGATCGGAAGAAATTATAAATACCCCGATATATTACTCGGTGATATTGGGAATATTATAAATACCCCGATATATTACATGTTGATATCGGGAATATTATAAATACCCCTATATATTACATGTTGATATCGGGAATATTATAAATACCCCGATATATTACATGGTGATATCGGGAATATTATAAATACCCCGATATATTACATGGTGATATCGGGAATATTATAAATACCCCGACATATTACTTGGTGATATCGGGAATATTATAAATACCCCGACATATTAGTTGGTGATATCGGGAATATTATAAATACACCGACATATTACATGGTGATATCGGGAAAATTATAAATACCCTGATATATAACGAGGTGAGATCGGGACAGTTATGAATACACCGGTATATTACATGGTGATATCTGGAAAATTATAAATGTTCCGATATATTACTTTGTGATATCGGGAGAAATTATACATACCCCGAAATATTACTTGGTGATATCTGGAGAAAATATACATACCCCGATATATTACTTGGTGATATCTGGAGAAATTATACATACCCCGAAATATTACTTGGTGATATCGGGAGAAATTATACATACCCCGATATATTACTTTGTGATATCTGGAGAAATTATACATACCCCGAAATATTACTTGGTGATATCGGGAGAACCATATATTTATTTTTAGCTAAATTTGGAATTAAGGTCATCAAATTATATGCAAATGTTTTTGTTCAGTGGCATCAGACTTTGCTATAATCAATTTAAATGTAATTTTATGTTGTAATAATGAAACACGATTGTTTTATTCTCTTGCTGAGTGTCTATAATACATGTGTACAAGAAAATATGTTATTTAAAATAATTGTACATGTATTCCCTGACTAATGCCTAATCAAAAGACCGAAATTAATATTTATAAAATCATTTTATGTGTTGCGTGTTCAGAATGTAAACGCTAACAAATTTAACTGAAGCGTGTAGTTAATACATAAATATGTTTTCATCAACCCTCACGATGTTGAAAAATAACGCGAACTAAAATGAAATTTATATAAGACATTTATTTCGGTAAGAGAATATGAATTACAGTAAAACATAAATGTATTACATGATTCATTAAGCCATTACACATCACCAATTATTTACATAGATGCATATAAACAACTTAAATACGCTTGCAAATAGTGTTTAGCCGGAATATCTCTTTCTTTGTCGTCGTTCGAACAATGTGACAACGTGGTATGGAAGAATGCACTGGAGATTGTCACGAGTTCTCTCCCTCACTCCTTAATCCTTTAGAGTTCTCTCCCTTTATCTCTTCTATAGTATATGTATATATAAAGGGAGAGGTGTCTAGAGATAGCGAATTCGTGGTCAGATGGTAACGTGCTGAACTAGTAATCCAGGGGTCGCAGGTTCGATTCCCGCTCCATCACTGACAGTACTAACGGTATTTCGGATAGAGGCAAAATCCGAGGTCCTGTGTACGTATGATGCTTTACATCGGGCACGTAAAATAACCAGGGATGTTTCTGTAACTGGGACATCTTCTGTATCATGCACTTTCCTCCAAAAATCTAAAATGACAAACATTATTCTGGATGTGCGCCCATATGGGAAAACGGTGGCGACGACAAATAAAAGCAAATACAAAAAAAGATCTCTAGAGATGAAAAAGGGAGAGAATTCGTAACAATCTCCTGTGGAAGAATGTCTATGAACTATAAATTGTAATTACTAACCTGATTAGTAAAAATGTGTTACAAAATGATAGGCTTAACGGGTCAAGTACAGATTTTACTATGAATTAAATCAAGGTTTTAATCCGATTTATATTTTCTCAACGCAATTACGGATAATGACTTGACTAATATTCAGACTATGCTGAAATGGAACATGTGAGAAATGAGTTACAGCTGTAGAAATACGAAGCGGATAAATTTGGATTTTTATTTTATGTAAGCATTACTATTTTACTGATTGTCTTGTGAGCAAGTTGGCTTAACCAACATATCTAACAAGTATACTTATTTCAATAATTGCGTACTTGATACATTTTAATAACATGGATTTTGTATCCTTAATAGATATCATAGGTCGGTTTTGACACCTGGAACTTCTGCACAAGGGCTCTTAAATATTAAGCGACGTGTTTTCTGATGAATTCCCTTATAGGGTGCGGTTTTACTGTATTTTATCCGATTACCTATATTAAACGATTGTAGACGGATTTAATCGTCTATCCTTATAATAAGGGTGTACACTATCCATGACCCAGAAATTATTTTTAAAAACTACAGACAGCTGTTTATATAAAACCGTTTTTTATGAAAGACACACTTGGCGTCACATCGAGAGTACTTTCACATTTTTGTGTGATATTTTAATAGTTTTACGTTTCTACTGCTCTCCTGGTTAGTTACCATGCACAGCCTTGTACGTCGAAGTATTCAAGTTGATCATGATACAATATATAAGAATGTACTATCAGACAAACGAATAATGAGCTTAATCACAGTAAAATATTTTTATCTTGAAAATTTTAAGAGGTCTAGGCCATACATAAAATTTGTTCGGTTGCCAGAACCGTGCATACTCTTTAAATGGCCCCTACTTAAAATGAGCGAGGACGTTTGGGCGGAGTATTTATAGTTGAGCCTTGAATGGCCATTATAAATAATAAATAAACCAATAATTACCGTGATACCAACATACCAAACTATATTTTGCTCGTTAGGATTATGCCAAACAAACAATAGTTAAGGATGGACGTAGCGAATTGACAATGAGATGTGAGATCAAATTGCTATATTGAATTGTTAAATATTTGATTTTAGTTTTAAAAATTGTTTCATACTTAGGTACCTACTATCGTGTTAACATATACATACATGTAATGTTTACGTATCAGTGTAGGCCTACTAACAGAGCGAAATACAACAATCTCTTCATACATGCATAATTATTAGTGACCGCTTCGATCCACACGAAAAAAATGTTTTTTCGAAATAAAATCTGATTTTTAATGGTGTTAAAGAAGAGTTATTATTCAGAATTTGAAATACAATGCTGAATGGATACCTTGTAAATACCTTGAACAACATGTGTATAGTCGAAAGATAAACGTATTTTCAACATTATCAAAGTAAAGTTACCATATTAAGCGGACAGCATCCGGTATTTCGAAAACGCAGATTAGCAACTAAATTTTCGGCCACTTTCACATCGTACCATTTAACTTGTAGTGGTTAGGATTGATTGCTTGAAATGGGTCAATGAAAGTCTCTTATTGTTTTCTCAATTCTCTACTCGGGTCAGTTATAAATGATTTTAAAAGTAATTTTTAAACACTTGTGCTGTTTAAAAGCGAGTCATTTTAATAATTGTTTAAAACATAAAAATGAGAAAATAACGAGAGATGACCTTCGAAGATTACATTAAAATTATGAGAATTTATTTTGATAAGAAAAAAATCGATTTATATAAATGTATTACCATTATTTTGATAATAATTATGATGATGAATATTATTATTTCTATAATGTATACTATATATGTATAATAACCCAATTTATATATAGATAGTTTATTATATATTTTACTGTATCATTATATTATATACATGGTAATATTTATGATGATGAATATTTTTATTTCTATACTATAATATTATCATGTATATAATATTATAACATATATAATATATTGTATATATAAATTGTGTTATTATACATACATTGTATTTTATAAAAGTCATTCCTTAAACTTAAAGATAAAAAGGTGTTCGTGTTATATACATACGCTGAACAATATTTCTAATTAGACAGCTTGCGTTTGATGAATAAACCAAACTAGACATCTCTGTTGTACCATGCCTTTCGAGTTTAGGGTTGTTGTTAAAATTCGATAACCTGCCAAATGGATTATCTATTTCATGAATGTTATATACATGAGATTGAACTTATTTATATGATGATTTTTACATTGTGATTTTACCGAAGTGACCAGTTAGACATCATTTTAGTTTAATTCATTGTACAATACATGTTTTGTATTCTTTGTAGTTAGGCTTCAGATCATGGAGTCGTCTTACAAATCATTACGGCGAATGAGTTGTGGAGAACTTCCCCTTGATTATGGTAAGCTTTAGCTATTCTATTGAAATGAATTGTGACCTAGTCTCGATTTCATGTTGATTTATCATTATTATATAGATCTACATTAGTTGAACAAAAGCATTAATACTTTCGAGGTGACGCTGTTGATGTAGGCAACGGAACGAAAAGCGTGATTTGAATTTGTAATTTTTGTAAAAGTTTTAAGATCTTTTTCGTTAATCGGATCGTGTTTTGTTATATGGTATGATTATATTCCATGTAAAGTCGGCTCGATTTTCAGAGGAAACGTATTTCTTTACATGAGGAAATTTAAAGGTAGTGAAATAGCGCCGTTTCAAAACCGAAATGTGACAAAATTATGGTTATTCACTCCGCCCACATTAGCGCGAACAGTCAGCACGGATTTTGTTTTATTAACAAACACATTATGCGATTTTACTGATGGTAATTACCTGCCCATACGCTTTCTACTAGTACACGAAGATGTTCAGTACAGGAGATGGAGCTGGCACTCAGAACCAGACTTCGAGCCAGTGTATTAAACAATTGCATTTCAATCATTTACTATAGTCATTTTTCTTCCACCCCTGACTTGTCGGGAGGTTGCCAGATACTTGCGGTTCCAAGAACTGGTAGTATACAGCAGAACACTTGATGGGTCATCTGACTACAGTACGTAACTGAAAAGTATAGACAAGATGTAAATAGGACGTTAAACTAGTCGATATGGGAAATGTAATATTTAAAAGAACACAAATCCAGTACATGTTCAATGCGGCGCCCACGCGTTTCTACATACGAACAAGGGAGACAACTGCAATTAAATGATGAATTAGATCTATTTATTCGATACAGTTGTCTCCCCTGTACATCACTTCGTTCAAACGCTATTTAATCTATTTTGCATTATAAAAGTAGGTAACAAAACAATTAAGGGATGGATTGATGAGAGGGGGGACAGTATAATAATAGATATGAGTATAATATTAATAACATTAATAATAGGAATAATAATAAAGGTGAACAAATACAATTAAAGATGTCTGTTTGTGTTTATTTGTGCACTTGTTTGCAATTATGTTATATTGTACAAATAGATCCTTTATTTTTTTTGAATATTATTGATATGTTTTTTTTGTGTATATATGCTTCATAAGTATTCATTTTGGAATGTAAATAAACTTAAAAAATTAAAGTTAAACAACGTGATTGTCAACATTTTTCCAGGTAACAAATGTGATAATTGTCCAATTAAAAACATATTCGAGGGGTTGAAAAGTCTTGGTTTATTAGGGGTTGAAAAGTCTTGATTTTAACAGGGGTTGAAAAGTCTTAGGCTAATTAGGGGTTGAAAATGACAGTGGGGTTGAAAAGTCTTGGATATTTTACCTTAGGGGTTGAAAAGTCTTGGGGTTGAAAAGTCTCGATACCATTCAGGAACATTGACCACAGTACAAGATTGAGATACTGTTGAAACAAGGCGTAAAACTTTTAACACAAAAATGTAAAGTGAGTACAATTCTACTCCGTGGTGAACTGGCAGATATGACAACAAAAGTCTTTCTACCACGACATCCTGGCTGGTTCATGTAGGGAACAACAGATATTGCGTTGCATTATTTCCAGAACCCCATACTAGTAACTTGTTTTTCGTCTTTTTGAAAAGAAAAAAAACTTTAAAGTTTTACCCTCCTGTAGAGAATAGTTGCATACGGGGGTTATGGTATTGCATTTTATTTAAGTTATGTGCATTCCAGAACAATATAGGTAGTACAGTTAGAAAGAGCTTGGAAAGACGTTTTCAACGATACCAAATACTTAAAACCGCCAAAAATTGAGTTACGGGGTTCTGGAAATATGGCGACGTTTTACCTATTGGAAAACAAGGAGTGTCGGTCATCTGACCGCAGTTTATAACGAATGTAAATGACCCTTCCTATCATTTACCGCATTCATATATTTTAATTACGACTATGTTACATAATATATCCTATAAATACGAACAGCTATTGTATAATTTCGATTATTTTCATTTGCACCATAATACAGATCTGCCTGTTTACTGACACAAGATTGATTCTCATTACTCGGTGAATTAAATTTCTATCGATTCAATTTAAATATATATACATTATTTACACAAATGACACTAAGCTTTTGAAAGTCTTAATGTATTTTTCGTCATTATTTCGTCATTATTTAAAGAGCATTATTTCAAAATGTATAGTGGATAATAAAGGTGTTTTTGCTGACCAGTAATCAAGAAAATCCGCATAGTTTCGTGAAAGTTAAGCTCTGTATGCAAAGAGAGCCCAGACTGAACGAAAGTTATAATATTTTGGAAAACGTTATTATAAACTCTAGAATATTCATAGAATTTAACGTACCCTCTGAGTAAGTTTTGTTTATATTTTTTTCAGAAAATGTGTATAACAATTGTGTGAAATGCTGATCTGTTTTTTATATATGTAAAAATACAAAACATATGCTGAAAAATCATACTAGAATTTTGGCATTTTTTTATACAAAAGATAACTTTTTGGTGACGCAGTAAAAGTCAAATGGTTCATTGAACTAATACACTTGTCTATGTTTTGCCTTAGGGGTGGGCGGCAGGTACAAAGGGGACCAGGGGACTCGACACGGAAAATTGAAATTCCTGGTGAGACCGCCGCCCGGCGGGAAATAGACTCGGGCGGGATTTACGTCCTGTCTGGATCTTTGTTGTCTGCAGCAGCTCCGACTCTAGGGACCAAACTTCCCGCCCCAGGGTTGAGATTTAAACAACCCATCTTGCTGTTTGTTAGAATACCTTGAATGTGCCCGTTGTCCACCCTCTGAAGCATAGCATTTATATGTAGGTATTTACTCCACATTGTTTAACCGCACCTCGTTCATTCAAATTCATCCGAAATTGTATATGGAATATTTCGATGGTATCGACTGAAAGCCCATTTTAATTCGAAGTGCATAATAATCGGGATCTGGCATCTATTTCGAGTGATACCAAGTATTCGGATAGAAGGTTGTCGAATAAACGAGGTCCGACTGTAATTCTCAAAGGCTTCCCTTAATCTTTTTTTTGTTCCGTTTGAAGCAGAGTTCTGTAGAACTAGCTCTGTTGAAACTAGTTAATGAATATCTCACAAAAGTCGAGCTCGGTTGTTTTTATAACTGCAAGTTACTTTGACAAGAAGCAAATTCTAAATAAAATGCTTTTACGTCTCGCGTCACGTGACCCCCTACTACCGATTGGGCCCACGGAGCGCATCAATTTTGAAGTAGAAATTGATTTTCATAGTTTTGGTGACTAAAATATTTATAACTCCAGCTTTTTATACAAGCACTCGACTCCCACGACTAGCACGTTACGAACACATATATATATCTACGTGATTGTAAATACTAACGATTGTTATTCAATTATCACTTAATGAATAATTTATTGAGAATATTTGCATTTATATTCGTTTCTAATTAACTTGGGAAAGTCAAAATGCTAAGTGCAAGCCAAACATCAATAATGACGCAAAGGGCGCGGCCTTTTCAAATAAATTGTGTTTTAAATCTATTATAGATTTTAAGACGGTTTTAATGTTTGCTTTCATCGTACACGCGTTATGTCTAACAAATGTAAAGTAGACAATTAATTACTGTACTGTAGGTGGACTTTGAGTCGTATATTTACTTTAG
This sequence comes from Mactromeris polynyma, assembly GCA_032209605.1. NCBI lineage: Eukaryota > Metazoa > Mollusca > Bivalvia > Venerida > Mactridae > Mactromeris > Mactromeris polynyma. The sequence goes on from JASFXZ010000022.1 coordinate 7,329,564, forward strand.
TCGAGGACTGAAAACGGAACAAGACTATCAGTATATAAACAAGTTTTAGCCTACCACAATTCCATCTATGACATACATATTTTTCAATGAAAAACAAGGGCATTCTCCACGTATTATGAGAAATCAACCAAGGGGCCTTACTTTTATATTTTGTCTGAATAATTGTTATTGCCCACTCTTGACTTAAGCCAATTTTTATTACAATATATACTGTAATGACAACGTAACCACACTTGACTTCAACCAATTTTTATTACAATATATACTGTAATAACAACGTAACCTCTCTTGACTTCAGCCAATTTTTATTACAATATATACTGTAAAAACAACGTAACCTCTCTTGACTTCAGCCAATTTTTATTACAATATATACTGTAAAAACAACGTAACCTCTCTTGACTTCAGCCAATTTTTATTACAATATATACTGTAATAACAACGTAACTGAAAAAAGAACACGTAACACTTTTTGAAGTCTAAGTCCGTGTTTCAGCCTTAAAATGTTTGTTATTAAGGTCCCAGATGTTCGAAGATCTTTGCCTTTAGAATTTTATCCTTTTTTATTGAAACGTCAAAAAGCATGATGTGTATTATATAGTCCAGCTGCCCTGCGTTCAGTTACGGCTATCAGCCCTATCGTTTCGTAATGTTTTGCAAGTTGGTTCCTGTGTGCAGCCAATGTGATACGGTGGGCAAGGGATACAATACAAAACGTTCGCCACTGGTAGCCGTAACTGAACGCAGGGCAGCCACGGACGTTACATCTCTATACTGTCGCTGTACAACTCTGTTACAGAGACTCGTGTAAAAGTCGGAGTACAGAGACACGTATGCGGGGCTATGTACTATACAAAATGAAAAATTATAACAACCAACAAGCTTATTTTTGCTTTATATTTAATGTTAACTGTTGACGAACTATTTTCTAATGAAAATTCATAACCGTGCTAACGTCATCATCAATGTAAGCATATTTTATATTTTTAAAACAAAATGCATGTGTACAATATGCCAGAAAATTTCCCTGAAGAAGACTTAAACATATCCCATATAAGAGAGCCCTTCTTTTCTTATGTAGCGTAAGCGAGTTCAACTTACTTACTAGAGTTAACTCTACCGACGTAATCGTCTAAAAAATAAACCTACTCGAACTTCGATCCAGCAAAAAACGACAAGAGTCGCGTGCGTAATGTAAACAGATGGTAAATGGCTTGTAAGTTGTAAATGTTGTAGATGTGAGAAAATTATCTTATAAATTGACTGTACAAAAAAAAGAATCTTGAAATAATCTGTGTACAAGCTATTCAGAAAAAGTGGCAAAATAAGTCAGTACAGTAAAACCTCACTAAAAGACCAACTCAATAATAAGTCCACCATTTCCAAGTCCATTTTCACTGTTTTGCTCTTTATTCAACCTCAATATTCAAACCACCTCAATACTAAGACCAGTTTTCATGGGTCACTACGGTGGTCTTATTATTGAGGTTTTACTGTACTGGTTTTTATCGTTTAATCTGTAAAAGATAGAGCTACATACACAAATTACTTCAAGAAAAGATCTAACGCCACAAGGGCGAGAAAATGAACAGGTCGATGAAAATAACGCAATTAATAGAGACCTAATTGCTACGTAAGTTTAACCTAAGAGTAAAGACAAAATGTCGGTAGATTAGTTTAAATAATTAATCACAGGGGCATAGATACGGAATCTGTGCGTCTTGACGACGTAATAATGAAATCAAGCGTCTATACGTTTCTGATTAACGATCGGAAAGACGGACAATTGCACGCAAGGAGTTCATTAAAGTGAAAGATTGTGAAAAATACTCCTGGGAATTAGGACTCGTTGACGTGAATACTTCATTGGATACGTAGTCATTCATGTTGGATAAAATGGTTCATAGAATATGCTTAAGAACTCAATGTGATACGTTTTTATTATGATGAATAGTTTCCAGAAATAATTATATACGTTATCAGGATAAAATCGTTAATGACAACCCGCCGGACCTGCGCGAGTGTTACAGTCGATATGACAGATTGACGACGGATTTATTTTATACAATGTATTCTTATTCAAACTTATGTTAACTTTTAAACATAGCGTTAATATACCATTGTAAACTCTGAAGAATACAAATGGGAGAAAGAATCGATTTGATTTTAATCTGTTCAATGGGAGTATGTCCAAATATATAAATATTTATACAGACCTATTATTTAATTTAATCTTATTAAAACACAAATTTTACGGTTAGTTGACACGCGATGAAAACTCGCCAATACCCGATCATTACATGCTATATCACTGAGCGGTGATCATAGTTAAAATAGGAGTGAACAAACGCTGGGAATTTGATTGTAATTCGTACGAAGTTGGAGTTACGCTGATAAGAGATATAAACATTATTAATCAAGTCAAAATGGAATTTTAATTTGATAAATTTGCGATCGAATTTGAAGTTGACCGAGTTGAAGTTTATGTTAGCACCTGTATTCGATAAACAAGCGTTCAGGATTTAATAGGACACCAATCTGTGTTTAAGTTTATATGTCGAAACGGATTAAAATGGTTTTATATTCGCACCGACAATGGTAGAAAATTACAAGAGACATTATTATGTGATAGAGTAGTGTATTTAACCAATATTCCGAACGTAGATTTAACTATCAGTTTGAAAAGACTGATTTAAAATACAATGATTTTCATTTGCATACAAGCCTTTTTTATATTCATAAAACATGTTGAAGAGTATATGTATAAAAGCATTAATGGTAAATTTTAAAGCAGAGCGAATCGATTTTAAAGCTAACTGCGTTAGATGTAGTATTTCATATCATTTTTTTTGACAAATAGGCGGCTGTGTTTGTATGATAGTTTGGTGAAAATTGATCCCAAGGATTATTCATTGCGTTAGTGCGAAACTATGAAAATACGATATCAGGAAAGTAATAAAAACTCGGACGCGTTGCTAGGTAGAAATGTAACTATGGAAGTTGATAATACACCGGAAAATATAAATGGTAATAATGACCCGGTTTATGACCAAAACCGACGGAAAAGACCGAGAAATGGACCACAAACTGAGGATGAGAAATGGCGGCCGTTCTGGCAGCGTGGGCAGACGACATATGATGAAATGAAAGAAATGTCTCGTAGCCAGCGATCGGTCACACGACGGACTAAGTTGCATCACAGTAATTTAGATATCAGCAGTGCGGGTCGCGAGAGAAAGAAAGCTAAGATAACCAAAAGTGTATCGGTTCAGAGTTTGAATCGATTCTCGCGTAATGATAGGATCGCGCGTGATAATAGAATTGTAGGTAACTTATCGAGACATAATAGTCACTTAGTTTTACCGCAGTTAGAGCCGGACGTGGATGTAAATGAAGGACATGGGTCACGTGAAAATAGTGCTCGTATGTCAACTCACAGCAGTCGGTATAGTGCTACAGCCGGCGCGCGCGAACCGCTTCCGGTCGAGGAATCTTCATCAGAGGAGGAAGAAATTTACGAATCAGATGACGATCCTGTTGTTTCCCGCCAAAATTTGGATAAAGCGGGAGATTACATTGTGGAGCATGACTGGATATTGAAAGGGAAAATCGCGAAAGAAGCACATAACGTAAAGATTCTTCATCATAAAGTTCAAATTCCACTTCCAGATGATGATCCATTGGAAACACTCAAATCTCGAATGGATGAGATCAATATGATGGTAAAACCGAGAGCAGAGTACGGTAACTTCCTGGAGACTATAGATCCTGAACAAAAGGCGAGAATTATGGTATGTATCAATATCAACCTAATATAACCATTCCTCCAATAATCTCTAAAAGGTTTGTATAGCTAAACAGCTGTTGATTTTATGCCGGAGGTGCTTGGTGAATATGTACGATTTGAAATAGTTTATTGAACCACCATGAATAATCATAATTTTAAATTGGAATCCAATAAAATCGCCATAATTCTGAAATTGATCGCAATGGTATTACCAATGGCCTTATATTTTTTGCCTAATTAGAATTATCCAGATAACTTATTCGGACAATTGTCAGATATGAAACAAGTCTTTTTCTTAGTATGTGACAATCATATTCCTTTACACTGAATATTCGCTCGGTCCTGACCGTGCCAGTCCGACTGAAGGGTTTTTTACACCTGTCTTATCAATTCTTAAGCAAAATGACACACATAAACTAATAAATTGTCTTTATTTAATCACACGATATACGTATATAGCGAATACTTAACACGTGGTAGATAGTTCGTATCAAATTTAGAATCCAAAATAGCTTTTCTTAAATCCGTTTCCATAGAAACTGGGGTATTATTGCCTTTATTAATATACCAGTTTATGCCAGATGTAATCCTTATTATTACAGGCATACCTATATATCCAAAATTAAGCCGTTTGTTTAAAGTAGGACGAAATTTTATTATCATATTTTGCATTTCGTACTTGCAAGTCATCGTATTAATGTAGGTATTATCATTTATCATAAAAAATTGACACTTTATATAAGTAATAAATGAGTTAAGCTATATAGTCATACACTAACGTTTAATTCAACCAGTCAATAACTGTGTAGGAAACATGACTGGTTCAGAGGCTGCAGCCCCACAACCCTGAATTGGAGGTAGCCAATGAGAGAAGTTAAGTTTTAAATATTCGTTTTACAATCGATGTAATGTGAACAAGTTTAAACTTAAATAAAAAATCACCTGCATTTTTTGAAACGGTGGGAAATCTACACTGCACGAAATATATGCCAGAACCATGCATGATTTTTTATAGAATAGCTAAACCTTCCCCAAAAAGCCAAACAAGTTAATATAAAGTCATATGCACTATGTATAATCAACCCAGTGGTTTGTCTTAATCTTTGACGTCACTGTATGTATCTAGATAATCCTTTAAAATCCATTTATTTACTAAGTATAAGCATTATACTGGTGATATCATAACAATTTACTTTGCATCGAAGTGCAATCGATCATTTACGATTCCTTGGATATCCAATCGAGCATACCTTAAATTATGGGATTTATAAAATTTCACATGGGTATAGAATATCATGAAGCTCTAGTGTAGATAAGCGTTTGTAACGTAAAGCACTCGTTTCTTGAACAAAATCCTTGATTTACGAAATCGTTATATTCGTTAAGTCGTAAATTGTTGATATACGAGACTAAATATCATGAGGTATTAATGATAAAACGATATAATAATACAATAAGCTGGGTTTAAGATATACCGCGAAACCTCAATAATAAGACCACCATTGATTCTGAAGAAAGTTAGTCTTAGTAATAAGGTGGTCTGGTTATTGAGTAATCAAATGAGGGAGATATAAAGAAAAATGTGGGAGATAAATAGAAAAAACATGAGGGAGATAAATAGAAGAATGAGGGAGATAGATAGGAAAATGGTTCATGAAGATATGTGGTCTTACCAATGCGGTGGTCTTACTTTTGAGGTGGTCTTTAATAAAGTTGTACTGTATTTTTTCATATATGGTTTGATAAGAATAGATACATATACTTTGTTGTACCAATACAATATAGTGTAAGCCACATTATATAGTTGACAGCGGGCTTATTTTTAGGAAATATTTTAATACGTCCACTTAAGTCGAACTTTAGTTTATTTACTCAGATACTTCGAGTTTGAAGTATACTTACGGGTCATATTTGAACATTTTTCTGTTTGCCCACAAAATAACAGACGACATGCATGCATTGACTGTCTGAAACATAGGTTGGTGTACACTGACTAATATACAATAAAATTGGGTAAGCCGATTTTCTAATACGCCCACTGGAAGTACAAGTAAATGTAAATATATATAAAAACATAATATCTAGATTACATGTACCCGTACTTACGAAGACACAATAGCAGACGACATGCGGATTTGGAGATAGGCTGTTGCATAAGCTATTGAAATCAGTATTTATTTTCATTTTTTAGCAACATTCGCTCAGTCAGAATTACAGGCATTCTAATAGACGCTTTAAATCTCTGTTTACATTACGGCTCCGGTTTATTGATATAAGACTATTGACTTCTTCCGAACGTCAAACGTTTAGGTTAATGTATTTTGTGTTCAAGTCTGAGTTGAGAATTACTATTTACTATTCCGATAATAACACGGAATGAGTTTGAGAGAGGTCTTTATCTTTTTACTTTATTTCTAAACAGAAAATTAATGCGTTTTTAGAGAAATATTGTCAACTTTGTGATTTGTCTATTACATACCCAATTTAATATTGAAAGAACAGTTTTACCGATTATCTCTTCAGCCGATCGAAATCCGTATACGTTTCTGATTTATACTTAAATTCACGCTGACATAGAATAAGGGTAAAACCCCCTTGACATGTATTTAACTATATATTATAATGACAATGCAAATCTCCAACATTAATCTTTTGATCACCATTGACAGAGAACGTTCAATATCTTTTGTTGAGGAACTGTCTCTTATTTGAAATCAATGTTGGCAGTTCTTGAAAAACACAATTTACGTATAAAGATAAAATAAGAATATACTAAAAGACATGAACATTGACAAAATAAACAATATGTTGTCTTTAACATCAAACAAACCGAAAGTTCAAATCAAAATGGCTCTATAACAGTGCTCCAGATAAGAATTGACTGAATTGGACCAAAACTCATCAAAATTAAAATAATTGAGTGAAATCGTATGATTGTTATAAAGCCAGGGGTGGTATTCACGAAACATCTTAAAGTTTACTTTAACATTGTCCTTATCCTTATTTTATTTTCCTTAGTTAAAGACAAGGAAATCCTTAACCAAAGCAAAAGAAAGTCTTAACTTTAAGGAAAATATTAATTTCATCAAAGGAAAATGGACGCTACCTTATCTTTTAAGGAAAAATGCCATGCATAAGGACAATCTTAAGATAAGACATTTAGTGAATACCACTTAAGTATTTTCTAAATATTGAAGGAAACATTTGGAGATACTGAGGAAAACATTACTTTAAGGAAAACCTTAAGATGTTTCGTGAATACCAACCCTAAACATAGCCAAACCGTTCTGCTTAGTAACGGTGGGGATTTTAACCACATCCGTGCGCAAAGAGTATCTCGGTATAAAGCACTTTTTAGAGAGGCGTACTCTACACGATAATAGGCTGTGTCTATCTCTAGCCTTAATTATTTATAATTCATATCTTCTTCTATCTTCAACACGTCAGTTTTATGGCTCTAATAAACCACATTGATTATTTGTTCCTAGCTTGTGTATATGTCGGATAGCCTATCATTTATATGCGGTGTCTATTTCTCGAACCCGTAGTTGTTTGGCATATTCAGAAATTTACTTCATTTACTTAAAGTATTTAAACTTATTGGTATGTGTGTTTTAGGGTCACATTATGTTTAGATTTTTTTAATTTTTACGGCGGTCACTTTACCGGACGTTAGCTTTTTTCTGATGTTTCTCGAAGTGAAATATACTGGAGCGCTCTACTGAAAAAATTACCAAGTCTAGGTTTATCCTCATAAATACAACTAGGTTGCATCAGTTTCAGTCTTTCTGTATTACTGCACTAATAAGCATTCAATCGATTTGATTATTCTGCTCCCAGGGTTACTAACCAGCATAACTAGTTTTCACTCTCAATGTCTGCTCCCTGGGTTACTAACCAGCATAAATAGTATTCATTCTCAATGACTGCTCCCTGGGTTACTAACCAGTATAACTAGTTTTCACTCTCAATGACTGCTCCCTGGGTTACTAACCAGCTTAAATAGTATTCATTCTCAATGACTGCTCCCTGGGTTACTAACCAGCATAACTAGTATTCATTCTCAATGACTGCTCCCTGGGTTACTAACCAGCATAAGTAGTATTCACTCTCAATGTCTGCTCCCTGGGTTACTAACCAGCATAACTAGTATTCATTCTCAATGACTGCTCTCAGGGTTACTAACCAGCATAAATAGTATTCATTCTCAATGACTGCTCCCTGGGTTACTAACCAGCATAAATAGTATTCACTCTCAATGTCTGCTCCCTGGGTTATTAACCAGCATAAATAGTATTCATTCTCAATGACTGCCCCCAGGGTTACTAACCAGCATAAATAGTATTCATTCTCAATGACTGCTCCCTGGGTTACTAACCAGCTTAAATAGTATTCATTCTCAATGACTGCTCCCTGGGTTACTAACCAGCATAACTAGTATTCACTCTCAATGACTGCTCTCTGGGTTACTAACCAGCTTAAATAGTATTCATTCTCAATGACTGCTCCCTGGGTTACTAACCAGCATAACTAGTATTCACTCTCAATGACTGTTCTCTGGGTTACTAACCAGCATAACTAGTATTCACTCTCAATGACTGCTCTCTGGGTTACTAACCAGCTTAAATAGTATTCACTCTCAATGACTGCTCCCTGGGTTACTAACCAGCATAACTAGTATTCACTCTCAATGACTGTTCTCTGGGTTACTAACCAGCATAAATAGTATTCACTCTCAATGTCTGCTCTCTGGGTTACTAACCAGCATAAATAGTATTCACTCTCAATGTCTGCTCTCTGGGTTACTAACCAGCATAACTAGTATTCACTCTCAATGTCTGCTCTCTGGGTTACTAACCAGCATAACTAGTATTCACTCTCAATGACTGCTCTCTGGGTTACTAACCAGCATAAATAGTATTCATTCTCAATGTCTGCTCCCTGGGTTACTAACCAGCATAACTAGTCTTCATTCTCAATGACTGCTCTCTGGGTTACTAACCAGCATAAATAGTATTCACTCTCAATGTCTGCTCTCTGGGTTACTAACCAGCATAAATAGTATTCATTCTCAATGTCTGCTCCCTGGGTTACTAACCAGCATAACTAGTCTTCATTCTCAATGTCTGCTCCCTGGGTTACTAACCAGCATAACTAGTATTCACTCTCAATGACTGCTCTCTGGGATACTAACCAGCATAACTAGTATTCATTCTCAATGACTGCTCCCTGGGTTACTAACCAGCATAAATAGTATTCACTCTCAATGTCTGCTCCCTGGGTTATTAACCAGCATAAATAGTATTCATTCTCAATGACTGCCCCCAGGGTTACTAACCAGCATAAATAGTATTCATTCTCAATGACTGCTCCCTGGGTTACTAACCAGCTTAAATAGTATTCATTCTCAATGACTGCTACCTGGGTTACTAACCAGCATAACTAGTATTCACTCTCAATGACTGCTCTCTGGGTTACTAACCAGCATAACTAGTATTCACTCTCAATGTCTGCTCTCTGGGTTACTAACCAGCATAACTAGTATTCACTCTCAATGACTGCTCTCTGGGTTACTAACCAGCATAAATAGTATTCATTCTCAATGTCTGCTCCCTGGGTTACTAACCAGCATAACTAGTCTTCATTCTCAATGACTGCTCTCTGGGTTACTAACCAGCATAACTAGTATTCACTCTCAATGACTGCTCTCTGGGATACTAACCAGCATAACTAGTATTCACTCTCAATGACTGTTCTCTGGGTTACTAACCAGCATAACTAGTATTCACTCTCAATGACTGCTCTCTGGGTTACTAACCAGCATAAATAGTATTCATTCTCAATGTCTGCTCCCTGGGTTACTAACCAGCATAACTAATATTCATTCTCAATGACTGCTCTCTGGGTTACTAACGAGCATAAATAGTATTCATTCTCAATATCTGCTCCCTGGGTTACTAACCAGCATAAATAGTATTCATTCTCAATGACTGCTCTCTGGGTTACTAACCAGCATAAATAGTATTCACTCTCAATGACTGCTCTCTGGGTTACTAACCAGCATAACTAGTATTCATTCTCAATGTCTGCTCCCTGGGTTACTAACCAGCATAAATAGTATTCATTCTCAATGACTATTACCAGGGTTACTAACCAGCATAACTAATATTCATTCTCAATGACTGGTCTCAGGGTTACTAACCAGCATAACTAGTATTCATTCTCAATGTCTGCTCCCTGGGTTACTAACCAGCATAACTAATATTCATTCTCAATGACTGGTCTCAGGGTTACTAACCAGCATAAATAGTATTCATTCTCAATGACTGCTCCCTGGGTTACTAACCAGCATAAATAGTATTCATTCTCAATGACTATTACCAGGGTTACTAACCAGCATAACTAATATTCATTCTCAATGACTGGTCTCAGGGTTACTAACCAGCATAACTAATATTCATTCTCAATGTCTGCTCCCTGGGTTACTAACCAGCATAACTAATATTCATTCTCAATGACTGCTCTCAGGGTTACTAACCAGCATAACTAATATTCATTCTCAATGTCTGCTCTCAGGGTTACTAACCAGCATAACTAATATTCATTCTCAATGACTGCTCTCAGGGTTACTAACCAGCATAACTAATATTCATTCTCAATGACTGCTCTCAGGGTTACTAACCAGCATAACTAGTATTCATTCTCAATGTCTGCTCCCTGGGTTACTAACCAGCATAACTAATATTCATTCTCAATGACTGGTCTCAGGGTTACTAACCAGCATAACTAATATTCATTCTCAATGACTGGTCTCAGGGTTACTAACCAGCATAAATAGTATTCATTCTCAATGACTGCTCCCTGGGTTACTAACCAGCATAAATAGTATTCATTCTCAATGACTGGTCTCAGGGTTACTAACCAGCATAAATAGTATTCATTCTCAATATCTGCTCCCTGGGTTACTAACCAGCATAAATAGTATTCATTCTCAATGACTGCTCCCTGGGTTACTAACCAGCATAAATAGTATTCATTCTCAATGACTATTACCAGGGTTACTAATCAGCATAACACTAGTATTCACTCTCAATGACTGCTCCCAGGGTTACTAACCAGCATAACTAGTATTCATTCTCAATGACTGCTCCCTGGGTTACTAACCAGCATAAATAGTATTCATTCTCAATGACTATTACCAGGGTTACTAATCAGCATAACACTAGTATTCACTCTCAATGCCTGCTCCCATGGTTACTAACCAGCATAAGTAGTATTCACTCTCAATGCCTGCTCCCATGGTTACTAACCAGCATAAGTAGTATTCACTCTCAATGACTGCTACCAGGGTTACTAACCAGCACAACTAGTATTCACTCTCAACGACTGATCCCTGGGTTACTAACCAGTACTCAAGCCAAATTCAGATAAATCCGGAAGACCGATCAAGAATTTCCACCATGGTGGCATTCGAACCCAGAGTCTTCGGCTCAGTAGTCCGGCGCATTTACCATTTGACCACTAACCCCTTCCTTCTCAGTATGTAGAGCCTTGAGAACGGACGGATGAGTTTTTCGTATGATTATTTCCGAGCAATAGCTTGCGAAAGTAGGTAATACTTAAGTCTATGCAAAGAGTATATTGTTTAAAAGTACATGTATGTACATGCGTGAAATTAAGGACCAGCTTAGGATTTCAAACCATTAGGAAAGACATAACTGTTTATTCTATATAATGTTTGTCGTCTGCTTAACTCCAAATAACTGTACAACGCTTTAATTCTGTGTTTTAAAGAAATGTATTGTAAGCAAAAATGATTTGAATACACAAACCAATTTATCAAATTACGTTTTATGATCAACTCATTATACGGGTTTCATAAGAAATCTGCGCGAACAATTACCATGAATGCTCGCCTTTGGGAAAGATTAAGAAAACGTATGAATATGTATTTGAACGTCTCGTAATCAAATATTTGCTGTAAAGATTTTGTTATTAAAAATATGCTGCATAATATTCTACTCCTAGATTGAGAGGCTTTTTATCGATATTAATAAAACTCTTAATAAATTGAAGTGTGTTTGCATATCAATTCAAGCTGCGCTGTTTTTTATGATATTTGAAAAATGGTCCACACAATAAACTGATTAAAACGTAAATCAGTCATATTTCATTCCGTGTTTGCAAACAGGGCATGGGCTAGAAAACGGCTCAATCTGAAATTCGATGTTTTGTCCATTAACGCCTTTTGCAGAAATATTTTTTCCCGTTATTCTGTTATGAAATAAAACAATATGGCGATTAAACATAATTTAATTCATTACTGTGAAAAATAATATATCTTCTTGAGAATGGATTTTAAAGGAAGAATTTAGTTGATACAGAAAATGCCACATTCACAAGACAATGCCTCCCCGTACATCATCCCAGGGAAACATCAGCATATTACGTAACACTAGGAGTTGAGAAGGTTTCATGGCAAGCATTTATAGGGATGTTACGATCATGTATTGTCGGTCTGATTATTAAAAAAAACAAGAACAGTAGGAGTGGGTCAAAGGGGAAGGTGGTATGAAGGAAATCTATTATATGACAAGCTAAGATAACAAGTTGGCAACGGACAGAAAAGGGGGGATGAACACGAACATTATAATCAGACCGAGGAATTCTATAAGGGGAAAGGGGAACGTCATATTTACCAAAAATATAAACGGAAACAATAATCACATAGCGATTTATAGCCTATGAACTGTCAGTAAATTACTTCTTCATGTTTAAGCCGATTATTATGAACAAAACTGTATTAAGATTCATTATTTTCGTGTTTTTAATTTGTCTTAATTCTGTAATTTAGGAAGTATTATCATGTGAATGTGTGACCTAATTCTTACATGTAATACCGAATTATTAAGGTTTATAAATGTTGAACATTATTCTAAATGATAATGATTATAAATAAATTACTTTATGGGGATTTTGCTTGATTTAGATAACTACAAACAATAAAAAAAGTTAATTTGCCATTAATATTTTATATCCTGGTTCCTAAGAGCCGTATTTTCTTCCATCAAAACCTCCATTATAAGGCCAACATTGGTTCCGAAAGCAATCAGTTTTATTAATAAGGTGGTCTGAATACCGAATCAAAAGATGGTATACTGAATGGAAACTAGCCAATGAAAGTACGGTATTATTGTTGAGGGGGTCATAACTACGAGATGGTCTTTAAGTGAGGTTTTACTGTGTTTAATGTAACCGATTCTTTTTGAAGAAAATGTTTTTTAGCAAAATTCACGGATGTATCTTTTCATTCTAGTGTTATAATATATAAAATTGTACATATAGACTTGAAAACCCTTAATATTACGACCATCATTGGGACCCTTCAAAATATGTCTTAATATTGAGCTGGTCTTAATATTGAGTATTGAGGTTGAACACATAGCAAAACAGTGAATTGTGCTCTTAAATATGAGGTGGTCTTATTATTGAGGTGGTCTTCAAGTAAGGGTTTTCTGTAGTCGAATACGATAGCAGATGCTCAATGAACTATCAACATATTTAGGCTTTGCGATTTAAAATGATTCGGGGATTCCCCATCGTACATGAAAATAACTCCAATGTACAACCACCGAAAATTACCATGAATCATTTCTGGTATTTACATTTAATCCAAGTAATGTGATAACAAGATTAAAACCCGGGTTATTAACACAAACGTGGCAGTAATTGATTTGATTTCAATGACCGTTCGCTAACCTACCAATTATCATTCATATATTTTATACAATGCAACCTCTCCAGAGCAACGCCCTCTGGAAGACACACACTTTGGCTGTTGTTGAGAGGTTGTTGATATAGAAAGGTTGAATTTAAAGGAAATTCTTACATCAGTAAAATATTGATACTGTTTTTGAGGAGAGGTTATTGCTCAAGAGGAGGTCGATATAGAGACGTTGTTCTGATTATTCGTTAATATAATATATATATAATTATTTTATAACAAAACTGTTTCTATGATATAGATATTTACTTTGTAATCATCGGTATTATTTTCATTATTCTGAAGCTCAAGTTTCGACATTAAAATATATAAAAAAAAATATTTAAATTGATCTCAACAAAACCAAAACTTTTTAAAACTCAATACTGTTTTCTTTCAATGAATATTTGATAATTACAATAAATTCTACCATATTGAATACAATCAATAAATACAAAATCTGGCTGTAAATTATACCGTACCATATTCTAATTCATATACAAGATAATTGCAGGTTTACTAAAATTATATGTAAAGCAATTTTGCTTTGAAAAATAAAAAAACCCAGCAGAAATAAAGATAAAAATGACAGTTTGTAATAATGAATTATTTACAGAGGGTTTAAAAATTGTGTTCACAAAGTTTGAATTTGGGTAAAATGAAAATAACGATGTGTACACTGGCTTTAGTTCGCATAATTAAAGACACTGCTTGTTTCATGAATATTTCTTTTATTTAGAATTCTCACTCAAAAGTAAACTATTGGTCCACAGCGACATATATGAAAAGAGCATTTAAAAAAAAAAAGTTCAAACTTAGTGAACGAACTTTATTAACCCCCTGTATATAGCGAAATATACAATGAAACCCCGATAATGAGAGCGCCATTGTTTTCTGGAGACAGTCGGTCTTAATTTTGCGTTAGACTGGTTATCGAGATGAAATATTGAAGAGAAGTAAAATATGGTCCATGTAAGTACGGTTTATATTTTGTTTGCTATGCTGTATGAAAATAAAAAGTTACAAAAAAACAAAACAAAAAAAAACGGTTTATATGACGTGGTTTACAGTATTGTACATATTGAATGTTATTATAAAGACTTAATGGTATACTATATCATTACTGTTATTATATTCATGTTTAACCTTCAACAAAATATTGTTCTTTATTTTTAAGGTTATAAAATTATGATCATTATACCGTGTATATTTCATCTCGTAAATTACTTATAATACATTTGACATTGAAGATCGAATCTGGTATGTTATAATCTCACAGCGTAATCTAAACACCGGTAAAATAAATAATTTCAATGTGAATACTCAAAACACGATTGAAATTACTGCTTAATCAAGTGTACGAGGGTGGTGTCCGTATAGAGTGGTGTCCGTAAATATTTGAATTGTCGCCCTACATTAATGTGACTATTTTCAAACTGTGATTTCTTTAGAATTCTCACTTTGTTGGATTGTCTTCTAGTGGGTATTCTTGGTACTCTGGCTGAGTGTTTACTATTTAGTAGTAAAGGTATTCTGGTGGATTGTTTACTAGTTAGTAGTAAAGGTATTCTGGCTGAGTGTTTACTATTTAGTAGTAAAGGTATTCTGGTGGATTGTTTACTAGTTAGTAGTAAAGGTATTCTGGCTGAGTGTTTACTATTTAGTAGTAAAGGTATTCTGGTGGATTGTTTACTAGTTAGTAGTAAAGGTATTCTGGCTGAGTGTTTACTATTTAGTAGTAAAGGTATTCTGGTGGATTGTTTACTAGTTAGTAGTAAAGGTATTCTGGCTGAGTGTTTACTATTTAGTAGTAAAGGTATTCTGGTGGATTGTTTACTAGTTAGTAGTAAAGGTACTCTGGCTGAGTGTTTACTAGTTAGTAGTAAAGGTACTCTGGCTGAGTGTTTACTAGTTAGTAGTAAAGGTACTCTGGCTGAGTGTTTACTAGTTAGCAGTAAAGGTATTCTGGTGGATTGTTTACTAGTTAGTAGTAAAGGTATTCTGGTGGATTGTTTACTAGTAGTAGTATTTGTACTCTGTTTGATTGTTTACTAGTTAGTAATAAAGGTATTCTGGTGGATTGTTTACTAGTTAGTAGTTAAAGTATTCTGGTGGATTGTTTACTAGTTAGTAGAATAGGTATCCTGGCCGATTGTTTACTAGTTAGTAGTATAGGTATCCTGGCCGATTGTTTACTAGTTATTAGTATAGGTATCCTGGCCGATTGTTTACTAGTTAGTAGTATTGGTATGCTGGTGGATTGTTTACTCGTTAGTAGTATAGGTATTCTATCGGGTTATCTTATTGTTGATACTCCGGTGGATTGTTTACTAGTTAGTAGAATCAGTACTGTGGTGGATTGTCAGCTAGTGGGTAAGTTAGGTACTGACTGTTTTCAATTTGTTACTGCAAGTACTTTGTTTGTTGGTCATTTCTGTGTGTAATGATTTAATAGTACAGGAGTAGTCAACAACTATGGTGAATGATACTTGTGCGACAGTTTCTCTTTTGTCCAGTTAATTTATACATGCATGCGTTGTTTTATACTGGTAAAAAGTGGTAACACGTTAGTAATATTTCGCATTATTTCTCAAATACATTTTCTGTTGATTCTGATAACAGTAACATTTAACATTTATTATCCTAATTAATTGAACTTGTCAATGTAGACAAACTAAGATAGTATCAGATCACATTGTCCTAATGTAGAGAAGAGTTTCAAATTACAAAATTGCGGGCACTATAATTCAGCACTACATTTTGGAATGTTTGGCATAGTCAATAAATGACGCTGTTACTAGTAATTGCGTCAAAAATAATTATAGTAAACCCGTTTAAAATCCTGCTTGTAGATGATCTGTTTAAACATTTTAAATGGATATGTTTGGCAACTTATCAGGAGTTGCAGTGGTTATCACCACAACTTAAATAGAGATATCTTAACTTCTCGATTGATTGAAAATTAAACGATGTTTTATCTTAAATCAGAATTGTAAATCAAAGAATTCGATTTATCTGCCATCAAAGTGCTAACAACTGTATAAATAGTTCTAACATTGATTGATGTGCAAACAGGAATGACACTATTTAAAATGTGATTTAAATGGCGGCTTTTTATAAAGTCTTTGAGCACCTTACGAAAGCAGTTTTAAATAGATATGTCTTTGTTGTTTTGTGAACTATACGTATTCACACATGATACAGCCATTGTTTGAAAATTCTTCTCTTTGTTAGGTCCTAAAAGCCTTTTTATGTTTAGTATAGCCTTTTTGTATTTAACGGAAGTACGTTATTCATTGAAATAATACATACGCAGACTACTGAAATGGCTACCAACGGAAAAAACTTCCATTCGTTCATTTCGTCCATTCCGGTAGTTTTAGTATTAGAACAAATAAGCGTCAGTCAGTCTGCATTTGTCATGAACATGGCGTATGGTGTACGTTAATGCATTGTAGGTTATTGTCGCTGTATCGACCTTTAGGTACTAAACGTGTTTACGACAATCTCTCACCGCCCCTGGCTAATTACCAATTCAAGGTTTAGATTTGATGTTTGATTTGCAGAATTAAGTGCGTTGATTGAACCAAGTTAACAATGCGCAACCTACAAATGAGCATTGTTTATTTATGCAAAATTGATGTACATTTATTCAGAAGAAGTTTTTATCATTATTTAAGGAGACTTTACAAAACATTCTGGTTTTAATCAGTTAAATCGAATAATGCAATATTTGTTTATGCCATCAGGTAAATATTTTATGAAAGCCTCACATAAAGTCCACCGCAAAATTAAAACCATTTTATTAATGAATTCTTATTTTCATGGACCATAACTAAAATTTCCTTCCATTTTTTAACTCAACAACCAGGCTATATTATTGATAAGAACGCTCTTTCTTCAGAACCATCGACGTTTCTCTGTAGTATGTATTTGTAGCGTATATATTTACTGGAAATCCATATTTTGTACTATTTTATATTTATAAATAACCAAAGGCAAGTACAGTGGGACCTCGTTCAATCGAATACATCAACTTTTATTTCGAATAATACGGTTTCCAATAGCCCATTACAGTTCGTCGTGCCTATGATGATACATCGGGACCTTCTATTTATTTCGAATGATACCACGTATTCGGATAGAAAGTTGTCGAATAAACGAGGTCCGACTGTATTTGCTGTTTGTGTTAAGTACATTTATTTAGTACTAAAAAACAGGTTACATGGTCGCTTTAATAGACATACTACTTACTGACGATTAAAAGTATTTACGGGTCAATATTCTCTGTTTGTGACCTTGCGTTTAGTATAGCTCGATGTATACGAAATACCAAGTTTCTAACGCAACCCGATTTGTTTTGCACTTTCGATTACATTGAGAGCCACAAGGAATAACATAATTATGTTTCCGATCAAGTTTCAATCGGTGAAAAGTGCCTGTATCCAATTGTTTGCCTTATACAACGAATTATGCCACAATATACGCTTTGATTGATCAAATATTCACTTTTTAAGAAGACACACTATCTAGTTAAGTTACAGATACAGTAAGACCTCGATAATAAGAACACCTTTGGGACTCTTGAAGACTGGTCTTCTTATTGAGGTGGTCTTAGTATTGAGGTTGAATTAAGAGTAAAAAAGTGAGAATGGACTTCAAAATTGTGGTCTAAATTTCGAGGTGGTCTTATTAGTGAGGTGGTCTTTACCTGTACATTGGATTTTACTGTACATTGGAAAAAGGAAAGAGACACAAATGAACTTGTTCAGGTAAACAGTCTACATAACTTAACATGCATATGTCATTTTAAAGATAAGTCTTTGTTTAAGCTGCATGTTATTTGGACCTCGGTATTAAAGGCTATTGAAATTTTCACGCTGTTGCGCTTAAACTTTTGAATAATTTATTTCTGACTATTGAGAGGTCCTGTTACTGGGATATGTTGATAAGTAAATTAAAACCACCCGGTTATTTCAGTGTGTAATACATAACCCTGAACTGTCACCTGAGATCTGGGTTCGATTCCCGGGCAGTGCAGGTAATGTCCTTCCGTGACATTTGGTTACAGTCATTTGTCAACCACCTCTGATTCATGTGGAGAAGTTGTCAGTTGCTTGCTGACCGCCATGTATAACTGATACATATAGAAACGTGGCGTTAAACACAGTAAAAACAAAACAAAATACGGATAAGGCAAATCATCGTTTTTTTTAACACAATTCAAACTATTTTGCAGTCTGTTCGAGGTGGGGAATGTTATTGTACTGTCAAATCCGACTTAAATGATTATTTATGGAGTCTACTGTAAAATCTCAATAATAAGACCACCTCAATAATAAGACCACCTCAATATTAGGAACACAAGGCCATTTTCCCTGTTTTGCCCTTTATTCAACCTCAATATTAAGACCACCTCAATAAGAAGACCAGTTTTCAAGGGTTACGCGGGTGGTCTTATTTTGGAGGTTTTATTGGTGTTAATAAAACATCATGGTTTTCCTAACTCTTGAAACTTCAATATCTAAGTGGTCAAAATGGAACTTAACTGTTTTATGTAGACAGTACATATTATATTGATTTAGCCGGGGTTATTACATAACACGGACTTTGAAATCAAGCTGTCTATAACAAGATTATGGTTACGCCAATAAACTACTTATGCTCAATAAACGTACGAAAATATTTTAATACAATAAAACATTTCAATTTCATCAATGAAAACTGTCGAATGTATATACCGGTACATGTAGCTTGTTCGGCAATTTAATACAGTGCTGTGAGTATTAGTTTGAAACCAGGCCCTAATTTCTCAAAACATCTCAAATAGAAATGTCATCTCAATATGAGATTTTGCTCACAATCTCATTTTGAATCTTTTGAAAGTTTTCATCTCATCTTTTTTTATTTGAAATATCAATTTTGAGCCTGGCCCTCTAAGATGAGAAAAATCTCAACAATTTGAGACAATATTTCAGCTGAGATTTAGCTCAGAATGAGATGCTTCGGGAGATCGGGGCCTGAACATTCCCTCCCATTCGGAAAATCTCGGCCAACTACGTCAAGTGCTATCCGAGTAACGAAGTGGTACGGAAATACCCGAGAGCTGTCGAGAATGCATTCCCTCCCTCAGGAACATTCGGAACATCCCGGTCAATACTGTGTATAAAACAACGCCTCAATAAAAATGACACACTGTCCGTAACAGTTAGATAGCCTGTTGCCTTTCATATGCAACAAAAGACACATTCCTTTGTTTGTGAACATTGATACGACTCGAACATATGCAGACAAATTTTCATTACAATCGAGCTTATAGATGTATCTGGCTCATCTGAACATAAAATGTTTGAATGGGCTTATCCAGTATTGTTGTTACATTGGCTAAAACATCTCTAATTAGAGACATTGTAATGTAAAACCGATTGAAAAAATCTTTTTTTATCATAATACTTACAGTCAAAACCTGTTAAATAACCTGATTGTTAAAAAAACTGGATTTGTTTTTTAATTTTATGATGTACAAACATCTTTCTTCAACAAATATAGACTAATACATTATGAGTTCATTCTTAATTAATGCATATTAAGTGATGTTTTAACCATAGGACATATATTTTTCATGTTTGGTTAATTAAACAAATGAACAAAAAAATGAGCATAGTATAACTTTATGATTTTCTTTCATTGTGTATATATGAAGCCATTGTACTGTTTTGCAGAAATACAAGTATATTGATCATAGAACTATTCAAGCAGAGAGAAGAGCACACTGGAAGGTAAGTTTAAACCTTCGTCATAATTATGCTGGAAGTCAAAAGTTTGACAAATGTGGCAGTCTCTGAGGTGTTTTGTCCAAATGCACCGATCCTCGAAATAAAGATGTCGTCATGTTTTCACATTTAATTGCAATGGATAGTTGAAACATTTCAGTAAAAGATTTATGATTTAGCGGCGAGCAGAAGCAAAACAAGTATCGGTAAACTTTGAGACGGTCCCTTTTCTTAAGGAAAAAAATAATATACATTTATTTGTAAAATAGTATTGTATCTAAAAACACTTTTTGCCTTATTAAATTTGTAAAACTAAGCAATTTCTGTAGATCTAGTCTTGATGAGCAAATTCGTTTTTGCAGAGTCAACTCAATTTCGCCCAGATATGTCATTTGGGCCAAAAATCTCAGAGAATGACACAGATACGTTTGGGTGTCGAAATAGCTTCGTTCTGCTAAATCGAACCATGTTTTATTTCCGACTCGTATCAAAACGTATGCAAATATAATGATTTCACAACATGTCGATAAAAAACACTCAGATTTCGTGTAAAACAACATTTTGTGGTGATCAAATGATTGTTTATTTCCAACACTACAGAAATTCGTGAACATCAAGGAATATGCCAATGCAATGGAGGTCCATATTTTGTTTTTCAAATTCGTCCACTATTTTGGTACAATCGGATGTAAAAGTTTAAATTTCTCAAGACTACATCCGTCGGCGCTAACATGCGTTAAACTTTAAATTTAAGAAATTGAATAACTTTCATACGGTGGCATAGAGGTGACATGTGTGAAATTATTTTATTTCGTGGCCACGACTTACTAAATTATTCCCACGTCGTGGCCACGAGTTAACTTTCACGTTCCCACGACATAGTTATCTCGTGGCCACGACTTACTTACTGGTTTCCACGTCATACTTAGTCGTAACGAGATAAAAATAATTATACACATGTCACCGCTATGCCACCGTACTTTCAACATAATACACCCAATGAAAAAAATAGTTTGATGGTATCCAGATATTGTAACATCAAACCAAATCATAGTATCACGTTTTGTGAGGTACTGGCAGAACATTTTCGCACTTATTAAGTACCTGAAACCCATATTTATTCGATGATAAGAGTAAAATTGGTATATTCCAGATTATTGATAGATTTAAAGACGCCGTGAAAAAAGTTCTGATCCAATACAGGGCCGCCTATCCAAGACGAAGGTAAGTGACGACCACATTCCTTTCGTGAATGAACTCCTTGATCATGGGTATATGGTACTCTACCTGAAACGCATTTTGTAGCTCGAGTTTATATCAAATGGAGCAAGCCATTTTCTTTTGAAAATAATTTAACTGCTTGCGCCTTTTCAATTGGGAATATAGGCACGAGCAATCGAAACTTTGGGAAAATAAGGTAATGGTTATTTTGCTGTGGCTGTTATATATATGAGGTGATGTAAGAGCAAAGATTCTTTATAAATGGTTAAATACACAAAAATCGGACTTAATAAAAAAAGCAGTCAGAGGGGGGAACATGAACAAAGAACTGAGGAAAAATAATGTGTTTTTTTTTAAAACATTGGCACTTTTTGATAAGGGGAAACTGCCCGCTTCCTCCAGACTAGTAGTGAAGCACTTTACCATCTGAGACAACCTGGAAAGCTCATAGATTCCACTGTGGCATATACTCCTATGATCATTAAAAGACATATTAATGTTCAAAATTACAATTAAATTACAGTCGCACCTCGTTTCATTTGGAATTCATCGGGTCCGACATTTTTTTCGAATAATACTTGAATTTGAATACTAGTAGCCCAATTCAATTCAACAAGCATAGATGATAAATAGGGGCCTATTATTATTTTGGATGATACCAATTATTCGGATAGAAAGTTGTCGAATAAACGAGGTCCGTTTGTAATTGAAAACTGATCGGTGTAATACTTCGAATACAGAATACAAGCATTTTTATTGACCCATTTCGAGAAACAAATCACGTTCATTATAATACGAAATGAATGCATTTTTATATGAAAATGATACAGTATTTAAGTCGTTGAAATGCTCAACATTTTCTTCTGAATTGAAATCTTTGACTTTGTTATACGGTAAAGAAACGTACTTTTTCTTACATTTATAGACATCTTTGCAACGATATTTACTTTCGAATCTACATTTGTCTATTTGTTCGTAAATCTGAAATTATATTGTATCTTACATTCTTACCTGTAATATACTAACTTTTAACAATTCGATTTATGCAATAACTTCGATCGATAGAATAATGTATAAAAATGCACATTCTCCAGGACAACACCCTTTGAAAATGCGAATTTCGGCTGTTGTTGACATGTAGAACATACTTGGATACATATCAAGAATTATCTCCCTTGATATGCGGCTTTGTTTAGGTAATTTCTTTTAAATTGAATTGTCTCCCTTCGGGTGGCGGTTATCGTTCATGAGAAGTTTAATAGTTAGTAAAGCATTTATTACAGGGCATTTGGTAATATTATTGAAGACTTGTTGTTGCTCAAGAGAGGGACGCTCTCGGTAGATTACAAGTTGTATTTATTCACGTTTTGTTATGTTTCAGGTATTTAACCGATGACAAAACCGACAATTCGACCGATGGCGTCAAGAAATATCGACAAGATAAGCAGTATGACGCAGATCCACTCCGTAAATCAAGTGTAAGTACAATACACTAAACTTCACTTAAACACTTAAAGCCAACTCAAAAATGAGACCACCTCTTTTTGTGTTTTGAATGTATGTTATATTTTCCTTTCCGCTGTATAACTCTTCACTTTATATGGTGTTCAGGTTATTTGCTGCCCATTTTGGCCTATTGTTGCCAGCAGTCTTGACTTGTCCTGTGATTTTTCCATTCATTAATCCCTCCACTGTTTGCCCTCTTTGAATCTCCTAGTTATTCATTATGGTCTGCCATGCCATTCGTTGCGCCTCTGTTCCCTAAGTATGTACCCTTTTACCTCCTCTAATGCCTTATGTTTTATGGATTGTTATTTTCCCGGAGGTCTGTGTGTGGAGGCACTGTCTTATGTATGTGGCGTTCCCTGTAGCAACTTATTCTCTCTCTTTCACTTAAAGGCCAACTCAAAATGTAGACCACCTCATTAATAATACCATATTTTCATCCATACTCGAATCGATAATAAGACCACCGATCAACTAAATCAAGAATGTTTTTATTATTGAGGTTTTGCTGTATCTAGCATTTTGTACATAATTATTTTAACCATCATTCAAAAGTACCTCCACGATATCCAGGAATAAAACTGTTTTAGTATGTTTTATTATAATTCCAAACCGCGACATTTTACAAACGAAGAACTGACGGTTATATGTTGAAATTAAATATATATATATTAAGGAGTAACCACAACGTTAAAGATATATCTTGCTCATATGAACCTTAATATTTTTAATGAGCTTCATGCAGTAGTGTTGTTACATAGTCTAAAACATCATTAATAAACACCATTGCCATGTATAACCATTTTAAACAATCGTGTTTAATCAATGACTAACAGACAAAACTATTAAAAAACACCCGCTTGTTATAAGAACTGAAAGTGTTTTTAATTTTATGATAATACAAACGTCCTTTTTGGACAAATACAGAGAAATGCATTATAAATGACTATTCTGTAATAATGCATATTTATTAAGTTTTAATCAGATAAAGTGAAATTTCATGATTGTTTAGGTAAAGAAGTGAACAGAAAAAATTAGCATAGTATATCTTTAATCCAATGAAATCAACTCTACGAAAAAAATGGCGTTCAAAATATACAGGAAAGTCACAATTTCAAGATTTCAATTGTGAAGTTGAAATCGTGAATTCGTGAATGCACAAATTCAAAATTATGAATTCGCGAAATTGAAATCATGAATTCGTGGATTCATAAAGAAGAAATCTTGAAAGCGTTACTTTCGTAGGACAGAAAGATTACTGTGTGAACGTCACTACCTATCTTTCGCAGTCTTGTCTGCTTAAAGTTTTCTTATTCTAGTTGTACTTATCATTATGTATAAGTCAAATAAACTATTATTCCAAAAAAAAGTTTGTGTAAATTATATCAAATATGCTATATTTAGATTTGTATAACGATGTACCACGTACAAGTCAAATAAAATATTCTGTATTTTTCAAAATTTTGTTTCAATTTTATCAAATATGCTATATTTAGATATGTATAACGATGCACAAGTCAAATAAAATATTCTGTATTCTTCAAAAAAGTTTGTTAAAATGTTATCAAATATGCTAACTTTATATTTGAATGACGATGTACTATGTACAAGTCGAATAAACTATTCTGTATTCTTCGAAAAAAGTTTGTTTAAATTATATTGAATATGCTAACTTTATATTTGGATGACAATGTACAATGTACAAGTCGAATAAACTATTCTGTATTCTTCAAAAAAGTCTGTTTAAATTATATTGAATATGCTAACTTTATATTTGGATGACGATGTACAATGTACAAGTCAAATAAACTATACTGTATTCTTCAAAAAAGTCTGTTTAAATTATATTGAATAGGCTATATTGATATGACTATGTACAATGTACAAGTCAAATAAACTATTCTGTATTCTTCAAAAAAGTCTGTTTAAATTATATTGAATATGCTATACTTATATGACTATGTTCAATGTACAAGTCAAATAAACTATTCTGTATATTTATTATCTTCCAGTTGGGGTATGACATGCAGCTTGCCCTCGCCACACAGCCAATGTATAGATCTAAAGACGACGTGAAAAGGGTACGATAATTACTTTAACATACGATAATTTTCTTTAACACTGTCAGGAATATATGAGCGCCGCTGTGCGATTTTCAACCTCTTCTTTAAGTGACGTCATCTCCAGAAAATGTCATATGTGACGTCACCATGAACTGACAGTAAGCAATATTTGCCCCATATGGCATATAGAGTAAATACTGTTTCCCGCTTGCAAATAGTGACATCACTTGCTGCGTTTTCTTGAAATGACGTCACTTACAGAAGGGGGTTGTAAATCCCACAACAGCGCTCTTATAATGTTGTCACTTTGAGACAGATTTTTATCCTGTCTATATGTATCGAACAATAGAATAGGCACAATAACATATATTTTACGCCCTTCAACGATTGTTAATTTTGTTTCCGAATTATGGTACTTGATTACAGTCAATATATTAAGATACGATATTTGTATTATGTAGTGTAGACGGCCAGTGTCGACTGCGGTTGATGAGTTTAAAACAATATTGACAACTAAGTACTTAATCAGTTCATTTGCAGATCTAACGATTGCATTTAATGTGTACAAACTAGATCGACGCTTGCATATCGGCTGTTTTATTTGCCCAGACTGTTTCAATGTACTAACATGAAGTACAACAAGTGTGCACGAGATATCGCAATTTGACAATAGTCCATTGTTGAAGTAATGGGCGGATTTATAAATTTTCGATATATGTCAATTGATCTTGTTTATGTTGACGAATGAGTCAGTATTTTATCATTGGGGACTCGAGTTCTTGGTTTAGTTCATTATAAGTATGTTATTTTTTAACTGAATGTAGATAAATTTGTTAAATGATATTACTACATTGTTTTAGCAAGCTTATTGAAGCCAATGTTCAAACAAATTAGATTATTTATTTAAACATGATATTTTGGTATTGTTTTGCTATCTTATCACGTATACTTTATATATATATATAGTCACGTAAAGTGCACTTTTCTTTAAATCCTTCTAAATAATATCAGGAAATAAATTTTAGAAATGGCATATGCATTGCTTAGAATAAACTTTGCCAGAAAATGAGAATTGGGCTTGTTTTAACCCAATCTGTAGCATATAGCAGTTACTGTCGTATGTTCTGTAAGCTAGTAAAAAGAAAGACCATTCATAAAATGTTTCATATCACACGGTAGTGGCGGGGCGGTTGTTGATTGTGAAACGTATCGACGTCTCATTCACCTTGTCATGGTTTCAAAACTTCGCTATGTCATGAACGCCCCTCACGCTGTGACGCAGGTTAATATTAATACTTATATACTGAGCAGTGATAAAAAATTGATATACACTTGGCACGATATTAACCTTATGTACATGTAGTTCTTTATGCTATTATTACTAACCTTAGCAAAGTTGTTAATGAACCATTTTCGATTCAGGTGACACAGATTCTACGAGCAACCAAAGCATTTAAACACTTATTTCCTGCACAGTTAGAAGCAAGTCTGGCTAAAGTTGTGGCTTATGAAAGGTATAATATTATAACTTTAACATGATAGACGCTTTATATACAACAGCAGCAGTAACAACAATAACAACATCAATAGCAATAACAACAGCAACAACAGCATCATCATCAACAACAACAACAGCAGCAGCAGCAACAACAACAACAACATCATCAACAACAACAACAGCAGCAGCAGCAGTAGTAGCAGCAACATCAGTAGCAGCAACAACAACAACAACAGCAGCAACAACAGCAACAGCAGCAGCAACAGCAGTAGCAGCAGCAGTAGCAGCAGCAACAACAACAACAGCAGAGAAGCAACAGCAGCAACAGCAGCAACAAAAGCAGCATCAGCAGCAGCAACAGCAGTAGCAGCAACAACAACAACAACAGCAGCAGCATAAACAGTAGCAACAACAACAACAACAACAGCAGCTACAGCAGCAACAACAGCAGCAGCATCAACAACAACAGTAGCAACAACAACAACAGCAGCAACAACAACAACAACAACAACATCAGTAGCAACAATAACAACAACAACGACATTAGCAACAACAGCAGCAACAACAACAAACAAACAACAACAACAACTGCAGCAACAACAACAAAAAGAACAACACTAGCAACAACAACAACAGCAGCAGCAACAACAACAGCAGCAACAACAGCAGCAGCAACAATGTGCTTTAAAGATATATCAAGAAACTTTGTAGTTATGTAATTTACAATATGACCTTATGCAAAGAAATATAATTCGATGATTTCTTTTGCGTATTTTAGGTATGACGATAAAAGAATTATTGCTCAACAAGGAAGGGTGGCTGAGAGATTTTACTACATTCTTACAGGGAAAGGTTTGTGTTAAAAATATGATATATCATGCATTTAGATAATGACAATGTATTTTGGTTGGTTGCCATATAGGCCTACTCCTAAATAATTCGATCTATTTACAGCTTTACCAAACTCAGATACATTTACCAAAACTTTACCGTTCAGTAAATGTTTGTTCAAATATTCACTACAGTAAAACCTCAGTAATACGACCACCGTTGGGACCCTCGAAAACTGGTCTTCTTATTGAAGTGGTTTTAACATTGATGTTGAATAAAGAGCAAAACAGTGAAAATGGACTTGGAAATTGTGTTCTTAATGTTGAGGTGGTCTTATTATTGAGATGGTCTTTCATTGAGGATTCACTGTATCGTTTGCAAATTGTGAATATATTTTGTGGATAGCGTTGCGACACCAGAACAAGTATTAACCATTGTATGTTTGCGTGTTTGTTTCAGTGGATCAAGTCCGTGAATACCGGTTAATGTCCGGTATTGTTACGAGAGTCGAAGGTTGCATCGAAAAAGGAAATACAACAGATGTAAGACATTACTATATATAATAATAATTGTCTTCGTATATATGTTTTTTAATTGTATCGTACCTTTGTAGTACAGATTGGTACATTTACGAAGTATCTTTGCAATTTTTTATAATGCACTCTATGCGCATGTTTTAATTTGAAATTGAAAAATGGCAGACAAATTGTGTTTCATTTATAATACAGGCATGTTGTTAATTACAAAAATGCCGTCCAAGTAGATACTTATGGTGGCATAATTTTGGAATACATTTTTCATAAATATCTTACTTGTAACTTCCTCGACGTCTCACTTTCAACATAACATCTCGTTTTCGACATAACATCTGGCTTTCGACATAACATCTCACTTTCGACATAACATCTCGCTTTCGTCATAACATCTCGCTTTCGACATAACATCTCACTTTCGTCATAACATCTCGCTTTCGACATACCATCTGGCTTTCGTCGTAACATCTCGCTTTCGACATAACATCTCGCTTTCGACATAACATCTCGCTTTCGCATAACAGCGTCGTGTTGTAAATTCAACGGCGTTGTATATACAATGTAGTCATTCTTACGATAAATCCAAATTAAATGCTAACATATTTGTGTAATTTTTGGAGATAATTATTTCCTTTGATAAAATGATTTGCTTTAAGTATTGCTTTAAAATCCTCTCTGAACCGCGTGCAAATTCTAAGCGATACACGTAATTGTATATATTGACATGGATAGGATATTAGTCTTCGAAATACTGTGAGCGTTAAATCAACCATTTAAATTGCCACAAAAGACGATTAAACCGAACAATGGGGACAAAAAGAACGATCGTTCAAAATAACTTTATGATCTGCCCCTCCAAATTGTAAGTGTAGATAGGAATAAGTTTCCTATATCTATGTTTTCAGCCTGATGAAATGTCGCAAAATTGGTTAAGGGAACAAGATCTTGTTGCCAAGGGACATGTTGAAGTTCTTATATTGGACAAAAAGGTAATAGTCAAGGAATTGTGATGTTAGTTAAGGTTTTGATCGACAGTCCAAAAAGAGGACATACAGACGGACACATACAATCCCATAATCAACACAATGCACAGAAGGGAAGCATGGTGGATGGGGGTAAAGTGCCTGAATTCTGATACGAATGTCGTGGGTTTGAGTCCCTCTTTAGGCGCTGATGATCCACGAGCTTCACAATGCCTGAAATAGGCGCGAGTACTTGCTAGTAACCTAGGAAGCCGTCATCAAGAGTGATTAATACAACTTGTAAACAATCCATGTATAATAAATAATCGTAAACTGAATTTTTTCAAGGTCAAATATGAAACAGAATAGTAAATAATGCACATTAATGACAGGACTAAAATACAGTAAGACCTCAGTTAAAGACCATCTCAATAATAAGACCACCTCAATATTACGACCACACTTTTCAAGTCCATTTTGACTGTTTCGCTCTTTATTCAACCTAAACATTAGGACCCCATCACTATTAAAACCAGTTATCAAGGGTGGTCTTATTATTGAGGTTTTACTGTACATTCTTTATAAGGTTGTGTTATCAACCATTTATCATTGATACCATTTTCTTTATTTGTTTAGTGAATAGTTTCCAGCTAAATATAAGTAAACATATAGTTTATTGGCAGAAAATATTTGCATTAATATAGGCAAACAAATAAACAAATGAAAATAAATTGTGAAATTCTGTTTTGGTTTCAATAACAAGATTGCATAATTGATAATAAGTATTGCCAGTATTTTTACTTTAAACACGTACACGTGCATTTAAAGCAATTTATAAATACGTAATTGAAACAAAATACATTCAGCTGAAGCTTTTTTTAAATTAATTCTTCCCATGTTCTGTAATGTACGAGTTTATTGTGTAAACAGTATTAATTTCAAACCTAGCCGTTTTAATATTTTCACAAGGACGATCGCCAAAGAAAAATTCAAATTTAGTTAAAACCCTCTGAAGTTCTAGAGTTTTAATTTTAATTCATTGATTAAACGTGGAATTTACAACTTGCACTTAACAAGCAGAAAACTTCAATATCGAACATTTATAGATTAGAAATAAATCTCAGATAAGCAAGCCTGTTTCATTATATAGGCAGTTTGATAAAATTAATGTGCATGCATGCTACCTTGAATGACCTTAAGTTTAAACACTTTATGTTTTTTTATCGAAAACGAAACAATGTTTTGAAACGTATTGTACACATTCTCGACGGCTGTTTCCTTGGTAACTAACCAGTCCCCGATCTCCCGAAGCATCTCAATCTGAGCTTAATCTCAGCTCAAATATTGTCTCAACTCTGTGAGATTTTTCTCATCTGAGAGTGGACTCAAAATTTTGTATTACAACACGAAACATAGATGAGTTTTGTTTCAGAAAAAAACCAAGAGATGCAAAATGAGAGCTGTTTCAAACGCAGGCTCTGATGTGAGCAAAAACTCATTATTGAGCTGAGATTTCTATTTGAGATGCTTTGGAGATCGGGGCCTGTACTCACGCCTAATTCAGGGAATGTGAAGACCGCTCATGTCGGTATTCAAACCAGTGAACTCCAGACAAGGCGTCGGATGCTACATTCCTAGACCACTAGATTGATATTTAAGCGCTCGAACATAAAGAGGAGTGTATTCAAGATTTAACTTTCGATTAAAGTCTTATGTCTCAGTCGTAAGTTTAAAGTGGGTTATGTTTGGCGCAATACACGATACACGTCCGATATATACAACATCTTGTATTGCAGATTCAAGAAATGTGATTTATTTGTCATACAACTCTCTTTTGAATTTGAAGATATTTGGCAAGCTATCGTGTAATTAACCTTTCGTCGTTCGATGATCCAAGTCTAATAAATTTATAATTCATTGACATAATGTACTATATGTTGAATGTATTGCATTTTCTTTCTATTAACAGGATTTTAATGATTTGCTGCACACGTGTAAGGGCCCTCCGATAGATTTCTTACAGTAAGTTTGAACTTAAGTTGTATTTTTTAAATGCTGCGTTTATACAAACATGTCATTTCTTTATCGCCGAACTGTCAGTGTGAAGGATATCTACACACCATGATAGGAGTGTGGGAGTTTTTAACGCTATTCAGCTGTTGGAAAAACACTCTAGTTAATAGGAACGTATAAAATAACACGCTTCAAACTTGTAAAACTTGTATAGTTTATGGGGAAAATCTTGCAGTTTAATTAAACATATCAATCGTCTATGTTTAGTTTAATGTTTAGAAACAAATTGAGGAGTGTGTATTCAGAAAGACTGGTCGCTTGCAGCTGTCCTGTGTTTGCCGTATTGTCTGATCTCACAGTTGTTTCGGGTCGGGGTTCAAACCCTTTATACGCCTTAGTTCCAGTCAATTATCCTACCCAGTAATTAAAATCCTACGATTTTCCCACTTGAAGCCATGTGTTATGAACAATGACCGAACAATATATGAGCACCGCTGTACGATTTTCAACCCTTCTCTAAGTGACGTCATTTCCAGAAAACGTCATATGTAACGTCACCATGTAATGACAGTAAGCACTATTTGCCGGAAAACGAAGTGACCATATGGAGTAAGTATTGTTTCCTGCTTGCAAATAGTGACATCACATGTTGCGTTTTATTGACATGACGTCACTTACAGAAGAGGTTGTAAATCCAATAGCAGCGCTTATATTATGTTTAGTCAAATCATCGTAGTGGAGAAACGATTTTAAACAACATCAAGCAAGTTAAAGAAATACGACTTCTTCAATGCTGGTAGTGTGCTTTCAGCACCGAAACACTGATCAGTATTTATTGCTCTGTCTGAATATACGTTTGTATGAGAATGATTTCCAAATGAGCGCCACTGTACGATTTCCAACCTCTTCCTTAAGTGACGTCATTGCCAGCAAACGTCACATATGACGTCAACATGTACTGACAGTAGGGAATATTTGCCGTAAATGGCAATATGAAAACGAAGTGACCATATGGATTAAATATTGTTTTCTGCTTGCAAATAGTGACATCACATGTTGCGTTTTCTCGAAATGACGTCACTTACAGAAGAGATTGTAAATTCCAAGGCAGCGCTCAAATATGGAGGTTTCAGCTGCTAATAATTATTCTTTACTTTGTAGAGGCCTAAATTTGTTTAAAGAATTCCCCTGTGAAGTGTTCAGGGACCATCCAGACGCTATTGACTTCAGATACTACGGGTAAGTTTGCTGTTTTTCAATAAAATGACATGCATTAGTACACATAGAATTATTGCCTTGATGGTATTCACAGTGTGTATTTAGAACTGTACATAGTAACATACATCCTGTACATGGTTAATTGTCATTTAACTTCAGTTTCATCACCCATTTAATTGATTTGAGTGAAGTTTGTAACGTCATATTCTATTTTTAGCCAAGGTGTGTATTTAAATACGTCATGTACATGGTTAATTGTCATTTAACTTCAGTTTCATCACTCATTGAATTGATTCGAGTAAAGTTTGTGACGTCATATTCTATTTTTAGCCAAGAGACGCTCGTAGTTAAGGACAGCAACCGAACACCTTGGTTACATGTTGTTAAAACCGTGAGTTTGTTTTGCTTTAATTGCTATTATAAACATCTATATATTTAACTCTTCTTTATAAGGCCATTCATTGCGCCTCTGTTCCCTTACGTATGTTACCCTTGAACCTCATCGAGTGCCTAATGTTTTATGGATTGTTGTTTACCCGGAGGTCTGTGTGGGGAGGCACTGTCTTTTGTATGTGGAGTTCCCTGTACCAACTTATTCTCTCTCTTTTATAAAACTGGATAAAGTACCACTCTTGCAACGAATTATTATTTTAGTATTCATAGAATGATGCATTCCATGACGCTGAACCACATATATATTTTGGATTGATTTTCATCAGTATAAATGCTAAGCAAAACTATAATTGTATTGAACGATATACAAAATGTTACATTATTTTTATGAACTTTTCCAGGGATATGTTAAAGTTGTACGAATGCAGACGGTGATAGATATTCATAATGAAGACAAATTTTCCAGCCAGTCGAAAGAGGATCTTGGTTGTGTCAGACCATTCAGTCATGCAAGTGGTAATACAATCGTTTCCATATTTTGGACAATTAAATATGTTCCCCGAATGTCAATACAGTAAAACCTCGATAATAAGACCACCTTTGGAACCCTTGAAAACTTGTCTTCTTATTGAGGTGGTCTTAAAATTGAAGTTGAATAAAGAGAAAAACATTTAAAATGGACTCGAAAATTTTGGCCTCAATTTTTGGGTGGTCTTATTATTGAGGTGGTCGTAAGGTGTGGTTTTACTGTAGTGCTGTTTTCGTTTCCACTAGGCTGATAATATAAGTCGGTAGTTAGCGCATCATTCAAGTATAAGTAACCCAACCTTCAGAAGATAATTGATCGTTTTTTATACGCCCGTTTGAAAAACGGGACGTATTATGGGAACACCCGTGGCAGGCGGGTTCGGGCGGCGGGCGGCGTCCACATGTTGTCCGCTCTCCAAGTCAACGAGTTTTCATCCGATCTTATACCAAACTTGGTGAAAATGTTTGTAGGCGTAATATCTCGGCCAAGTTCGATAACCGGCCACATCGCCCCAGGCACTTCGGAATTATGGCCCTTGCATTATCCAAAATTAGCCGAATTAGCCTTGTCCGCTCTCTTAGTCAAATAGTTTTCATATGATCTTCATATAACTTGAGGAAAATGTTTGTGGGCATAATATCTCGGCCAAGTTCGATAACCCGCCATATCGCTCTAGTCACTCGGGAGTTATCACCCTTTGATTTTAGAAATTACCTAAAATGTGTCTTGTTTTTACTCTGAGCTCTGACTTAGGACGGGCGTATTTTGTGACAGTTTGCCACTCTTGTTCGGCCATGCTTAACCATAATTCATGTCTAATTGCAGCCATACCTTACAGTAATGTATGTCTTATTTTGGCCTTGCTTGATATTAGTTAAAGTTTATCTCTGTTTTCAGCCATGTTTGACAATATTTTTTCTCATTTCAGCTATGCTTGGGGTTCTTGCTAAACAACGAAAACAGAAAACAATTGTTGGTGCAATATCATTTCCAGAGGTAGGCTGCTAGCTTTTCTTTTCATATTGTATAGTTCCATCTGTTAGTAGAGATCTACATCTATAATGACCAAGTATATTCACTGTGCCGCTTGCCGCAGCTTGAATAATTATTGCAACAATGTTATATGTTACCGACCAGTAGTGGTCTTAGTGCGATATCAGCGCATCATTTACAATATGAGCGCCGCTGTACGATTTCCAACCTCTTCTTAAAGTGACGTCATTTCCAGAAAAAGTCACACGTGACGTCATCATGTACTGACAGAAAGCAACATTTGCCCCGTATGACAATACGAAAACGAAGTGACCATACAGAGTAAATATTGTTTCCTGCTTGCAAATAGTAGCATCACATCTTTAGTTTTCTTGAAATGACGTCACTTACATAAGAGGTTGTAAATCACATATCAGCGCTCATATATTATTAATGGATTGCCATCATTCATTTTGGTTGATGTTTTCCCCAGATAGTATAATCCTTATACTGAGGAAGAAATAGTATATCACTAGTTTATCATTCGTCATCAATGCTTCCATTTACTCCGATGACCATTTATTATCTAACTTAATATTCGAACTACACGTACCCTCGTATATGACTGACCGATACATTTCAAAATACGTACAGAAATGTATACTATTTTTGTATTGTTGTTTGATTTTTAAAGATGTTTCGGAGATCAATCCGGAGTTAAACAATAATGTAATTACTGTCATGTAAGGATGGCTTTGACTCCAATGACTGCTTCTGATCTTCGATTCAAATACTTTTAATATAATAAAATATATTAAAGACGTATCATACTATTATGAAGTAACGTTCATTGGCTATAAAGGGCATGAAACACTGAATTAAAAGAATAGCTTAACTATTGTCATAGTAACATCATTCAACTGATTTGGTAAAATATATATTTTTTGACAATTAATACATTTTATTATAACTTCATATTTTTACATCATTTACATCTACCTAACTTGTTTGACTTGACTTTGTATCAGGTAACACAAAGGCCAGTTTTTGAAAGGTCAAAGACGGATTATAACTGGTCCGAAAGGTCACGAGCGACAAACATCAACAAAAATCTAACATTTGAAAATCCAGTAAGATTGAATGTTTGGATATAACCTTTGAACTTTATGTCTAACAATCACGTGGTACATGTGTTGCTTTAACACGTGTTTTTATGTTGTATTGGTGTGCTTACATAACCGTCAGGGATGTTGCATTGGTGTGCTTACATATCCGTCATGGATGTTGCATTGGTGTGCTTACATATCCGTCATGGATGTTGCATTGGTGTGCTTACATAACCGTCAGGGATGTTGCATTGGTGTGCTTACATATCCGTCAGGGATGTTGCATTGGTGTGCTTACATATCCGTCATGGATGTTGCATTGGTGTGCTTACATATCCGTCATGTATGTTACATTGGTGTGCTTACATATCCGTCATGGATGTTACATTGGTGTGTGCTTACATATCCGTCAGGGATGTTGCATTGGTGTGCTTACATATCCGTCATGGATGTTGCATTGGTGTGCTTACATATCCGTCATGGATGTTGCATTGGTGTGCTTACATATCCGTCATGGATGTTGCATTGGTGTGCTTACATATCCGTCAGGGATGTTGCATTGGTGTGCTTACATATCCGTCAGGGATGTTGCATTGGTGTGCTTACATATCCGTCATGGATGTTGCATTGGTGTGCTTACATATCCGTCAGGGATGTTGCATTGGTGTGCTTACATATCCGTCATGGATGTTGTATTGGTGTGCTTACATATCCGTCAGGGATGTTGCATTGGTGTGCTTACATATCCGTCAGGGATGTTGCATTGGTGTGCTTACATATCCGTCATGGATGTTGCATTGGTGTGCTTACATATCCGTCAGGGATGTTGCATTGGTGTGCTTACATATCCGTCAGGGATGTTGCATTGGTGTGCTTACATATCCGTCATGGATGTTGCATTGGTGTGCTTACATATCCGTCATGGATGTTTCATTGGTGTGTGCTACATATCCGTCATGGATGTTACATTGGTGTGCTTACATATCCGTCATGGATGTTGCATTGGTGTGCTTACATATCCGTCAGGGATGTTGCATTGGTGTGCTTACACATCCGTCAGGGATGTTGCATTGGTGTGCTTACATATCCGTCATGGATGTTGCATTGGTGTGCTTACATATCCGTCAGGGATGTTGCATTGGTGTGCTTACATATCCGTCATGGATGTTACATTGGTGTGCTTACATTTCCGTCAGGGATGTTACATTGGTGTGCTTACATTTCCGTCATGGATGTTGCATTGGTGTGCTTACATTTCCGTCAGGGATGTTACATTGGTGTGCTTACATATCCGTCATGGATGTTGCATTGGTGTGCTTACATTTCCGTCAGGGATGTTACATTGGTGTGCTTACATTTCCGTCAGGAAGTTACATTGGTGTGCTTACATATCCGTCAGGGATGTTGCATTGGTGTGCTTACATATCCGTCATGGATGCTGCATTGGTGTGCTTAAATATCCGTCAGGGATGTTGTATTGGGGTGCTTTAAATATCCGTCAGTGATGTTGCATTGGTGTGCTTACATTTCCGTCAGGGATGTTGTATTGATGTACTAACATATCCGTCAGGGACGTTGCATTGGTGTGCTTTCATTTCCGTCAGGGGTGTTGTATTGGTGTGCTTACATATCCGTCAGGGATGTTGTATTGGTGTGCTTAAAAATCCGTCAGGGATGTTGTATTGGTGTGCTTACATTTCCGTCAGGGATGTTGTATTGGTGTGCTTAAAAATCCGTCAGGGATGTTGTATTGGTGTGCTTAAAAATCCGTCAGGGATGTTGTATTGGTGTGCTTAAAAATCCGTCAGGGATGTTGTTGTATTGATGCTCTTAAAATATCCGTCAGGGATGTTGTATTGGTGTGCTTAAATCTTTTGTCAGGGATGTTGTATTTGTGTGCTTAAAATAGCCGACAGGGATGTTGTATTGGTGCGCTTAAAATATCCGGCAGTCATGTTGTATTGGTGTGCTTAAAATATCCGTCAGGGATGTTGTATTTGAGAGATTAAATATCAGACAGGGATTTTGTATTGGTGTGCTTAAATATCCTACAGGGATGTTGTATTGGTGTGCTTAAATATCCTACAGGGATGTTGTATTGGTGTGCTTAGAACTTCCGTCAGGGATGTTGTATTGGTGTGCTTAAAATATCCATCAGGAATGTTGTATTGGTGTCCTTAAATACCCATCAGGAATGTTGTATTTGGTGTGCTTTAATATATGACAGGGATGATGTATTGCTGTGCTTAAATACCCATCAGGAATGTTGTATTTGGTGTGCTTAAATATCTGACAGGGATGATGTATTGGTGTGCTTAAATATCTGACAGGGATGTTGTATTGGTGTGCTTAAATATCTGACAGGGATAATGTATTGCTGTGCTTAAATATCTGACAGGGATGTTGTATTGGTGTGCTTAAATATCTGACAGGGATGTTGTATTGGTGTGCTTAAATATCTGACAGGGATGATGTATTGGTGTGCTTAAATATCTGACAGGGATGTTGTATTGGTGTGCTTAAATATCTGACAGGGATGATGTATTGCTGTGCTTAAATATCTGACAGGGATGTTGTATTGGTGTGCTTAAATATCTGACAGGGATGATGTATTGGTGTGCTTAAATATCTGACAGGGATGATGTATTGGTGTGCTTAAATATCTGACAGGGATGTTGTATTGGTGTGCTTAAATATCTGACAGGGATGATGTATTGGTGTGCTTAAATATCTGACAGGGATGTTGTATTGGTGTGCTTAAATATCTGACAGGGATGATGTATTGGTGTGCTTAAATATCTGACAGGGATGATGTATTGGTGTGCTTAAATATCTGACAGGGATGTTGTATTGGTGTGCTTAAATATCTGACAGGGATGATGTATTGGTGTGCTTAAATATCTGACAGGGATGTTGTATTGGTGTGCTTAAATATCTGACAGGGATGATGTATTGGTGTGCTTAAATATCTGACAGGGATGATGTATTGGTGTGCTTAAATACCCATCAGGAATGTTGTATTTGTTGTGCTTAAATATCTGACAGGGATGATGTATTGCTGTGCTTAAATACCCATCAGGAATGTTGTATTTGTTGTGCTTAAATATCTGACAGGGATGATGTATTGTTGTGCTTAAATACCCATCAGGAATGTTGTATTTGGTGTGCTTAAATATCTGACAGGGATGATGTATTGCTGTGCTTAAAATAGCCATCAGGAATGTTGTATTTGTTGTGCTTAAATATCTGACAGGGATGATGTATTGCTGTGCTTAAATACCCATCAGGAATGTTGTATTTGTTGTGCTTAAATATCCGACAGGGATGATGTATTGCTGTGCTTAAAATAGCCGACAGGGATGTTGTATTTGGTGTGCTTAAAAGATCCGTCAGTCACATGTTTTTCAACAGATATAACATAATGTTTCTTAAAAGATCTTGTAATAGTTTTACCAATCAGCCCGTACTTATTTTACTTTTTCTTTGTGACACAATTGCTGCAGTTTAACATGTACATGAACGTTTTAATGTTATTCATTCAATAAAAATGATCACATTGAAACTCACAGTTCTAAAGAGAAAGTCTATGTTTTTCATATCAATTTCAGCATTGGTATATCGTGTTTATCAAATAAAACCGTTGAAAGAAACAGGACATACTTATATCATTGGAAATGAAATAAAATACCAACTAGTTTCAAAATTAGAACAGTAATTATTCATGTGGAATTATGTTACGATATTTATGGTTTCTGTAGATAATTTCCGTGCTTTCTGATTAGTTA
Organism: Mactromeris polynyma; assembly: GCA_032209605.1. Lineage (NCBI taxonomy): Eukaryota > Metazoa > Mollusca > Bivalvia > Venerida > Mactridae > Mactromeris > Mactromeris polynyma. The sequence continues at coordinate 7,368,517 of JASFXZ010000022.1, forward strand.
ATAACTGATTCTAAACTGTTACAGGAATCCTAATTGGCTCGAATTTGTCTAGAAATGTTAAGGATGATAATGCCGCACATGTTGTGTTGTTTCAGAGAAGTCTAACACACCGTTGTACTGAGAGTTTTCACCACTGACACCATTTTTTCCTAACATTTTGTCGCGAAACAAAATGCCGCGGAACATGTATTTTAAGTGTGTGACTAGCAGTAATTGAATCTTCTGCATGTCTATGGAGGCAGACTACTTTCTTGTCAAAGTCAATATGCTTTATTCACAATAACAGTTTATAAATACGACCTTGTGAATACATGTGGCCAAACATTTCGCAAATTATTTTAAATAAAAGTGGCAATGGTACATTACATATAAATGACAAGTGGGGTGTTATCACTTTCTCTGCATGTGAAGAAATTGGGACAGTTGCATTTAAAAACGGTATACAACGAATACAGGATTAACAAAATTATCTTACATTACATGATTAATAAAATGGTCTGTGTATTGATACGGTACACGAATATGGTGCGTAAGTAAAATAACAATGCTTTTAGAATGACTTATAGGCTTATTGGGAGAAATAGATACAACATAGTCCATATGCTGAACGCTGTCACCGGCGGCTTCTGTTTAGGCATGTTGTCATTATATCAAAAACTCAGTGTATAAATGTATTGTTGAAGTATTGAATTTCAAATTCATACTTTTATCAGCATATCAATTCATTACTGCCGCAATATGGGTTCTATTTGTAATAATAAAATCGATGTTTCAATTTGCTCTCTTATATTTACATTCAACACATACAAATCATAGACAGCAAGAGACTAATGGGATTCTTGTGTCATGATTTGATATTTTGCAGCACATCTTTACAACCCAAATGTATTATTGTTTGAAATTCACTAGTTATTTTAAATCAATAATTAAAAATTAAACCGCAAAATGTTGTTTTAATACAAACTTACATATTTAAATATATTGTTTCTAAACTTATTGAAAACCTCTCGCTCGCTCAGTAATTGGCTATAATAGATCGCAGGTAATAATATATAAGTCTTTAATATTTAAGCATAATCATTATAATAATGTATACATTGTTATGCAGAATTATGTCATTTTGGTTAACACACATTTTTAATTTAATTCAAATTAATTGTGTCTTCTCCACAACGGTATATATATGTTTGAATATTCCTGTACATACATGTATTTGTAAATCATGCTGTCCTCACGGGCTGCGAGGAGTATTGGGTGATGAAATAAACCTTCTATCTCTATCTTTAAAAAGTTTTCTTATCTTATAATTTAAGCTAACAAGGATGTATCGGCCATCTTTGATGAGCATACAGAATATTAGTACGAATGGTTCCTCGCCGGAGGGTTCTAGAGCAGGATCCAGAGCTAAACAGAAAACCAGTCAGTCACCAACTACAGGTGGGTACTGCAAATCACATGTTTTCGCGACTCCGGATACTCGAGAATTCACAAAATATGCTTGGCGAGAATATATGCTTGTCGGGAATAAACTCATGCATGTACGAATTTGGAGCATTAATATTTATCCGTAATTGTGTATACTTTGTTATGTATAACAAGCGATGTGGGTGTGTAACAAGCGATGTGGGTGTATAACAAGCGATGTAGGTGTATAACAAGCGATGTGGGTGTGTAGCAAGCGATGTGGGTGTATAACAAGCGATGTGGGTGTATAACAAGCGATGTGGGTGTGTAACAAGCGATGTGGGTGTATAACAAGCGATGTGGGTGTATAACAAGCGATGTGGGTGTATAACAAGCGATGTGGGTGTGTAACAAGCGATGTGGGTGTATAAAAAGCGATGTGGGTGTATAACAAGCGATGTGGGTGTATAACAAGCGATGTGGGTGTATAACAAGCGATGTGGGTGTATAACAAGCGATGTGGGTGTATAACAAGCGATGTGGGTGTATAACAAGCGATGTGGGTGTAAATAGATGTTCAAACAACAACACAAACCATTTCCGTCAATCTTAAACTCGCAGAAGAGGAAAGACGCGATTTCATCATTTCGCGAAATACTTCCGGGCAAGATTTTCCCGAAATTTTACCGCTAATATTATATGCCTAATAATTTTCGTTTTTATAACTTACTTTCCGGATATGTATCCGCAGAAATAAGTCAATACTAAAATAATTTCATTGACTGTGTACACCCACATCGCTTGTTATATATCACATATGTTGATACCCCAAGGTTAGAAGGCTATGCAGTCAATATTGGATGGTATTCACCTTTAGTTGTCGCATGTTATCGCCCATGGTCAAACTCATAAAACGGCGTAGGTAGATCTACTATTTTATTCGAATTGTACTTTTTTCAAATAGGAACAGGATTATTATCGCAATTGATTGAAACAACTCAGTATAAAATGCATTGATTGTATATTAATTGGGATTTTTTTGGTAGAAATACAAAATGGCGGCGGAACAATAGAAGTGACAAAATTACATAGTCGATTGGAAAACATTAAGGAAGACACTGAAACAGGAAAGAGCGGTGTCTTTGAAAGGGTTTGTATAGATCGAACATTTGTTTATTGAAGACATAAGTTTTTTTCACACATATATGTCGCTTAAAACCACCGAGACACTTTGCTGAAACTTTGAATTTCTTATGTTAGTTGATAGCCACATTTGTCCGTCCATTCTCACATTACTTGATATTATCGCTATTACGCCTTTGAGAAACTATATTTAACTGTTAACACTGCATAGTGTTACCTCGTGCGTTCATAAAATCAATAGGTGTCAATATCAATCATGATTTTCTAAGGGACGCAACGTTGCTTTTACGTACTTTTATATATGTTATTTACTTTTAAACGCTTCTTTTGCAATATGTCGTACCAATGATAATAAAATTGAAATATATTCTATTGAATAGAATTAAAACATGCACTGTATTAAACAAATAGTCCGAGTGATTCCGTAATCGGACGGTCAGGAACAAAAGTTCACGAATTGTGACGAAGTTAGACGACTTTACACGAGCTTTTGATGCTTATTATGATTACCTTAATCGGCATTTTTGATCTAATCACAGCATTCATGGCTAACCAACTTACATTATCTGCGCTGAAAAATCGGTGCCGTTAATTTTCCTCCCCTTTCATGTTACATCAGCAAAAGCAAAGATATAAAACACATCGACGCATTATTTCCAGAACCCATAACTTAATTTTGTTTTTTTTTGAGAAAAACATCTTTAAAGTTTTGCCCTCCTGTAGAGAAAAGTTACACACAGGGTTATGGAATTGCATTTTATTTAAGTTATGTGCATTCAAGAACAATACAAGAAGTGTAGACAGAAAGGGCTTGGAAAGACGGTTTCAACGATACCAAATACTCAAAACCGCCAAAAAATTGATTTGCGGGGTTCTGGAAATAATACGACATTATTGTAAAAAATACCTTTTTTTTAACAGAAAAGTAACACGCCAAAACTGACGATAACTTCCCCTACATTGAGACCGTCATCACAAACACGAGCCTCAGTGAACGGAAAACCAGAAACAGACGGGAAATCAGACGGTTCTCCACGCAAACAGTCTTTGTCTTTTTTACCTCCAATAAACACTGAACGAAGAGGCAGCGATTTTGTACCGCATGGCACATATCTGACTAGGTTTGTATCTGAAGACCGTGTTAAACGGTTATTGAAATACAGTAAAACATCAAGAATGAGACCACCCTTGGGACTTTTGAAAACTGGACTCATTATTTAGGTGGTCTTAATATTGAGGTTGAATAAAGAGCAAAACATTGAAAATGGACTTGAAAATTGTGTTCTTTATTTTGAGGTGGTCGTATTATTGAGGTGGTCTTTACGTGAGGTTTTACTGTACGTGAAACTGTAAAACTTCTAACTACATTGTTAAATTTAACTTTTTTAAATTTCTGATTTTGATAATGCTTCTTTTATGTAATAATCTGCCGCTAAGATACGTGTATGTTTTATATAATAATCTGCCGCTAAGATACGTGTATGTTTTATATAATAATCTGCCGCTAAGATACGTGTATGTTTTATATAATAATCTGCCTCTAAGATACGTGTATGTTTTTGTTTTAAGTGTTTTAGTGGGAAGTTCCCGATTCTTGTTTCACTAGTTCAAAGTAAGATATGTATTTACTTAGCATTGTACATTTCCGTCATGTGTCTGTTTCGTTCGTGTTGTGTTCTAGATCATACTATGGCCAAGCTCATTGTTATCTATGTGAAAACGATTAATTTACGCACGACGTTACATAATGCACTCTATATAATGCTGTAAAGTCAAACTAACCATACTTACTAAAACACGTCGCCTTATTTCCAGAACCCTATAACTTGTTTTTCGTCATTTTGAGAACAAACTTTAAAGTTTTACCCTCTTGAGATAATTGTTACACACGGGGTTATGGATTTGCATTTAGTTTAAGTGATGTGCATTCCATAACAATATGACACGTGACAGATAGAAATAGCGTTAATAGCTCAACATTGAGTTACGGGATTCTGGAAATAAAGCGACGAACGGCTTTCTTTTTAAGTAGAACTGTAACATGAGAAAAGAGGTTAGTTTTGTCATATCAAGTAAAATTTGTTATTTTTAAATTGAAAAATTGAAAATTGCCTCTGGAACGTCATATGCTCGTTGAATTGTCCAGTATATGCTAGATCCTCATTCATTAATGTCAATTAAATGATGCAAACTGGACAAACAGTTATTTCGCTGCGTCTGGGAAGCGACTGTTTATTAATAATTGACATGACCGTGATATTTATTTATAGGGAGAAAACTGAAAACGACTCCGCGTACAGAAAGAAACCAAAGAAAGATACAATGCAAAGAGACACATACCTGCAACTAGATCTTCTGAAACCTGGAGATATTTTTGTAAGTCACAGCTATAATATACAACCAGTAACAACCCTTCCCATCCTATTATCAGGTTCCCAATTGAAAGGCAATGGAACTCGTTCGTTTTACCGCGAAGATTCCGGTATTTTATAATCAATATAAACGGTAGTAGAGTATTGAATGATAAACGTATTGAAAATTGATTTTTGTGATGTTGCTAAGCTAAGTGTAGAAATACAGGTGTTCCTCGTTGATTCGAATTAGTGGGGTCCGAAATGTTATTTCGAATAATACATGGTTCCGAACAGCCTATTTCAATTCAACATGCATAGGACGATACATCGGGGCCTGATATTTATTTCGAATGATACCAAGTATTCGGATAAAAGGTTGTCGAATAAACGAGGTCCAAATGACGTGTATGATATACACAACCAAAATGTGGTCAAGTAATAAATTAAAGCGTTATGAGAATATGCAAGAAATCACTGAAGCTCAGAGTTATGTACAATAAATGTCAATGCTTAAAATTAATTTTCGGCGCAGCCGTACTAACATGGTTTTGCTATTTGCATATTAGTGTTGCGTACACCTATCAAATCTTACGTTAACCACCAAGGCAATGTGTCTGCAACCGAACAATGTGTGTAGCCTTGACGCGGTTAGGTTAATCTTTCGAGAAAAGGTAGGTTACCTCACCGAAATCCACTGAATTTCGGTGAATTTACCGAAATCCATTTTGGATCTGTAGTGACCATCAATCGTAACATCTCGCCATTATTTTATGTTGCTTAAAAAATCTTAACCTTCAAATTGCGCAGACCATCTTTTTTCAAGATATTTCTTGAATGACTTTAATTGGAAGACGGTCCTGCACCTGACACGTCTTATTGAGTTTCTTTGTTTCCTTTATGTGTCCGGGTAACTTGTTACCATGGACAGACGTTTAATTTTTGTCTGGAATAGATTACACTATCAATTTTCATTATGGGGATAGTGGTGCATTCCATGCCTGGGTTTGAGGGTCATTACCATCTTCGGACACATTTGTTGCGTTATATATGTATTTCAAGAGACATTTAAATTCAAGAGTGGAATAGAAAGCTCTGAGTGGAGTGACTTTTGTCTCAAAGGAGGCTTATATCAAGGGGTAAATGAACACAAGAGTAAAACAAACAATGCAATATACCAAAATGTTTGTCAAGGTCTGTTGTTTATTAAAGATAACTTATCAAAATATAAAAGTTGGTGCAAGCCCCAAAATACATCTTGGATTTTGGGGCTCGCACCAAATATAGAAAATGTATGCCGGAGGTCTGATGAACTGCATACACTGACAAACAGTTTAGTATATGATATTGTTTTACTCTTGTGGTCACCTCACCTTAAATTCAGTCTATAAAGTCACCCCACTATCTAGTTCATGACGTCAGAATGGTGACGTGTTGGTTATGGTACGAACCTCTCAGAAAAGCCTATCGACACTTGCGTTTAATGTCAAACGTGTTTTTTCTGTTCTACCAAATTACATTTGGTAGCTTATAGCCATCTATTTCAAATAAATGCAATGTATATACGATTTGAACTGTGTTTCAACAAAGGTATATAATGGATTTCTTAGACACAAGGTATATACGCAATAGATTAGAAAAAATCCTCAGTTTAGTCTTTTTGGGATTAATAACTATTTAGATAACGTAGAAAAACTAATTTGTAGCATGAAATAACAGCTCTGTTTTGTTCTAATTTCTTTGAAAGAATATGGTTTATTGACGATTTACTTTCAGTTTATACTTCATTTACGTTTTCAGTTATAGTTCGATGATTGAAATTGTAAATGTGGTACATAACGCAGCTTAATTTTATACGTTTAATACTGTTTGCTTTCGTTTAAGATAAATATCATCATATGTTATACATCTACATCTATGTCATATGGTGGCATATTACTGCCACCAGTTAACATGATAACGTTGACGAGTTGTTTCGTATTAACCACTTAAATATCGCGATAATTATCTAGCTATCTAGTTAATATTTGTTATATTAGTCAAATTCGCGAGCCATAACTAGATAACCAGCTGTATGAATCTATTTATAGATAACTGGCAACACGAATCTTATCTAGTTAACTGCGCATTATGTTAATTATTAAGTGAAATTCGCAAACTATAACTAGATAACCCGTTAGTGTATATACATTATAATAAGGTAACAGGTGGCAGTTCTTGACACTTTCATCATATTTGTCTTACCGAAAAAGTATAACAACTATTAATTAGATAGCTATATAATTTTCGCGATAATTAAGCGGTTAACACGAAACAATTCGCAAACGTTATGATGTTAACTGGTGGTAGTAATATGCCACCATAATGTCATAATAAAAACCCGTTATAACGCATTACCTCAGACAGATATGACAAGAACACCTGCACTTAAACTCTATTTAAAATAATTCGAAAGCTTAACATATGAATATCATATAACTCTATACTAACTTCAACTCAACTTTTTCAGTGTTCCGATTTGTTTGTAGTCCTACATCATTTACTGATAATGTGTGCCTAGCTGTATAGTATTGAATTTGACGTACATTTTAGACCAATCAAATGTTGTATATGCAACAAATTAGTCGATTTGATTGGTTCATATTTTAAGCAGGGCACCAAATGGGATGTCTGGAAAAGATAGTTCACTTTTTACCAAGTCTTTATTTAAACTTAATGCATGAAGAAACGTATACATTAGATGACATGTGTTAGTTTTTCTACCAATAATTGACATAATTTCTTTCAAATTCATAGTTTTCAGTAATTTCTTCTTTTCCCTTAGCGTTCCCCTCTGGCAACATCAAAGTTCCGAAATAAGAAGAATGTTTCAACTAATCTAATTAGATTTTTGTGCAAAATGTTATTTTTCAATGTGTGTGGTCTTTTGACGTTATACAACAATATATAGCAATTCATAAGATTTCGTTTGTCAAATTTTTGAAGAAAGTCCATTTAAACGAAAACAGAACAAACTACGCGCTAACTATTTGTTTAGAGCAGTAATTTATTGATGGTTTTCAATAGAAAACATTTTGTTTTATTTCAATTTAACATACTTCTTGACATCAATGCTTATGTTTCGTTTGCTATTATTTTAAATATAGTAGATAAACTGATAAAAAAATACCACCATTTTATCGTGAATGAAAGTACAGTCAACCATCGATAATACGACCACCCTTGGAACCCGGGAAAACTGGTCTTCTTGTTGAGGTGGTCTTAAAATACAAAGAGCAATATATGGAAAATGGAAAGTGTGTTCTTAATATTGAAGTGGTCTATTATTGAGGTGGTCTTTAAGCGAGTTTTTACTGCAAATTAGAACAGTTAGTTTAACTTAACAAGGCGATGGTATGTTTAATTATAGAACAATTTCATATCAAACAAAGCTGATACATTTGTTTAAACCATCGTGTAGAAAATATTGAAATATATATACATTAAGATACATGGTTAAGACAAGATAGATTCAGCGCGGAATTTGGCTTGATATCCAAGTAATATGTATGATAGTCGGTAAACCTAAGGTTTTCTGTTTTGTAATATATAACCTTAGTTCGCTCCCTTTGATTGTTATTATCTTAAATTCTTATAAATTAAACATAGTTTTCTCCCTTTGATTGTTATTGTTTTATAGTTATAAACCAAACATACTGTTTTAAATTTAATTGTTTAAAACGCACATACCAATCTTAGTTAGCTCCCATTATTGTCAGATTATACTACTTACGAGCCAAACCTCGATTACTCTCATTTGATCTCTATTTTACGCTAAGTATCAATCTAAAAGTAACAATGATAGCTTTTGTATGTTATCACTGTCTTGACAAAGTAACTCATTTACATATAGGGTTTATCAGGTGTAGCCGAATTATTTCGAAGTATGTTTCCTATACAAGACTACAGAGTAAGTATGTAAACTGATGTATTTTCTCAAATATTCGACCATTCTGTACTTATGACCACAATAACGGAAAGCGTCAGTTGAACTCATCGTCGTCATGACCGGGCTTGGTAGAAAGTAAGAAACAGTCACTGTAGTTATCCGAGGACAAAATTGAACCGCATTTTTAACTTTTGAATTATTACCACGAACAACCTTTAATTGCATTGTCAATAACGGCGCACGTATCTTAAGCCTCATGTCAGTGTACATATTCACCTTTGATTGTTTTCTTATTTTTTCTGAATAGAAGTCGATTAAGTACGTTTTCTGGGAGAAATATTTTGCACACAATTATATTTTTCTAGCATAATTTCTTCAACGATTTATTATTCATTTTATAACAGTAATCTTTCTTTGAAAGTAACAGTTTTACTAATTCAAGAAGCAACACGGTTCGTGTTATCATTATGTTAATATATTAGTGCGTTCTAGTCCTTCGTTCTGGGACAACAGATGATTGCAATGGAAATTGCTGGGAGCTTTTTATGGCAGTGATGTCATCTCTACCCTTAGGAAAAGTCACGATATGGAGTTCTTGTTGAGTTTATGCATGGACATTTAAAGGTTATTGTATTGATTACCGCAATTATCATTTATTGCGTTGAATTATCATCGGAATCAATGTTCTATGAGTTTAATATATTATGCTTTGCTACATCCTATAATTATGTTTTGAATCATTAATAAGTTGACTGATACATGCTACGATATACATGCAGTACATTAGTTTATAACATGAAGTTATTTGAAGCTCGACGCACAAAATAGATGCGGTGGATGGTTCTGTTAATGACATAAGTTTCCAATAAATCTATAGATTATTGTAACAGTCTCTTGAGTCTTTTGGTCCAAATGCACCGAGTTTAGTTTCTGAGAAAAACGCATTAAAGATGACGTAATGTTTTCACATTATGACGTCATTTTTCACACTAATTGCAACAGCTCATTGAAACATTTCAGAAGCAAAACAATTATCGATCAACATTGAGACGGCCCCTTTTCTTAAGGAAAAGAAAAATATACATTAATTTGTAAAATACTATAGTATCTGAAAACATATTTGCTGTACTAGTATTAAATTTGTGAATCTCAACTTTGTGTAGATCTAGTCTTGATGACCATATTAATATGCTGTAATTCCCTAAAACATGTTGTTTTGCAATAAGTTCTGTTTTGTAGTGACTTACAAATACCCCTGCATTCAGAAATGTTAATAACCCAATTTCGTCTAGATATGTCATTTGGGCCAAAAATCTCAGAGACTGTCACAATTCGGCTCTGGAATGAATGATGGTCCTTTAATGAATATTCGGTGTATATGTATAATTTATAATAAAGTTGTGTTATGACTAGTTGTTTGAATAAATTTCATGTCCAAATGTCATAATTTTATCCTTATATATAGAATGTTCTCACTGCATGGCATGTTTTGCGTGAACTATATCACTTATACAGTTATTGTATGCTTTCCAGACTAGCAAGGCTACTTCTCTGATCTATAATATTTTATAATCATATATAATTATACAGTTCATTCAAGTAGCAATATTAAATCATATTTAACATTTTGCTTCAGAAATATTATCTAGAAATTACTAAAAGACGAAATATCTGATATTAGTTTTGGTATATGGTTGTTTTGTGATTAAGTTTCCTAAAGTTATTAAGAGCTCCGTCAGATAATGAACAAGAAAGTTCCCAATAGCTTATCAGTGAAAGTGTTATAGATACAATTCCATTTCGTATTTTGTGTTTTCAAAACAAAACAATGATTAATATCTTATTAACCATGAAAATGATGATAAAGAATATAATGTATCATTAAGTACCTTATATGTTGATGTGTCCGTATAATGGGACGCAACATTGTTCGATAGAGCCTGTCTGAATAACTCAGTAGGTAGAGCGCTTGACTGTCGCTTGGCAGATCTGGTTTCGATTTCCGGGTTATGTTCTTCCGTGACATGGTCTACAGTCATGTACTCCACATGCGGAGAAGTTGTCAGTTGCTCGCGGAAGAGCAAGTTAGTACTGGTTGATAATTAATTCCAGGACAACTGGTTAGGTCAACTGGACGCCGTATATGACTGGAAAACGTAAAAACTGATGAAAACCTGATGCAGAATACGATGTGTAGAAATAATTATTCTGTTTAATCAATCATCAACTTTCCGCTCTTCTTCACTATCACTTTCTTGTCCATTCAATATAACACTCGTGTTTGTTATTGCACATACCGTGTTGTTAGTTGCATGTTGCTTGTGAATGATATTCCTTTTTCCATTATTGACGTTGAAAATATCTCCACAATTGTGCAAATTATAAAAGAATGTTATATATTTATTTTTGTAGAGAATTAGTTTATATATTGGTACAGTCATATATCACTATTCAATAGTTACTCACTCTTTAAGCTGCTTTGCATAAAATGGTGCTTTGTAGATTTCTATAAATATATAACACATACACGTTTATCTCACATAAATCGCGTTTCAGCTTCCTTTTTTCAAATGCATACTCACGATACTTTATTGGCGTAATGAATGTTTACTTCAGAACATTATTTGATCACGTGATTTTGTTCTTTCAGGGTCTCGAGCACATGGAACCGCAAGCGCTGGCATCAGAAGCCCCAGGTGTCACTCTTGTGAGTAGATCGTTTGTTATATAAAAGCATTTTCAGTCCAATTTTGTTATACGCTTCTTTTGTCAATCTCTATTATAAAGTCAAATATCGTAGACAACATCTATTGCACTGTATGCCTTTTCCGGCGCAGACGTACTACCATGGTTTTGCTTTTTTGCATATCAGTGTTGTGTAAACCAATCAAATCGTGAGTTTAACCTCCAAGGCTATTTCTCTTCAATCGGACAACGTTTACAACCTTGACGCGGATTGGTTAACCTTTCGATAAAGGGTACGTTACCTTACCGAAATCCACTGAATTTCAATGAATTTGCCGAAATCCATTTTGGATCAGGAGGGACATCGTAACATCTCGGCATTTAGTTTATGATGCACAACAAATCTTAACCTTCAAATTGAGCCAACCATCTTTATTCTAGATATATTTCTTGTTTTACTTGGTGCAGACAGAATACCATTTCCCCAAATTATACTAATCTCCTGCCAAAAATATCATTGTCTTTTTCCATCGTGTGTATAACGAGTCAATATTTGAAATTTCGATCTTCTGTTTCATTAAAATATACCATAATGATAACATTGACGTCTGTTGTAGTTTGTCAAATAATTGTGTTTTCAACTGTTATGATTGTTTTATATATTCAAGGTCAGTGACGGAGCTGAAATAATCAAAATCAGCAAACGCTTTTTTCTTCAACACGCCAAAAATAATACCATGCTCAAGGTAGAAACTATGGTAAGTTTTACATTTCCGCTTCAGATCATTGGGCACGATGTTATTCAGTTTCTTACACATATTTTTGTTTTATTATTCTTTTTGATAACAATTAACAACTGTTTTTTTTCAGTTTTATATGCATAAACGTAAATATTTATTCCACACTATTGTGTAATGTCTAATACCGTAACATATCATGTGATATTTTGATGTTTTATTGTACCGTCTAGTCTCTTATAACTCTTATTAAGAGTAGCTATATACTAATAGTTGGCTCTGTTTTATGTTATTGTAAAATGTAGGTACATGTATATAGATGAGAAGAAACTAAAGATTAAATTGAAAATGTGTTGGCTAATGGTGGCGCTGTACTTAACTAGTGTATGCTAGCCATAATCGTATAACGAACATATTAAACTTAAATATTCCTTTTAAAGTTTAATCAGTCATACTAATTGATGCCAGTACGGTGAAAGCTATAATCTTGTAGCGACGAAATTAACATTTCAATATTTAATTAAAATCAATTAATATCAGGGCAATTGCATTGGATGATGACCGCTATCGTATAAAGAATCAAATAACAAGTGATATTTTATTCAGCCATGATTGATTATTCCAAATTTTCACTACAATTAGTTTAAATTAATGATAATGATTATGGCAGTGATTAAGTAGCTACAATGAACGCCACATACGCAATACAATGACTCCACACCCAGTCCTCCGGGAAAACAACAGTCCACAAAACGTCAGAAACTGTTGAAGTGCAAGGATAAACACGCATAGGAACATGGGCGTAACGAATGGCATGAAGTACTGAATTTGCACTCAGTAACTAAATTATTTATATCAGATTGCGAAATAACCACCAAATTGTAAATAAATAACCTTATGTCGAGGCAACAGGAAAATTGTATTAGTATTTAATTCAACAGAATTTTTAACAGGAACTAAAATAATGAAACATACAAATAAAAAAAAAGCATTTATTGAGAAAACGAAACAAAACAACAATTCTAATGGAGGAATAAGTAATGTTATAAAAGTTATAACGTCATACATACTTATTATGTTATACATGACAACATAATACAGAAAGAGAAATCTCTAACTGATAGAAATGCTCGGTTTGCTAATTTGATAGTGTGCTTAACAGAATCATATATACAACAGGGCCATATCGTATCGTGTAACAATCTATTATATTAAACAGGGTCATATCGTGTCTTGCTACATAATATTATATAAAACAGGGTCATATCTGGCACCTGGGTAGAAAAACTGACTGACTTTCCTTAGCCCAGCTTGATATCTTTCTCACATACAATTTTCACTATTGCGGATTGATATTCATAAAGCTCCTGTTATCTTTAAAACAATATGTTAATTTGATCATAGGTTCACATCAGTTGTTGATATTTATTGCAGCAAAGAGAGTATATGACACAAGAAGAGGCAAAAACCGTAATGTATAACAAGGAGACCTGGAAACAGTACAAATCTGTATTATTGCAAAGAACCGTAGAAAATCTACACAGATCACAGACAGAAAAAGTTCCATAACGTAGTATTGTATTCTATTGCATATTGATGAACTTTAATAGTGAATGAATTAAAGGTTTTATCTCGCATTCATCCTATAGAAAGTTCCCAATGATTCGGGATGCCAACAACATCACAAAGGAAAGTTACCTTAGGCTATCATTTGACACAAAATGAATGCATAATATAACGTTTTTGAATCTGCTTCATGTCATTATTATGAATACTTTGTATATCTTCTTTCATTATCTCGGAATATCTTAGCATAACAACGCTTTACATGAAATATTTATATGTAAATGATTTAACTCTATTTATGATTCCATACTCCAGTAACAAGATATTCGACATGTCTTTCTTTTATTCCATAGATGAAGGTTTATTATCCATGTTTGTGTGTTTGCTTTGCTGTGCAATATCGTGTATTTAGTATTGCAAATTGTTATTAAAACGACGCAGCAATCCAGTGTCTTTTCTCCTCTTGTCTAATAAAGCATTTGTTATATGTGAGCGCTATTTGATTATATGTGCTTATGAGTTATCTATTTATTTATTGTAATGCTCTTGTAGCATGTAAACCTCTATAATTATGTTATTGAGAAAAATGAATAAAACACATCATGACATTTTTGTCTTGCTCGTTATTATTATATTTTTATGCTTAAGTCAAAACAAAATATACAGTATGTAATAATGTAATACAAAGATTAACCATTACGTTATTTATCTTTCGTTTGTCGTATTCAAAGCTATTGACATAAATCAAGAAAAACATATAAGTAATAGAAAAGCTATGGTAAAAACTGGCATTAAAATCAACACCAATTGTTCAATTTAGTTGGTCATACACTGATCAGGTCACATAAAGGAGAAATTCCCTATCCGACCTTCACTGCTATAGGGCACTGTCGCTTTCTTCAAATATATGTACTATAAAAATCTTGTCAGATTTTGAGACAATTTTTCGCATAAGTTAATAGAAACCTTTCTGACCAAATTATTGCAATACCTAATACATGGTTGCTAGGAGCCATCTCTCTATGTAATCATATTTTTGTCATCATAAAACGATGGACATCTTGTCTTACAAGACAATTACTTCACACAAACAAAGATGGTGGTTAAATTGGTGAGTAATTTTAATAAATCTTCCCACTACAGGTTTTTCACATGTGACTGTGATAGGTTGGTTGATGTCGCTAGGCGGCCCTCCATACGTTGCACACAGTGTACCGATGTTATTATCACTATCAGCTCGAGTTGATGAGACGGTTAACAACAAATCACGGTTTCTGTGAGCTACAATAAAAATGATGATACTAATAAAGTACACCGAAGCGTAAACATGACATCAGTTAACAGTTATAGGCATGCTATGCACACGACAATAATACGAAATGTAGCAATTTGATGATGTTACCACTTTAGAACAGTTAACTTGATATTCCAGTCTTAAACCAGTTTGAAGGCATGCAAACCTCGAACATCATCGTCCTGCTGCTACAACCCTTAAATTAGGTAGGTAGAAATTAATCATACGGGAAACATACGACAGTACTTACATGACATACTTATATGAATGTATTGTACATTGGAGATAGGTGAAGACTCGTCGGTTAACCAAATAATGCTTTTCACAAGTTCCAATTAAATCAAAGAAACCAAACAACTTTTGCAGAAGTTTAAAGTATTAATACCTAAAAAGAACATTTCTCTCCATATTTTGAAGATATAAATGATGAAGTGAAGTAGGATGAAACACTTACTAAGACCAGCCCCAACCCAAAGTAGACCTGATTGGAGTTCTGCACTATAATGGATTAGAACCGTACACTGATAACATATATTGTGGTTTTAAACATGGTTTAAGAGTGCACGAAACCTCAGGATAATCATTGCCATCGCCCATTCAAAACAATCGTGTAAATAAGAAATTCCCGTTTGACAACTCCTATCCCTACATTTATTTCCTAAATAACTATAATTCAAAGATGTAACACAACCTACCATATTCAGCGTCATTCCAAAAGTAAACTTTAACAGCAGACACCAGACGAGAATCAGACATTTCGACCGTCCAACTAGAGAAAGTGTCTAGTGAATGAGCACATCTTAACACATTGGTATTCTGGGTATCGCCATCGATCGCAAACTCAGCTTTCAATGCCACACCTTGGTAAACTTTTGTACTGGATTGCCAGGCAGCAATTAGTTGTACAACTTAAAATGTAGTTGAAACATCATTATTGTAATTGAGTTTTTATTTAAGGCAAATGGTTCGAGCAAGAAAAACACATGGCTTTGTATCATAGCTGCTAACGCAGTCAATTTCAAGTACCATAGCTAAGACACAGGGTATGAACGAGATAGTAAGTTGTAACAGAGGACGCCACATACACAATACAATCTAATCACACACATATCCATGGGAAAACAACAGTTTACAAAGCATTAAACATTGTACATTTCAATGATTGCACAATTAGATATATGAAATTGATTTGATACCAAGAATAATTAGGCCTAATATACTTGCAGTTAAACGTTCTACTTTTAATGACTAGATAATTTGCCAAATTAACTTCATATACGAGTTTATTATATCACTACTTGTTTAATTTCGACTTCATTAATGTACAATAATATGTCATCTTACTGTGTAGGACTAGCCAGCCTGGCTCTTGGCTAGGACTTGGGGTGTCAACGAACGGATTTTGTGTTGAAAGTTCACATCTTTGTGTTGCATTGTTTGTGCTGATTGATATGCAGCCATCTGTATGTACACACCGTACAAGGCATTTTGTTGTCGTCGAATTGTCAAATCTCTCTATCGAGTCGGAACTTTTCACACTAATTTGACTCTCATAAGGAACAAATCTGTATAAAAATAAAATAAGGCTTTAACAATGCCAAAAATTAAAATTATCTAGGTAATTGCCCGAGGTGTCTTGATTTAGGTGCTTAGATTACGGGTTTGCTACAAATTATTGACATCCTGGGATTCATTGAAGGCATTTTCAGTTTTATGAATAATGTTTACCATGTATGTTTGTACAGGCCTTTTTATAGTTCCCACGGGTCAGACTATCTGACCTATTCCCAAAGCCAAATGTATGTTTTTTCCCAATCAGAAATAATTCCCATTCTGAAGCATCTACAAAAAATCATCTACTGGAGCGAACTGCAATATCTTGGAGCTCTTTACCTAACAATGGCCATTATTGTCCCTTGTGTCATAAATGTTTGTGGATATGTTGTGTGTCTTTTTGACAGTTGATGTTAGAAATGAAGATTATAATGTTATAATGTAATTGTTTATGTCAAAGTTAGATATGAAAATCCTATTCTTTTAATTATGAAAATTCCCAAAACAGGAGTTAAAAAATTGGCAAATTTTACGACGCAAATGTTTCCAATTTATCTAGAAAAAGGCCAGTTGTATGAACTTATTTGAGATGCCTTGTTTTCGTAATTATGCTAATATATAGATAATTATCTGTTTATTATGTTAGAGAAACTAGATAACTACTTAACTAACAAGATAATTATTTGGTTATTTAGATAAATATCGTGATTAATTTTCATGCCAGATAATTATTTAGTTAATTAAGTAGTAATATGCCACCATTTATTCTGAACAAATAAATAAAGTATGTAATGCATAATCGAATTAACGCGGTTATTTTCACCTTCTTCACAACTGAACAAGCAGATGTACTTCAAATGTTATCATGGTACAATGCCTCACTTGGGCGTCTACGAAACCATGGCATCAATGGTCAGTAAATACTTTATTTTAATGTACTTTTGTCTCCGAGGAAGTGAATGCGATTTGTTTCTTGAATTAGGTTGATAATTATAACAACTTATTCCTTGCAGTTATTATCATAATAAATATTAATTTGGACTTTTATAATGCGTGCACCATTTCTCCTGACTGAAACGCATAATTTGATAAGAATTTTTGACGACACATTTTTAAGATAGATATGCATTCATCCAGGTTAGGTATAAATTATGATGTTGAACTAATTCTCGATTTTCTGTTTCCGTTCCTATAATGAATAATCTTACACCCACGTTCACCAGATTATTGCATATAATGTTTTTATTCTTTGAGTAATAAACTGTTACAATAAGCGTTCACTTACCGAGTGAATTGGGATAATTCCTCTGTTCCATTTACGAAACAACAACACAAAAACAGGTATAAACTAGATATTTTATTCGTTTTACACTGTTTAACTGTCATCATGTTCTTGTCCGTAATTTAATCACTTTAAATGTATTACCACCAACTACAGTATCAAGTATATAACAATACTTGAAATCGTTTTTACGTTAAAATAATTTCATTTAGTTTTGTCCTGAAGTTACCGTCTGCTAGTGACGGTGTGTTCCCGGCTAGCATCATTTGAACTAATTTGGTGTAAACGTTATGCATGATTTCCCATCGCTGGTTACCGTGCTCAATGTCGTTACCGATAATAATTCTTAGTTGGAAGGCTACGAAATAAATATTTCAATATTCAAGGGAACGTGAAAAGCTGCAAAAGCTACCGTTTCAAGCTCAAGCGTTCGGGAGATCGTACGATGTCCGAAAATAGTCTGTCCATATGTTCAGCTATCGAGAGTAGTCGTTCTTGAATGCCATTCGTAACATAGTTGGTAACACGTCCTTTCCTGAGATCAACATAAGTATACAAGATCAAATCTGGCATTAAAATCACATTTGTACATCCTTGAAGACGACAACGATATTAATTATATGCCTAGCTACCGTAGTTAAAACTCCCACAATGCATTATAAACATGGTAGTACCTGCAAGGATGACTGACGATATGCAGGAAATTTACACTAAATGCATCAAAACTGAGGCTAAATAAAGGTTGATACAACCGCTACACAGATTTTTAAAGGTTTCGGATACGTGTGCAACATGAAATACTTGTGACACGCTTTGAAAATCATACACATACTGGAAAAGTCATGCAGTAGCGAAAATAGATAACAATAGGAAATGAAAACAAATTCGGATAGAATAAAGCGAGCATGGAGCTGTATAATATGTGTTTGGTCTGTCTATAATTCTGATCAACACATATGTGTACGATTCGATGCTTCGTTATAAATGTCTTGATTGGAAACTACACAAACTAGGATAGCATGGAAGAATAGCGACAAAACTAGAAATTAGAACACACAATGTTAAGCCCCCTTATTACAATGTACAGTAGCATTATTTTGTCCAAAACAGGAAATCAGACGAAGCTGTTTTCAGACAAATTTGAAAGGCTGTCGAAGTTAAGCCCAGACAAAAACATTGTGCTATTGAACATTATAATTTTAAACTTGAAATGGTATAAGACTTGCTATACAGTTTTCACCTTGTTCAGAATCACCCCGTCTGTCAGTTGTTGTGTCCAGATATAATATACATGTATCTAGTTTAAGGCAAGAAATACTGAATCAGTTTTCAAGGAAATGTAACTTGGCAAATAGAAGCTATCAGAAGTGTAGATTATGTAAGACATCTTTGATGCATAATTATCCACCAAGGCATTAAGGAGTTATGACCTATAACAGAAACTAGTTGTGGAACTCATGGTAACATTCAAGTCTAAGTGGATGGCTCACTGATGTCTAGTTTTAAGTTTGCAGCCAGCATTGCTCAATGTTTTTGTTACTCATTAAATGGATAGAATTGGAAAAAAGCACCGTTATTGAAATTTTTGAGAAATATAAGAAAAATAAAATTATGAATAAAGACTTGCCGCCTGTGAACGTTTGAGAAGTAAAAAAAATAAAAATAAACATTTGCTCGCTCGCCCCATCGTTTTCTTAAAAAAATCCGAAGAACTAAAGATCAATTTGGTGTGGCCAAATGGGCTTTTATTATGGCAAGTAAAACACTTAACACATTTATAATATATACGCAAAGGATAATTAGTTTAAAACATATATACAGGCCTAAATATGTGCTTCATACTTCCATGTTGTTGCTTATGTCGCTCCAAGACGTTTCATAGCAAAGACATTTCACGCTATGACAATTTCTCTCCAACTTGATAAACATTCTAATAGAATTCATATAAGTCACGCAATGGCATGGTTGAAACACTTTCCTAAGAACACACATTTTTAACCAAACATCATCTCTTTTCCAACACACTCCCATACATAATTAAGCTTTCTTTGTACAATAAGTTCTGCGCCGACTTGATGCTATGCGTCAATGTTGTTTCTTCTTTATGTTTGCTTCAAGTCATTAGTACAAATTACTGACTTTCGTTATATCAGAATACCAACGTGTCACAGGTAGATGAACAAAAACGGTAACTAAGTTATTCGAAATGTCTTTCTTCTATTCCTTCTGTTAAATGTTTGTAATCCATATCTCTGTGTTTGCTTTGTTGTGCAATATCGTATAATTAGCATTGCACATTGTTATTAAAACGACGTAGCAACCACAGTGTCTTTTCTCCTCTTTCAGATAAATCATTTGTATAATCTGAGCACTATTTCATGGCATACGCGTATGGTTATGTATTAACTATTAATGTATTGTGATGCTCTGGAAGCAACAAAACCCCAATAATAATGTTTTGAGAAAAATAATGAATACAAAACACCACGATATTTGTGTCTTCTTTTTTATTATTATATATGTATGCCAGAACTTAACGATAGATGACAGTGTGTAAGAATGTAATATATCGATTCCTTTACGTTATTTATCAGACATTGCATTACAAGCTATTGTCATAAACCAAGATATGCAAATATAAAGTAATACATAAGTTATGATACATTTTATTGAATCACAAGAACAGAAAGACGTTGATTCGGCATTTGGACTGTATAACGATAGACCCAGGAGTGATTTAACAACATTTGAAATACTGAAACAGTATACGAGTGTATTCCCTCAAACTTGACTGTGTAGGATAATCATATCATCGACATCGTAAAACGATGAACGTCATGTCGCAATTTTACAAGACAATTACTTCACACTAATTAAGAGCTACGTCCCTATGTTGATTAATTTTAAAAACTCTTCCCACAATAGGTTCTTCACATGTTACTGTGACTAATTGACTTACGTCACTGGGCGGCCCTCCATACGTTGCACATAGTGTACCGATGTTATTGTCACTATCAGCTCGAGTTGATGAGACGGTAAACGACACATTGCTCGCTCTATTGCCTACAATTGAAATAGGGACCATGATGTAGGTAATCTGATAGAAAAACAACATTGTCTCAACACACATATAAAGAGATTAACCATATGACGGCTTCATTGCTTTGGAACTGTCTGCAAGATACTCAAATCTTAAAACATGAAGGCATAAAAACCTTGTAGGTAATCGTATCTTAAACAGGATTAGTAGTGAATTTAAGACAAATAATGTAATTTACAAGTTGTGTGGTGTAGTCATACACATAAGACAAAGATTAAATCATTTAAATATGTCTTTATTATTTTGCAGTAGTGAACATTGTATAATGTATAATTAAATCTGTTAACACAGAATTCAGCAAATCAGGTGATCTTATGTGTGGCAGTTACTTTGGCCTATGCGTCATCATGATCAGTGACCTAATCACGTAGGCAGAAATATATTGTTAATGTCAACCATACATGTGTGCATCTATATAATATTCCCAGAATGAACTCTAAGAGACGGATGTAGCTTTCGTTGACGTGCGACTTATGACCTCTTGCTGAAATTGATGAACGACGATTGATATTTGATATGTAAACTGTACGTGATAATATTGGCTGTATCATGTTTGTTTGGAGAGAGAGGTTTGAGGCTCGGGTCTGTACGCTATTGTTGACTTGAGTTCTATGCTGAATAAAGTTATAATCATGTAAATGTTAAATGGCTGCTTGTGGTTCTTGTAGTATGATCAGTCCTAAGGTACTGCAACAATGATAATGCTAACGACGAGACGTGACTACTTATTTTGAAGTCGGCCTTAAGTAAATAACAAGGACATGTCCACTGACAGTTTGTAAAATATGAATGATGAGGTCGAGCAAGATACGTCACATACAAAGGGCACACTTAACTGAAATGCACAAGGTTTTCATAACTAAAAATGGCTCAACCAAAATATTTGCTCATGAACACATATATATTACTGAACATACCAGCGCCAGTCGAAAAGTATACTATAACCGAAGACACCAGACGAGGTATAGTAGACATTTCGACACTCCAACTAGGGAAATCGATTTTTCCTGTAGATGTATGAGCACATCGAAACACATCGGTATTCTGATTATCACCGTCGATCGCAAAATCTGCTTGCAATAATGTCCCCATCCAAAGGTGTGTACTGGATTGCCAGGCAGCAGATAGTAGAAATGGCTGCACTCCTGAAATTGAAGATGAAGAAATAAAATATGTACAAGGCATGTTGTTGTCGTCGAAGTGTCCAATCTCTCTATGGAGTCGGAACATTTCACACTTATTTGACTATCGTAAGGTACACATCTGTATAAAATAAAACAAGGCTTTAACAATGCTAAGAAAAAGTAAAGGTCGATCTGTAGAGGTGTTCGATTAAGCGGAGGTGCTTTGACTACGGGTACGTTTAAGAGTATTAACATTTATAGATTCATAGAAGGCATTTTCAGTTTTATGAATAATGTTAACAATGTATGTTTGTATGATCGCATTTGATATCCCAAGTTTACATTATAATGTAATTTGTTTCAAACTGATAAGACATTGATCATTATCCAATGACGTACACATTCGATATACTGCCCCTGCCACTGTGCATGGAACAGTAAGGGTCACGAGTCAGATTTAACACTGCTCTGTGCTACATTGCAGATTGTATGAATTTGA
Organism: Mactromeris polynyma; assembly: GCA_032209605.1. NCBI lineage: Eukaryota > Metazoa > Mollusca > Bivalvia > Venerida > Mactridae > Mactromeris > Mactromeris polynyma. Next base: position 7,391,184 of record JASFXZ010000022.1, read on the forward strand.
CCCAATCACTCAAAAATGTATTTCACTGCGTAACCAGTAGGTCAGTACGGGTCACTTTAACTTATTCAAACAAAAGTTGAACAATTTATTAGAAAAGCTTACTTAAAGAAAAATTAAGTTGTTACAGTGAACGCCACATTTCACAGACAATTTCATCTACCACAGACTCCCATTAAAAATACAACCGTAATCCAGTACGATGAAACAAGCAGTCTTATACTGAACATGGTCTCAGTTACTTAATTACCATGAGCAGACGGCGAAAAAAAGCAAATAATCGTAAATAAATAATACAGCCAACTGGAAATATTTAGTTATTAATTAGACAGCATCTTAAAAACTGGTGTCAGGGAAAGAGAATTTAAAAATAAAGACAACTACAGATAAATATTGAGGACAATTTTACGACGACCATACTAAGGGAGGATTACGTTGTGTTATAAAACAGAACAGAGAGAACAATTTATAAAATATAATCAAGAAAGAAGTTTGGAGAAATCTAATTGATAGAAGCCGCAATGATAAGTACGTAATGCATAGAGAAAAGGGTGACAGCTTTATAAAAACTCAGACTGGCCAATCATATTCATACCCTGAGAGCACATCATGAAACATGGGACAAACTTCAATGTAAACGTAAATTTGCGTAAAGCTGTTGATTTATTTAAAATCTTACAGGCGGTAGTTCTCATTATATCAGATTTATACCCCTTCTTAATAAAACTTATTTATCAGTTTAACAAAAAGCTACTGTTACTGTTCCCTTTTAGAGACCTTATAAGTTGAGATATATAAATGTCATATGCGGGTGTTCTAGGTATATCAGCGTCTAGTGATGGAAAATGTATAATCTCATAGTCTTATTATTGTCTTAATCTAAGTCCAGAAAAGAGGCATATGTGTCCAATGTGTTGGCTTTTAAAAGTTATAACTTATGTTATATTATGGTGGATATATTTTATTCATCACAGCTGGAAAATTACCATCATTAATATTCAAAATATCATCTAAATAAGAGATGTATTCATGTATGCGTCAATCATATCTAGTTGCTTTTCTTTGGATAATGATAACACACGTCTATGTCATAACAGAATAAGAACAAGTCCACTATAGTTAGTTCCCATTGGAATGCCAACAATTTGTTGTTACACCGAGTGATCAAAGTGAATAAAGATATTCAGTAAACTTTCAAGAGCTTCACAAACATATTCAGTTGGTAAATATACTGTAATTATTAGAAGTAAAGAATGCCATTTTATTATTGCAAACCAAATATATATATGTTAATTGGTTATGTTTATACGAGAAGCTTTGTAGGTAATGATTTTTAAAACTTCTTTAGATATGTGTTTGCCCTAACAAGGTTGGATAATGGATTTTTCAAACGTTTGTTGTGCAATATTTGACAACTTCAGCTGTAATAGTTATTAACATATAATTAGAAATTTAGAAAGTTTCACAGTAGTAGACTATTAGTAAAGCTAGCATTGGCAATGCATCTCACTTTATACGTTTTTTGTGTAGTTAAGGTAACCAATACATAGTTGGTAACCTATAACATTTGTATGTGCAATCCATATTAAATCGATTTCGATCTGAGTTGTGGTTGTGAATTATTATTTCAACTGCAGACGATGGAAGAGAGAGAATATATTGCTACACGGAACTTCACATACATAAGATATTATTATACTTCATACCTCAGTATAGTACAGCGTGGATAGGACAATGTTTATAACCTTGACATGGATAGGTTAATCTTTCGATAAAGGGTACGTTACCGGAATTGCGGTGAATTTACCGAAATCCATTTTGGATCTGGAGTGACCATCAATCGTAACATCTCACCATTATTTTATGTTGCACAACGAATCTTAACGTTCACATTGCGCCGACCATCTTGTTCAAGATAGTTCATGTATGACCTTAATCGGTAGACGGTCCTCCGTCTAACATGTATTATTGAGTTTCTTTGTTTCCTTTATGTACCCGGCTAATTTTTGTTTGGAATAGATTACACTAACATTTTTCTTTTTGAGATTGTAGTGTATTCCGTGCCTGGTCATTACTATCTTCGAACGAGTTTGTTGCGTTATATATGTATTTCAAGAGACATTTAAATTCAAAAGATAAATAAAAAGCTCTGCGTGGAGAGACTTTTGTCTAAACAGAGGCTTATTTCAAGGGGTTGATGAACATAAGAGTAAAAGAAACAATTTTATATACCAAAATGTTTGTCAAGGTCTATAGTTTATCAAAGTTAATTTATCAAAATATAAAAGTTGGACACCATCTTGGATTTTGGGACTCACATCAACTTTAACATAGTTTGCCGATGGTCTGATAAACTACAGACCCTGACAAACATGTTGGTATATGACATTGTTTGTTTTACTATTGTGGTCACCTCACCTTGAATTTAGCATATAACGTCGTCCACTATCCAGTCATATGACGTCAGAATGATGACGTGAGGTTATGGTACGAACCTCTCAGAAAAGCGTTGAATGTCAAAAGTGTTTTTTTTCTGTTCCTACCAAATTACATATGGTAACTTATAGCTAGTTATTTCAAATAAATGCAATCTATGTACGATTTGAACTGTGTTTCAACAAAGGTATATAATGGATTTCTTAGACACAAGGTATATATGCAATAGATTAAAAAAACTCTTTAGTTTAGTTTTTTTTTTTTAGGATTAATTACTATTTAGATGTAGAAAAACTAATTCGTAGAATGAAATAACATTTTTGTTTTATCTTAATTTCTTTGAAATAATATGGTTTATTGACGATTTACTTTCAATTTATACTTCATTCACGTGATCAGTCATTATAAGTTGGATGATTGAAATTGTAAATATAATTTTCTGCGTTTAATACTGTTTGCTTTTGTTTAAGATAAATATCATCATAATTATGTAATACATCTATGTCATATGGTGGCATATTACTGCCACCAGTGAACACGATATCGTTTACGAAATGTTTCGTGTTAACCACCTTAATATCGCGATAATTATTATAGTACTTCTAGTTAACCACTTATTATGTAACTTAATAAGTAAAATTCGTAAACCATAACTAGATAACAAGTTGCATAAATATATTTAAAGATAACTGGCAACACGAATCTTTTCTAGTTAACTACGTATTATGTTACTTATTAAGTGAAATTCGCAAACCATAACTAGATAACATGTTAGTGTAATACATCATATAAAGGTAATCGCGGAATTAAGCGGTTAACATGGAACAATTCGCAAACGTTATGATGTTAACTGGTGGCAGTAATATGCCACCATGATGTCATAATAAAAACCCGTTATAACGCATTACCTCAGACATATATGACATAATGCAAATGAATTAACATAAGTATCAAGAACACCTGCACCAAAACTCGATTTAAGATAATTCGAAAGCTAAACTTAGGAATATCATATAACTCTATACTAACATCAACGCAATTGTTTCATTGTTCCGATTTGTTTGTACTGACAATGAGCTCCTTTTTGGCGGAGCTGTGTAGTATTGAATTTGACCTACATTTTAGACCAATCAAATGTTGTATATTCAACAAATTAGTTGGTTTAATTTTTTCATATTTTAAGCAGGGCACCATTTTTCTCAGAGAAATGTGCACGTCATTCTGTTCAAAATGAAATAGCGCTATAACCGGACGGTAAAAGTCTCTGAAAGTTTGATATATTCTGTGTTAGATAATGTAAATAATTTTTATGACAGACAATTTGATGCCCCATTGATAAATCAATTTAGTTGAGGTCATCTGCTATTAACAATATTTTAATTTTGAAAGGAAATTTGCCCATTTCTTAAATGCTATATGCATAAATGTATAAAAAACAAACATTTTCTTTGAATTTCTTGTAGCTGTTTCTTACATTTCTTTAATATACATATCTGATTAGTACAAAGATGCTTTCCTAAACAAGAAATATTACAAATGAGAAGTGTAATGTTAATTTTCCATTTACTGGTCATTTTTGTACGGCGAACGTTTTCAGGAAGGAAGTTTCCAAAGAAAAAAGGTCATAACTTTTAATTTGAACGGAAAATATTTATGAAATTTTAAATTTTTATCCGCATTATAGTGCAGATTGAATAGATACAAGTTTTATTTTATTTTGGAGAAATGTCCATTATGGATGGAATACCTTAAGTAATTTTTCGTAGAAAGATACTTCTTTTCTCTTAGCGTTCCCCTCTGGCAAAATCGAAGTTCCGAAATAAGAAATTTAAAGAAATAAGAATGTTTCAACTAATCTTAAAAGATTTTGTGCAAAATATTATTTTTCAATTGTATGTCTTTTGACGTTATACAACAGTATATAGAAATTAATAAGATTCCGTTTGTCAATTTTCTGAAGACAGTCCATTTTAAAGAAAACTGAACAAATTACGCGATAACTATTTGTTTAGCGTGGTAATTTATTTATTGAAAAGTGTTTTCAATGGAAAACTTCTACTTTGTTGTTTTAAGTAATTTTCTTTTTAACACACTGCTTGACATCATTGCGTATTCATTTCTCGTTTGCTATTATTTTAAATAGAGTAGATAAACTGATCACAAAAGACCACCATCTTATCGAGAATGAAAGTACAGTTAAACCTCAATAATACGACCACCCTTGGAACTGGTCTTAATATTGAGGTGGTATTATTATTGAGATGATCTTTAAGCGAGTTTTTACTGTAAATTAGAACAGTTAGTTTAACTTAACAAGGCGATGGTATGTTTAATTATAGAACAATTTCAAATCAAACAAAGCTGATACATTTGTTTAAGAACCATCGAGTAGAAAATATTGAAATATATAAAGTTACATTAAGATAAATAGTTAAGACAAGATAGATTCAGTGCGAAATTTGGCTTGATATCCAAGTAATATGTATGATAGTCGGTAAACCTAAAGTTTTCTGTTTTGAAATTATTTTAATATATAACCTTAGTTCGCTCCCTTTGATTGTTATTGTCTTAAATACTTATAAGTCAAACATAGTTTTCTCCCTTTGATTGTTATTATCTTAAATACTTATAAATTAAACATAGTTTTCTCCCTTTGATTGTTATTATCTTAACTACTTATAAGTCAAACATAGTTTTCTCCCTTTGATTGTTATTGTTTCATTGTTATAAACCAAACATACTGCTTTAAATTTAATTGTTTAAAACGCAAATACCAACCTTAGTTAGCTCCCTTTATTGTCAGATTTACAACTTACGAACCCAACATCGATAACACTCATTTGATCTCTATTTTACGCTACGTATCAACCTAAAAGTAACAATAATAGCTTTTGTATGTTATCCCTGTCTTTACAAAGTAACTCATTTACATATAGGGTTTATCGGGTGTTGTCGAATTATTTCGAAGTATGTTGCCCATACAAGACTGGAGAGTTAGTATGTAAACTGATGTATTTTCTCAAATATTCGAACTCATCTTCGTCACGACGTTAGCAGAAAGTAAGAAACAGTCACTTTGGTTATCCGAGGACAAAGTTGAACCGCATTTTTATCTTTTGAATTATTACCACGAACAACCCTTTATTGCATTGTCAATAACGGCGCCTCATGTCAGTGTACATATTCACCTTTGATTGTTTTCATATTTTTCTGAATAGAAGTCGATTAAGTACTTTTTTGTAGACAAATATATTTTTCTAGCATAATTTCGTCATCTATTTTATAACAGTTGAAAGTAACAGTATTACTAATTTAAGAAGCAACACGGTATGTGTTATCATGATGTTAATATATAATCATATACAGTTCATTCAATTAGCAATATTAAATCTTATTTAACATTTTGCTTCTGAAATATTAGCTAGAACTTACTAAAAGACGAAATGTCTGATATAAGTTTTAGTTAACAGTATATTGGGTTGTTTTGTGATTAAATTTCCTAAAGTTATTAAGAGCTTCTATTGAAAAAGCCAGGGTTTCCGTCGGATAATGAACCGGAAAGTTCCTCATAGCTTATTAGTGAAAGTGTGGTAGATTAAATTCCTTTTCGTATTTTGTGTTTTCAAAACCAAAACAAAAAATAATATCTTATTAACCATGAACATGATGATAAAGAATATAATATGTATTATTAAGTACCTTTTACCGTATAATGGGACGCAACACTGTTCGCTAGAGCCGTAGGTAGAACGCTTGACTGTCGCTTGGCAGATCTTGGTTCGATTTCCGTGACATGGTCATGTACTCCACATGCGGAGCAGTTGTCAGTTGCTCGCGGAAGAACAAGTTAGTCCAGGTTGATAATTAATTCCAGGAAAACTGGTTAGGTCAACTGGACGCCGTATATGACTGGAAAACGTAAAATCTGATGAAAACCTGATGCAGAATACGATGTGTAAAAATAATTATTCTGTTTAATCAATCATCAATTTTCCGCTCTTCTTCACTATCACTTTCTTGTCCATTCAATATAACACTCGTGTTTGTTATTGCACATTATTGCTTGTTGCATGTTGCTTGTGAATGACTTTTTTTCCATTATTGACGGTGAAAATATCTCCAAAATTGTGCAAATTATAAAAGAATGTTATATATTTATTTTTGCAGAGAATTAGTTTATATATTGGTACAGTCATATTTCAGTATTCAATAGTTAATCACTCTTTAATCTGCTTTGCATAAAATGGTGCGTTGTAGATATCTATAAATATATAACACGTACACGTTCTTCTCACACTAATACGCGTTTTAGCTTCCTTTTTTCAAATGCATACTCACGATACTTTATTGGCGTAATGAATGTTTACTTTAGAACATTATTTGATCACGTGATTTTGTTCTTTCAGGGTCTCGAACACATGGAACCGCAAGCGCTGGCATCAGAAGCCACAGGTGTCACTCTTGTGAGTAGATCGTTTGTTATATAAAAGCATTTCAGTCCAATTTTGTTATACGATTCTATTGTTAGTCTCTAATATAAAGTCAAATATCGTAGACAACATCTATTGCAGTGTATGCCTTTTCCGGCAAAGCCATACTAACATGGTTTGCTATTTGCATATCAGTGTCGTGTAAACCAATAAAATCTTAAGTTTACCATCATGGCTATTTTTCTTCAATCGAACATGTTTGTAACCTTGACGCGGATTGGTTAACCTTTCGATTAACGGTACGTTACCTTACCGAAATCCACTGATTTTCAGTGAGTTTGCCGAAATCCATTTTGGATCAGCCGACCATCTTTTTTCAAGATATTTCGTGTATGACCTTAATTAGAAGACGGTCCTCCATCTGAGGTGTTTCTTGTTTTACTTGGTGCCGAAAGAATACCACCTGCCAAAAATATCATTGCTTTTTCCATCGTTTGTATAAAGAGTCAATATTTTAGATTAAGTTCTTATGTTACATATAAATGTGCCATAATGATAACCTTGACATGTGTTTCGGTTTGCCAGATAATTATGTTTTAAATTAATTAATATTTTATATATTCAAGGTCAGTGACGGAGCTGAGATAATCAAAATCAGAAAACGCTTTTTTCTTCAACACGCCAAAAATAATACCATGCTCAAGGTAGAAACTATGGTAAGTTTTACGTTTCCGCTTCAGCTCATTGTGCCTGATGTTATTCAGTTCTTACACATATGTTTGTTTTATTATTATTTTTAATAACAATTAACAACTGTTTTTTTTCTCAGTTGTGTATGCATATATGTAAATATTTATTACACACTATTGTGTAATATCTAATATCTCAACGTATCATGTGATATTTCGATGTTTTATTGTACCGTCTTGTCTCTTATAACTCTTATTACAATTACATGTAAGAGTGGCTATATACTAGTTGTTGGCTCTGTTTTTATGGTATTGTAAAATGTATGTACATGTATGTAGATGAGACGAAATTAAATATTAAAATTAAAAAACTTGTTGGCTAATGGTGGCGCTGTACTTTACTAGTGTATGCTAGCCATAATCGTATAACGAACTAATTAAACTTTAATATTTCATTTAGTGTTTTGTCAGTCATTACTAATTAACGCCAGAATGGTGAAAGCTATAATATTTTAGCGAAGTAATTAACATTCAGTTCAATATTTAATTCAATGTTATGTCGGTCATGACTGATTATTACCAGGGCGGTGGTTGCTTCAAGGAATGCCACATACACAAGACAATGCCTCAACACACAGCCCTCCAGGATAACAACAGTCCACAAAACATCAGGCACTGTTGAGGTGCAAGGACAAACGTGCATAGGAACATTGGCGTAAGGAATGACCTGACCGACCATAAAGAACAATTAAGGATAATAATAGACAACCAGGGGGAAACAAGCTAAGAAAGTCAGTAATTATAGGCCGAAAGGGGGGGAATCATGAATATTATTCGAGTGAAATTATTTCATTTGAGGAAAGGATAACTTAACTTACATCTAAAGGATGAATCAAATGAATAGAAATAATAACCACTCAGCATTGGAACTGTCATATATATAGTATTACATAAATTGACTCAGTGGACAGTACTTTATCATAAAAAGAAAATAACCATTACGTATACCATAACATATAAACTGTATACATTCTTTAGTACGAGAAAACAAGCAGATTTATACTACATTTGCTCTCAGTAACTAAATTATATATACCAGAAAGCGAAATAACCACCAAATCGTAAATAAATAACCTTCTGTCGAGGCAACAGGAAAATTGTATTAGTATTTAATTCGACATATTTTTTAATAGGAACAGAAATAATGAAACATAAAAAATGACATTGATTGAGAAAACGAAATAAAACGACTATTCTAATGGAGATTAGTTTATGACGTCATACATAATTATTATGTTAAACATGACAACATAATAAAGCAAGAAACTTGGAGAAATCTAACTGATAGAAATGCTCGGTTTGCTCATTTAATAGTGCGCTAAACATAATCATATATACAACAGGGTCATATCGTGTCTTGTAACAATCTGTTATATTAACAGGGTAATATCATGTCTTGTTACATAATATTATATAAAACATGGTCATATCGTATCTCGTGTAGTTACAAGGGTGGAGAAAGATTCTAGGTGTAATTTGTAGCATTATAGTGAGCTTGATATCTTTCTCACATACACATTCAACTTTGCGGGTTGATATTCATAAGCGATATTTATAGCATTCTTGATTAAACGCTCCTGTTATCATTAATACGATATGTTAATTTAGTTATAGGTTCACATCAATTGTTCATATTTATTGCAGCAAAGAGAGTATATGACACAAGAAGAGGCAAAAACCGTAATGTATAACAAGGAGACCTGGAAACAGTACAAATCTGTATTATTGCAAAGAACCGTAGACAATCTACACAGATCACAGACAGAAACAGTTCCATAACGTAGTATTGTATTCTATTGTCTTAAGGTTATATCTCGTATTCATCCTATAGAAAGTTCCCAATGATTCGGTATGCCAACACCATCACAAAGGAAAGTTACCCATACATTTGACACATAATGAATGTATAATATAACGTTTTGGTATCATCTCGAGCAGGCATGCGTCACTAATCACGGAAATGCGTACATAATATATTGATATGAAACTTACAAATGATGAGTCTCTATTCTTTTGAAGTTGCTTTCATAGTTATTGTTTACTTCATGTCATTAATATAAATTACATTTTTATCTTCTTTCATTATCTCGGAATGACATAGCGTCACATGTAGATCAACAAAAACGGTAACCACTATTTACATGAAACATTTATATGTTATTGATTTAACTCTATAATGATTCCATACTCCTGTAACAAGATATTCGACATGTCTTTCTTTTATTCCATAGTTGAAGTTTGTTATCCATGTTTGCGTGTTTGCTTTGCTGTGCAATATCGTGTATTTAGTATTGTAAATTGTTATTAAAACGACGCAGCAATCCAGTGTCTTTTCTCCTCTTGTCTAATAAAGCATTTGTTATATGTGAGCGCTATTTGATTATATGTGCTTATGTGTTATCTATTTATTTATTGTAATGCTCTTGTAGCATGTAAACCTCTATAATTATGTCATTGAGAAAAATGAATAAAACACATCATGACATTTTTGTCTTGCTCGTTATTATTATATTTTTATGCTCAAGTCAAAACAAAATATACAGTACGTAATATAAAGATTAACCATTACGGTATTTATCAGTCGTTTGTCATATTCCAAGCTATTGTCATGAATCAAGTAATATAAAAGCTATGATAAGAAATCAGTTAATACGGTAAATAAACATATCATTCAAGATTAACAGCTCCATTATTTTGTATTCCCCAAATTCTCTTAAACGATAATGTTATCGTATTACGATGAACATCTTGTCCCACATTTATTACAAAATAATAACTTCTCATAAACAAAGATATTTGTCAATATGGAGCTTAATTTTAAGAAATCTTCCCATTGCAGATTCTTCACATGTGACATGGATGGGTTGGTTGATGTCGGTAGGTGGCCCTCCATACGAAGCACATAGTGTACTTATGTTATTATCACTATCAGATCGAGTTGATGATTTCAACGTAAATTAGATTTAATGTAGACCTCAAACACAGTTTAAGTGTACATACAGAAAATGTCCCAATAAAGCAATTATTCATGAATACATATACACGGCATACTATTTAAAGCAATTGGCAAAATTACATATGATTTCTTGTGAGAAGCTGATACTACATGCAATAAAAACATGTATGGGAATATTGGGTGCAAGGAAGGGTCTGACCGACCATAAAGAACGACTAAGAAGAATTTAGGGTGACAGCAATGGGAGGACATTTAAAAAACTGTTTGAATACGTCACGGAACAAGTAAAGCCAGTCAGTAATACTAGTAATGATAAAAGGGGTTGAAAGAACATGACTTTAAATCAACTGAAAGCACTGCACATAAGGAAAGGCGAACTTAACATACAGCTATAAAAACAAATAATAACCGAAATAACTGTCCAATACGTAAACGGAGAAAATTGTAGTTGGACTCATTCAAATTTGCTAAACTCGACAGTACTTTATATGATGATAGTGTGTTTTAGGACAATAAGTGGTTAAAAGCATGATCGGAGAATATTCCATGTTATATTGTTACATTAAGTAATATGTAATGCTTTTGAAGAAATAAGCAAACTATTCTAAAAGTAAAGTTATCATTATCTGCTCCTGAAAGACCAACATAAGAACAATCTTGAGATGTATATCAGTGCCTTATTTTCCAAGTATCGCATGAAGGCACTACATTCCGACCACTGGCTGTCAACCACCCATACTCGTGGTATAAATGTAGGCTTTGTATGCAGCATGACGGTAACATTTGTTGATGTCTTCCTCATCAACTGCTCCCCAAGCCAAGTTGAAAGTTCCATCTCCTGAATTTTACATTATTAGTAAGTGGGGTAGTTGCATTAATCAGTACAAAATGCATATGCACAATATATGTTTTTCTCTGATAAACCATTTTTGTGGACAGACAAATATAAATGGGCTCAACAAATCAATGTAAAGAACCGGCAGCAACACTGATATTTTGTGATTCAAAGCAAGGTACGTGACAAGTAAAGTGTCACTTGCCATACACAATGTGTATTCTGTCTCAAACTTCCAAACAAATATACTGCTAAACAAAGTCTTAAATAAACTGATTGGCTCAACACTTTCTCTGTGTGTGTGGGCATTTCTCGGATGTTTGGCTGAAATATGTTAGCTTATGTTGATTGTATGTGAAATTGTCTGTTTTGTACCAAGTGAATAAAGTGTGATTCTGTTAATTATGTTTTTATTCTTATTCAAAAGTTAAGTAGTATTTATCTCATTATTGATTGACTTTAGAAAATATGTTTGTGATAAATGTCACTACCATTTGGGCGCAATTTTGAGTTCCGTTTTCAATGCCATTATCTATATATATAGCCAGAAAAAAACACGAATTACAATATTGAATGTTATACAAGCTGATCTATAAGTGTATATAATATAAAATGGACTACAACATATAACGTAATTCATTAGTCCTGGAATAATGTCTCCTGTAGTGGAAACATGATATTCCAACAAACGGGACCATGTACGGAAATGTAATCATATCATTGATATCATAAAATGATGAACATCTTGTCGTATTCTTAGAAGACAATTACTTCACACAAACAGAGATTGTTGTTAAATTGGTGAGTAATTTTAATAAATCGCCCCACTACAGGTTCTTCACATGTGACTGTGATAGGTTGGCTGATGTCGCTAGGCGGCCCTCCATACGTAGCACATAGTGTGCCTATGTTATTATCACTATCAGATCGAGTTGATGAGACGGTAAACACCAAATTGCGGTTTCTGTAAGCTACAATAGAAATTATGATACTTATTAAGTACATCGAAACGTAAATATGGACATCAGTGAACAGTTATAGGCATGGTTTGCACACGACAATAATGAGACATGTAGCAAATTGACGATTTAACTATTTTGGTAGTGTTAGCTTTACAGTCTAGTCTTAAACCAGTTTGAAGGCATGCAAACCTCGAACATCATCGTCCTGCTGCTACAACCCTTAAATTATGTCGGTAGAAACTAATCATACGGAAAGCATACGCCAGTACATACATGACATATCAATATGAAATGTATCGTCCATAGGAGGTAGGTGAAGACGCGACGGTTAGCCAAATAATGGTATTCACAAGTTACAATTAAATCAAAGAAACTAGACAACTTTTACAGAAATTAGAATTATCAGTTACTAGAAAGAACATTTCCATTGACAGTTTGAAGATATGCATAATGAAGTCTAGCAGGATGTCAGGATGTGACAATTACAAAGATCACCCCGACCGCAAGGATACTTGATTTGAGTTCTGCAACTGAACAGATTAGAACCGTAAAATGATAAAATATACTGTGAATTTAAACATGGTTTAAGAGTGCACGAAACCTCATGATTATCATGCCATCGCCCTTGTAAAACGAATAGCGTAAATAACTCCTATCCCTACATTTATTTCCTGAATAACTAACATACAAACAAAATATTTGCTAATAAATACTTAGATGTAACACAACTTACCCCATTGAGCGTTATTCCAAAGGTAAACTTTAACCGCAGACACCAGATGAAAACCAGACATTTCGACCGTCCAACTAGAGAAAGAGTTTAGTGTATGAGCACATCTAAACACATTGGTATTCTGTGTATCGCCATCGATCGCAAACTCTGCTTTCAACGCCACACCTTGGTAAACATGTGTACTAGATTGCCAGGCAGCAATTGGTTGAAATGACTGTACACCTTGACAAAGTAGTTGAAAAATAAATTGTAATTGAGCTTTTATTTAAAGCAAACGGTTCGAACGAGAAACACATATGGCCTTGTATTATAACATACAAAAGACAATATAATCACACACAGATCCATGGGAAAACAACAGTTAACAAAGCATTAGACATGGTACATTTTCATTGATTGCACAATTATATATATGTAGTTGATTTAATACCAAGAATAATTAATTAAGGCCTAATATACTTTCAGTTAAAACGTTCTATTTTTGATATATTTATAATAAGTCACATTAGTTTCATATACGAGTGTATCATATCATTACATGTGTAATTTCCACTGGCCTAGTGCATAATTACATTCATTAATGCAACAATGATATGCCATCTTACTGTGTAGGACTGTCCAGCCTGGCTCTTGGCTCGGACTTGGGGTGTCAATGTACGGATTTTGTGTTGAAAGTTCACATCTTTGAGTTGCATTGTTTGTGCTGATTGATATGCAACCATCTGTATGCACACACCGTACAAGGCATTTTGTTGTCGTCGAATGGTCAAATCTCTCTATCGAGTCTGAACTTTTCACACTAATTTGGCTCCTATAAGGAAAAAATCTGTATAAAAATAAAATAAGGCTTTAACAATGCCAAGAAAGCAAATAATGTTAATAATTGCCAGAGTTGTCTTGATTTAGCGCAGGTGCTTAGATTACGGTCATGCTGCAGATTATTGACATCCGGGATTCATTGAAGGTATTTTCAGTTTTGTGAATAATGTTTACCATGTATGTTTGTACAGGCCTTTTTTTATGTCCCACGGGTCAGCCTATCTGACCCATTCCTAAAGCCAAATATATGTCTTTTTCCCCAATCAGAAAAAATCCTATTCAGAAGCATCTACGAAAATCATCTACTGGAGCGACCTGGTATAATATCTTGAAGTTCTTTACCTAACTATGGCCATTATTGTCCGTTGTGTCATAAATGATTTTGGACATGTTGTGTGTTTTATTGACAGTTGATATAAGACTTGTAGATTAGAATGCTTGTTATCAAAGTTAGATATGAAAATCCTATTCTTTTAACTGTGAAAATTCCCGAAACAGGAGTTGAAGTGATTAAAGTTTTCCCAAATTAGCAAATTTTACGACGTAAATTATTCCAATTCATCTAGAAAAATGCCTGTTGTATGAACGTTTTTGAGATGCCTTGTTTTCGTAATTATGCTACTGTTTTGCAAACCGAATAAGATGGTGATCATAACCCAATGGCGCATACAATCGATATACTAGCCCCGGTCTTAAACATGTACAGTTCTTTTCCATCGCTAATTATTAATACCTCCTCTCAAGCTTAATGACATTTATAGAGAGAATGAGGAAATTATGTCTTATACTGACTGTGTTTTATTTTAACTAAATCGGTTACAGGCTGATTAAACTGTGAAATATATGTTTCTAAACATGCTGATTATAAATAAAACACATCTAGTATTATCTTGTTGTATGGAGTTTCTGGAAAATAAACAAGTGCCGGCGAGAAGGTTTCAGTATATAAAGCATTTAACTATTAAAACGAAGCTCATTTCCGACAGGTGTACCTTACGACTGAGCCGTCTCTAGCAATGAGACATTCATATTAGTATAGCGTTACAAATATCCGGGCCGATAATGTTCAAAAAACATTGCAACTACCACATCCATAATTAATATCCTTTTTGATTGCAATTAAGTTTATATCCGCGACGATATAATAGCATTTTTTACGACATATAAAACTTCAACGCCATGGCGACAAACTCAAATTATCTGGCCAACATGAAGTATTCTTATGGTGGCATATTTCTGCCACCACTTAACTACATAATTAATTAGATTATTATCTGGTTATCATGTTAAAGAAACTAGATAACTACTTAATTAACTAGATAATTATTTGGTTATTTAGATAAGTAACGTGATGAGTTTTCATACCAGATATCTTAACACAACTGCACGTTTCTTTAACGTGATAACCACATAATTATCTAGTTAATTAAGTAGTTAAGTACTTCAAATTTTATCTTGGTTCAGAAGTATAGACAATGCCTCACTTGGGCGTCTACGAAACCATGGCATCAATGGCCAGTAAATACTTTAATTTAATGTACATTTGTCTCCGAGGAAGTGAATGCGATTTGTTTCTTGAATTATGTCGATAATTATAAAAACTTATTCCTTGCGGTTATTATCATAATAAATATTAATTTGAACTTGTATTATACGTGCACCATTTCTCTTGACTGAAAAGTAAAATTTGATAAGAATTTTGAACGATATATTTCTAAAAAGATGCATTCATCCAGGTCAGATATGAATAATAATGTTGAACGAATTCTCGATTATCTGTTTCCGTTCCTATAATGAATAATCTTACACCCAAAAATCACCAGAATATTGCATATAGTATATTTTTTCTTTGAGTAATAAACTGTTGCAATAAGCGTTCACTTACCGAGTGAATTGAGATAATTCCTCTGTTCCATTTACGAAAAGACAACACAATATCAGGTATAAACTTGATATTTTATTCGTTTTACACTGTTTAACTGTCATCATGTGCTGGTCAGTAAATCACTTTAAATGCAATACCACCAACTACAGTATCAAGTATATAACAATACTCGAAATAATGTTTACGTTAAAATAATTTTCTTTAGTTTTGCCCCGAAGTTATCGTCTGCTAGTAACCCCGGCTAGAATCATTTTAACTAATTTGGTGTAATAGTTATGCATGATTACTGTGCTGAATGTCGTTACCGATGACAACTCTTAGTTTGATGGCTACGAAAGAAATATTTAAATATTCATGATTAGACACATGTGATATAATTCAACCGGATATCGATTTTAAACATTTTCTTTCGTGAAGACGGACTTGATGTGAACGACGTAGGTCTGGATTTTTGTCTGAATTATGTCCGAAGTACGATATTCAAGCATTTGAAGGTCGATGCTTATACATGTAATTATGTTAGGACAAACGTATTTTTTGTGTGTGTAAAATCCGGAACATGATATCATTAATATCATTTTATAACAATGTATACGTTTTTACTCATTCTGTTTTTGTCTGTGGCTTCTTTCTTTGGTGATTTTTATAATACAACCTACATATATGTCGCTAGCAATAGCTTCGATATTGGAGGGAGGGATTCAGCGACAGAGTAGAAGTTAAGAATTGAGTGGAATTCTAGAATCATGTGTGCTATTTCTGGATGCCCGATTCAATTCGTGTTGAAATCGTGTCATGTGAGTAATTGTTCCCCACAAAGACCTAATATTTGCCTAAGGCAATATGAAAACGATGTGACCATATAAAGTAAATAATGTTTCCTGCTTGCGAATAGTGACATCACATGTTGCGTTTTCTTGACATGGCGTCACTTACAGAAGAGGTTATTAATCACATAGCAGCGCTCATTTATTGTTTGCTTCAAGTCATTAATACAAATTACTGACTTTCGTTATATCAGAATACCAAATTTTCACAGGTAAATGAACAAAAACGGTTATTCGAAATGTCTTTCTTCTATTCCTTTTGTTTGTTAAATGTTTGTAATCCATATCTCTGTGTTTGCTTTGCTGTGCAATATCGTATAATTAGCATTGCACATTGTCATTAAAACGACTTAGCAACCCAGTGTCTTTTCTCCTCTTGTCTGATAAATCATTTGTATTATCTGAGCGCTATTTCATGGTAAACGAGTATGATTATGTCTTAACTATTCATTTATTGTGATGCTCTGGAAGCAACCAAACCCCAATAATATGTTTTGAGAAAAATAATGAATTTGACGCCATCACTCAAAAGATTCACTACGTAACCAGTAGGTCAGCACGGGTCACTTTAACTTCATCAAACAAAAGTTGAACAATTTATTATAAAAGCTTACTTAAAGAGAGATTAAGTTGTTACAATGAACGCCACATTCCAACGACAATATCTCCTACCACAGACTCCCAAGACAAACAACCGCAATCCAGTACGATGAAACAAGCAGTCTTATACTGAACATGGTCTCAGTTACGTAATTACCATCATCAATCAAATTCATACCATGAAAGCACATAATGAAACATGGGACAAACATCAATGTAAACTTAAAACATTAGACACCATATTACATCACTCTTTCAAAAGGGTTGGGTAATAGCTTTAAGATATTACATGAAACACATTATGTTAGCTTCATGGGAAAGTTAATGCCTGCAAAGTCTCTAACATAATCGTAAACTTTATGATCTGTCATATTCTGCCATATCAAGTAGGTTATACAGGCATCTCGTCAGTTAGTCTTAAAACGTTAATGTCCGACATGAAGTTAAATTTTGCGTAAAACTGTTGATTTATTTAAAATCTTACAGGCGGTAGTTCTCTTTATATCAGGATTATAGGCCTACCCCTTCATAATAAAACTTAGTTATCAGTTTAACAAACAGCTGCCTGAATTTACAACTGTTATGAATTTGCGAATTTGTATAATAAAAACAATTTGGTTTAGTAATTCCAGTCTCTAAAATAGATTGACACTATATCTCAAAATAATTGATGGATATTTATAGCAAAATGATCGAAACATCTTACATAATTTATTATAATGATAACCTTGTTTAAGGAATTTACCTTTATATATGTTAATCGGTTATGTTGATACGAGAAGCTCTGTAAGTAATGATTTTTTAAAACTTCTTTAGATATTTGTATGCCCTAACAAGATTTGATAATGGATTTTTCAAACGTTTTTTTGCAATATTGGACAGCTGTTATACACGTAGTTATTAAAATCTAGTTAGAAGTTTAGAAAACTTTGTTGTAGTAGACTAGTAGTAAAGCAAGCATTGGCAATTAATCTCACTGTATACGTTGTTTGTGTAGTTAAGGTAACCAATACATTGTTGGTAATTTATAATATTTGTATGTGCAATTTATTTTAAATCGATTTCGTTCTGAGTTGTTGTTGTGATTTATTTCAACTGCAGACGATGGAAGAGGGAGAATATGTTGCTACAGGGACCTTCACATACATAAGACATTATTATACTTCATACCTCAGTATATACAGCGTGGATAGTACAGCATGATTTCATAACAAAACCCGTGTGAAGTCTGTATCATTTTATACAAAAATACAGGAGCTTATCACATAAGCGAATACGTCAATTCAATGTATCATTCACTATAACATTGTGTCCTCAATACCAAGTATTTGATCGATTCAAATATCATTTGCAACATAGTCATCATATTGAATTATGTGGATTCAGGGTAGATCTTCAATTACCTACGAGCAATGCTAAAATCAAATTTAAGATTATTATCTGTGCAATATCATGTCTATCAAAGCAAAAGGCGCGTCCATACGTCGTTCCTGTGTATCCATAAACAACTAAAAGATTCGCATTCATTCACGTTCTTTGGATTCCAGACATCACTTTATTGCCATGTTTTATTATAAGCGGTATGTTTACGATGTTTAAGAGACAATGTGCTTGCAATATGTCAACGAAATTGTGTTTATATTATTATTGTAGACCTATGGGTGTATATTACTTTTATTACAATCATTGTGTATACGAACTCGACTGCCTTAAGACAAAAACTAACAGAAGTCACAAGAAATCACGAGACATAATGCACCTTGGAAATGGTAATTTAAATTTAGAGGCGAATTAATTTATTCTTGCAATGGTCTTTAAATTCCGACACCAAACATTAAAATGTCAAAGTCATGTTGCAGATTAAATAAACGATAATTAAAACATTTCTCTAAAACATGATACAATTAACGGAATGAGACGACAGCAGGCGTACATAGTACATCAGTAAAAATAAGTACTTCTACAAGCGGTGGTTTAAATCGAAATAAATTACAATGTTACAAACATCGGAAAATTGTTGCTGCGATATAATTACATTGTATTTAGTATCAGGAGCATTTTGTGTACCCTAGACATGGTCAAATATATACCTTCTGTAACAACTTGGTATTGGTTGTTAAAATGAGGAAGTAATAGCCATAGAACGGTTAAGATCAAGGTAAGCAGACCGTCTTGAACATGATGCATTGTGTATAACTAGAACAAGTGGCATACTGTATAGCATGAATCAGTCGTTAACTGCATAACATGAATGAGTTAAATACTACAAAACGTATACAAGTCCCATACTGCATAATGAGTCCCATACCATTCGGGTATTCCTGGATTTCATCGTTGATTTCAAATAAAGAACATGTGATTCCCGGTGACCGCCAGTTTACGTAGGTGTACATTCATTGTGAACTGGAACCATAACAAAAATGTTGCAAACTAGTAAATATTGCTGTGCTAAAATAACAAAGAAAGATTCTAAGGAAACGAAAACAACAATTCCATGTTTGCGGCGGTGTCTAGTGCCCCTCTGTCAGAACTCTCTCTGAGTCTGATGGTTATTGATGTTGACGCACTGATCAAATCCTTCAATGGGGTGCTCTTTGCAAAGTTTGTTTAATTTTTTAATCATGTTGGTTTATTTTCCATTTTGAAGACAAACTTTTCTGATAGATTGCTGTCAATGACAATTGGCTGTTGAATAGACCTATAAATACGGCCCTACATAACTTATTTCACATTTTGACATTTTCCAGTTATGCAGTTACATGCAATATTATTCATTTCACATTATTTTGCAGGTATTAAACATGTATTTTACGTGATAGATGAAGCCGAAATGATTGGTAAACATTGCTAGCATGGTTCATTATAAATGTATCATGGTGTTTGAAATACCCATGGGCAGGTATATTGACTTGACTCTTATATTCTAGTCAGCTAGTTTAAACATCGCATGGATTATGAAACCAATGATTACAACATATGTTAGTTAAGATGCCGTAATTCAGATATCTGAATCTTTATTGAATATTTATGGAATTTGACATGTTATTATTGTCTTTACATTTTTCTCAAGTACATTTCATTGATGTATGAGACCAGAACTAACACAGCAATCTTTTTTGGTGTTTATGTGCATTATGGCAAAATCTGGGAGCACTAACGGATCCAAGGGGCAGCGCACCTGGCGCCACCACCCCTGAATTTCACCAACCTTACATGTATGTCTGAGTATAAATACGAAACTATACAGAGATCTTCAATTATAAGATTTTCAAATAAGCGATTCTGATTTATTGTAGCATTTTATTATATACTGATGATGTTTATAAACAAAGAATAAAACAGTCCTTGCCGTTTTATAAAGCTTGAGCAAAACCAAAACGTGGCCAAAACGTTACTCCCCCCATCCGCCCCCACCCCAAGACCAAATCCTGGATCCGCCCCTGGAAAAATGTCAATATTTCTTTCAAATGAATTTTTGTGTCATGATTTAAAGTGGAAGATATATTTGCAACCTGTTCATGGCATTTTACATAAACAAGTCATACTGAACATGTTAAATAGACACAGAATTCTGTGCATCAGCTCAATTATTGGATTTTCATATAAAACATGTAGTTTTTACAGGAGAAGTCATGTTTTACAAGAAATTACTATCATATGTAACAATTTTAAATTAAAGATTCAAATTTCGACCTCTGGAGGGATTAAAGGGGTTCTACAACAGGATAGATTCAAAGAATTGCTGCAACAGTTTCTCCGTCTTCAAGAGTTGGTCATGAGTTATCATAACTCGTCTCAGAACACATTGAACTTGTGAAGTTCTTATTCTGCTGTTCATTTCTAACAGTGTTTTGAAAGCCTTTGGTGAACATAAAACATCATCATTTCAATATTTGCTTGGCAACCAGGAGTATTGATCCACAAGGAAAGTCTTACATCATTTTAATTCGTGTTTTTACTATAAACTGTATTTTAAATGTAATAATTCTATTTTCATATTTTAACAAATAATTTTATATAAAAGTATGTTTAAATTAATGGTCAACAACCCAGACAGTTTATTATCTCAAGTTAAGCATGTCATTTACAAAGATAGAATATAGACTCTGGACATCATTGAGTTGGAAAAGTGAAGATTTAATTAAAGACTCTTTAAAATACTTAAAAAACTATCAAAATAAAATATTAAAGAAAAAAAATGAAAAATTAACAAAACCGTAAAATAGAAAAATTCAAATGGTATCTTAAAGTAGTAAATTGTTTGTTAATATTACCCAGTATATTACAATACATTAGAGGTTTGACAGTGCTATTTTTCGGCGCAGCCGTACTAACATGGTTTTGTTATTTGCACGTCAGTGTTGTGTAAACCAATCAAATCTTATGTTAACCACCAAGGCAATTTCTCTTTAACCGAACAACGTTTGTAACCTGGACACAGATTGGTTAAGATTTTGATGCACGACACATCTTAACCATTAAATTGTGCCGACCATCTTTTTCAAGGTATTTCTTGTTAAAAGTTGCAAAAAGCAACATATATGTATCATACTACATTGTTCACATTATGTGTTGATACTGAGCGAATTATTATAATTTAGAGAATGATTTGAATTAACATCATATATAATCGTGCATTCTACCAAACATGGTTGCACTAAAAGAATTTTATATTATGTTCATCTAATTATATTAAATACTATGGCTGATCCTGTCCGTTGCATAAATTATACTTTGATCAGTACCATTACAAAGGTCGCCAATAGTAGAACGAATGATATCAAAGTTGCATAAAAATACTCATGCATTCTACCCAAAAAACTATGTTGCATTAATTGATTACTGTATAAATTATTGAATACTATGGCTGATCCTTTCAGTTGCACACATTATACTTTGATCAGTACCATAACAATTGTTGCATAATATTAAGCAGAAACAAATAATTTGATTATTCTTATTATTTTCAAAGGTGCATGACTATCCTATAAGGCCATAACTTATTTATATACATGCATACTATAAATATAAAGAAAAATATAGTGTACCGAAATGTTCAAAGGTAAATGTTAATATATTTTACTACCTTCAGCCCCATTACATGCACTATATAATTTACTACCTTCAGCCCCATTGCATGCACTATATAATTTACTACCTTCAGTCCCATTACATGCACTATATAATTTACTACCTTCAGCCCCATTACATGCACTATATAATTTACTACCTTCAGCCCCATTACATGCACTATATAATTTACTACCTTCAGCCCCATTACATGCACTATATAATTTACTACCTTCAGCCCCATTACATGCACAATATAATTTACTACCTTCAGCCCCATTACATGCACTATATAATTTACTACCTTCAGCCCCATTGCATGCACTATATAATTTACTACCTTCAGCCCCATTGCATGCACTATATAATTTACTACCTTCAGCCCCATTACATGCACTATATAATTTACTACCTTCAGCCCTATTGCATGCACTATATAATTTACTACCTTCAGCCCCATTACATGCACTATATAATTTACTACATTCAGCCCCATTACATGCACTATATAATTTACTACCTTCAGCCCCATTGCATGCACTATATAATTTACTACCTTCAGCCCCATTGCATGCACTATATAATTTACTACCTTCAGCCCCATTACATGCACTATATAATTTACTACCTTCAGCCCCATTGCATGCACTATATAATTTACTACCTTCAGTCCCATTACATGCACTATATAATTTACTACCTTCAGCCCCATTACATGCACTATATAATTTACTACCTTTAGCCCCATTACATGCACTATATAATTTACTACCTTCAGCCCCATTACATGCACTATATAATTTACTACCTTCAGTCCCATTGCATGCACTATATAATTTACTACCTTCAGCCCCATTACATGCACTATATAATTTACTACCTTCAGCCCTATTGCATGCACTATATAATTTACTACCTTCAGTCCCATTGCATGCACTATATAATTTACTACCTTCAGCCCCATTACATGCACTATATAATTTACTACCTTCAGCCCCATTACATGCACTATATAATTTACTACCTTCAGCCCCATTGCATGCACTATATAATTTACTACCTTCAGCCCCATTACATGCACTATATAATTTACTACCTTCAGTCCCATTGCATGCACTATATAATTTACTACCTTCAGCCCCATTACATGCACTATATAATTTACTACCTTCAGCCCCATTACATGCACTATATAATTTACTACCTTCAGCCCCATTACATGCACTATATAATTTACTACCTTCAGCCCCATTACATGCACTATATAATTTACTACCTTCAGCCCCATTGCATGCACTATATAATTTACTACCTTCAGCCCCATTACATGCACTATATAATTTACTACCTTCAGCCCCATTACATGCACTATATAATTTACTACCTTCAGCCCCATTACACGCACTATATAATTTACTACCTTCAGCCCCATTGCATGCACTATATAATTTACTACCTTCAGCGCCATTACATGCACTATATAATTTACTACATTCAGCCCCATTACATGCACTATATAATTTACTACCTTCAGCCCCATTACATGCACTATATAATTTACTACATTCAGCCCCATTACATGCACTATATAATTTACTACCTTCAGCCCCATTACATGCACTATATAATTTACTACCTTCAGCCCTATTGCATGCACTATATAATTTACTACCTTCAGCCCCATTACATGCACTATATAATTTACTACCTTCAGCCCCATTACATGCACTATATAATTTACTACCTTCAGCCCCATTACATGCACTATATAATTTACTACATTCAGCCCCATTACATGCACTATATAATTTACTACCTTCAGCCCCATTACATGCACTATATAATTTACTACCTTCAGCCCCATTACATGCACTATATAATTTACTACCTTCAGCCCTATTGCATGCACTATATAATTTACTACCTTCAGCCCCATTACATGCACTATATAATTTACTACCTTCAGCCCTATTGCATGCACTATATAATTTACTACCTTCAGCCCCATTACATGCACTATATAATTTACTACCTTCAGCCCTATTGCATGCACTATATAATTTACTACCTTCAGTCCCATTACATGCACTATATAATTTACTACCTTCAGCCCCATTGCATGCACTATATAATTTACTACCTTCAGCCCCATTACATGCACTATATAATTTACTACCTTCAGCCCCATTACATGCACTATATAATTTACTACCTTCAGCCCCATTACACGCACTATATAATTTACTACCTTCAGCCCCATTACATGCACTATATAATTTACTACCTGCAGCCCCATTACATGCACTATATAATTTACTACCTTCAGCCCCATTACATGCACTATATAATTTACTACCTGCAGCCCCATTACATGCACTATATAATTTACTACCTTCAGCCCCATTGCATGCACTATATAATTTACTACCTTCAGCCCCATTACATGCACTGTCAGTCAATTTAATTAAGTTTAATCATAAAATATTAAGTATTTACCCGGTATGAACATAATATGACGGTTTTATCATTTTTAAATATGTAACATCAAAAACTTGCTTCGAAATTATGGATGTCTTGGAAGAGCCTCTTAGAACCTTCAGTCCTTTGATATAACTGTGTCGCCGAGTAATTACCAAGTCGTATTTATCACGCCGAATTGTTTATTTAAGTGTTCCCAGTTGTTAATCAGGTGCGAAATGGATTATTTGACTATATTTTTACCTGTCGGGACTGGTTTAGTGCGGTCGCTGGTCACGCTATAGAGAAGTCATTCAACAGATACTATTTATATAGTAAATACGCTCGGGCGGGAATTTTAGTGGTCGTTTAATAAAAAAGTCGCTTAATACAGGTGGTCTCTCAAGCAATGTCTATCGACTACAGTTTGTTTTGAAGAATGCAATCATGTAGGTTGCTGATGCTATGCATAGGCTGTAACTGCATGTATGTTTGTTAATTAATGTATATTAAGTACAGGTGATTTTTTAAAAGAAGTGAATGTTCTGTTTATAGATTTCACATAATGCCATTCATTGTATTACGCTGTTTTTATAAACATTTAACTCGTTAAAGGTTTGGCTTTTATTGAATTTTCATTTAATAGTTAATGCATAGATATTGCAGGTGAATTTTAAGTTAGACTGAAATGTTTAGTTTCACATAATGCCTTTAATTGCTAATTCTTCAAACATTAAGTTGTATGTATTCGTATTTTCAAATACCATAACAGGTATGATGCTGTTAAGCTATTATCTATGTCAACTATTTTGGAAGACTTCAATCAAGTAGATTGTAGCTGCAAAACATTAAATAATATTTCAGTGATGGATCCAGTGTATATACTTACATTGTATCAGTAATTGATTTTTATATGTTATGCATTTCTTATCTTGTTCATATTTCTTTTCATGTTATATATCTATTACCTATATCATATCATACATAAGCATATGTAATTCCCAAAATTTTGTTTAGACTTCATATTGCAAATGACAACGTTGTTTAATTGGTGTATAACTAGTGCGCAATAGTTATAGACTTATTATCCAGATTCATTCGATAACACAAATGTTTCATTGCAACTCATTTTAGAATAAAAAAATATTATAAAAATACTAATAATTAAAAACTTTAGTATCCAATTGTCATATGCTTTCATTTATAATTGTCAACATTATCTCTATATATGATTGTATTACTCATATTCCTTTTCATGTCCTGTCTAATATTTTTTCTATTTCTTGACACTATGTTATTACATGCTTACTGTTCTAATGAAATTGTGAATTTTGTACCAATACTAATAGAGGCAGTTCTAAAGTTGATGAGGATTGCATATCTGTTTAACCCTTATCCATGTTGTAGAAGATAATAGTATACCTGATAATTTTTGATAATACAATAAAAACCTCATGCAAAATGCTTATTTCGTTGATTATGTTTTCATCAAGCAGGCGTTATTCAACCATTATTCGTGGAAAGAAATGGAACATATTAATAGTAGATATATTTGTACATTTTATCACCAGTTTTACATGTTTGCTAATCTTCCTTTTCGCTATATTTGCGGCTAATAGGAACCAGTGACAGTGATTTCTCTTTGTTAAGTTGTTTTGTGGACATGATAAAATCATAAGATTGTTTACACACTATGTCTGTGCATTCATATAGAATCAATGAAAAATCAATTCAAAAACAGAAGGACACCAGTATTAAACTGTACATCTGCGTTTATTAGAGCAAATAAGTTTTTGATTTCAAAGTTCCATTCTACCATGGTGATAGATTTATACCTTTTATTACTCGGCTATCAAGTGCAGGAATCAAAACTATTTAAGAATATTAAACGAAGCTGTTAAAAATAGTTTATTAGAAACAGCCAAATGTTTATAAATGTTCCATGTTCTCGTGTCTATTTCTGATATTTCCTTTGTTGAAAGATTACTTGTCTTTATTGGTTATATATAAATATAGAAACAATCTGTAGGTTCGAAATTCCAAAATCTTTTTGTCTATTTTTATTAGGGATTTTTCCTTACATTTTTTTAATGATTGTGTATCACCCCATTGGTCATTTAAAGCCCCATTGTAAATAAGCTTTCTTTTATGGGTTCTTTTAGACCATATACATATGGGCTGTCACATTATATCGTAGACAATGGTTATAAAATAACGAAAGACAAACCTAATGTTCAGTGTTGTATTATCAGCATCTTCTCAACACGTATATTCAATTATATTGAACTGTCTCCTAAATTCATGGTTGAATTAACACTCAAATGAAAAACAGGACATACGGACATGTGGCATACATATCAACGTCATAAAGTCGTTTTGTGATTTTTAAATTGCATACTCGTCTCATCATGAGTTTCAAACTTTCGGCCTCACAGATGAATCCTCGGAGCTTTCTTTTTTTTAGTTCCTTAATATATGGAGAACTAAACTTTCTATAAGAGTATACAGTTTCTATACTTAATGAAACATGTAAATGATGTGATATTATATTGATTATGATATGGACATTTATTATTGTGTAATTGTGTTATCAATGTTCTGCGTGTCGTATGTCTAATATAAAATAGAATCAAACAAATGGTTCTCTGTCTTTGTCAAATTATAGAACACAGCACCATTAAATGTCACATGTTTTTTATTTATATGTATCGTTTTTGAAAAATGAATAATGTATTTTGGGATAAAAAGTGATAGATCCGCTGTATACTGGCACGGTTTATAGGTCCGTGATAATGGTCTACAGAGCAAACTCGCTGTGTCGTATCAACTCCATTACGACAGGGTTGTCTATAATGATGAACGTGATCTCAACATGTTTACATTGATTATATATGACAGTTCGGTTGAATTTAGTAATAAATTTGCAAACATTTTGCAATAAAAACAACAGAAGATCTATCCAGCAGCCTTTTAGAAATTATATGAATCAGTCTGAGTGGGTTAGCACTTTGACCAGTATATATAACGTTTAGACATTTGCCTGGCCATAGGTGCGTATTTGGAGGAAGGGGAAGTAACCGAGACTAGTTAGCCTATGTAGAGTAGGTAGCTGTCGAAAACACGCTTCGCTAGCTACAAAATAGCATCCGCCACACCAGACGGAATTGTTCCACATGCACGCCATTTTGTTCAGCAAAGCTAGCACTGTCGGATCACGCTACCTATCTAAAGATAGGGACTAATTTGCCTACGTTTAAAAAATCTGCACCGCTACTTTTTCCTTCGTAACGCTAAGTATAACTCTATTTTTCCTACCTCCAAATAAACGCGTCCCTGAGCAGTGTGTGTTTGTGCATTCTGTTTAGTCTGTTTTTTTCTCTGTCTTCCTGTTGTAGGTTACTACCTGATGGTGGGACATATATGTATCAAATTTTACAAATATATTTCGTATAACTTTTAACAATACATAACGGGAATAGACTTTGTCAACATTGTTTTCTAGGCAGGTCAAGATAATAAATACAAATGATTACATGACTAGGACATACATTTATAAATGTCATAATTGTCATTACGGTGTAGAGAGGTAACATTTAAGGGAAATTTCAGACATAAGTCATGTTCTGTAGTCTCAGATATCACCTCTTTATATTAGGGTTTTAAATGACATGAATGACAAGTGCATGTAGTCATGCATCCTCGGTACCCAGGCTATTCATAACATACATTATGAAGCATAATGTTATGAATAATGTTATGAATAGCCTGGGTACCGAGGATGGTAGTCATGTAGAATTCCAGCTATAAGGTTGGAGGAAGATCAGGTGCAGACACATGGGTAGCAAAACTAAACATCTATAAGCCAGCTGGATGGTTTCCTCTCCTACAAATATATCTCTGGTGGGATTCGAATAATGCATAAATGCATAAATTAGTTCGTGCGCGAACTATATGCGTCACGAACTATATATGGCACTGCAATGCTATATGAAATGTTTAAAACATCCAATACGTTAGTGTCGTTTACCTATATCACATGCGCAGTCACAAACAGGAGCAAAAACAAGCCTATTACAAAAATCGGAGGTGTGAGAGGATAACCCAAGGAAGGCCATATGCACAAAACAAGAACCCCTAAAATCTCCAGAGGATGAAATATAACAAAACAATGAGCTGGTGTGTAATATACAACCAAAAAGAAAGGGTATGGTAATACTATAACGGCATCACAGTCGATTAGCTATTCCAAACATATAAATGACAACACTCACAAAACCGGAAACAAACTGATGACATATTGTATAGTTTTATATCCGATGTTGTTGAGATATTGATGACTCAACTTTGCCGAATCACTGAACCTGTGAGGAATAAAAACTATCATAGTTGTATTTGTTAATCATATAAATTTCTTATACCTCACAACTGCCAATCATCAGAGACATATAAATCTGTATCGTAAGGAATTAGCCTGGAACTAATACGTTCCTCCATCATGCCAGCGTCATATTCTGACAAGCAATAAAACCCAAAATCTGCATCCCAGTCTCATTTGGAAATGAATGTCTAGTTACTGAATAAGGTAGAGCCTAGCTTCGTGAAAACGAAAAAGGAGTAGCGGAGGAAAGATAAAATAAAATAAAATGAACAGGAAAAGGAATGGAAAAAAAATAAAATTACTGGCGGTATTATACGGGAAAACTTTAAGGCATATGATATAAAACTGAAAAAAACGCAATCGCGGCCATCAACTATACAACGAGTGAAGGTATATAAAACTACCTGGGAGTAAGAGTATGCCTTAGTCAAAGAACAACACCTACAAAAAAAATGAAAGGGACACACAAACATGTTTGCTTAAGGGATATAACCATAGTTTTCAATCATAATTGACCGTCGTAAAAAATGATGGACAACGCATGCACTAATTGGTTGATAAACTAGCATGTATCTAGTTATTTTCATTCTACCTGACACGATCCCATTTACAATTCAGTCAACTGCATAAACTTCGTGAATTTTGAAAAGGCTTAAGGCTTTTAAGGGTTTGTATTGATTATTGTAATTCTTCAAGGCAGTTTCTATTCCACCTTTCCATGTCCCCTATAGCTTTTGATGTACTGGGCGCATTGTTCGCGGCATTTACTGCTTGACTTCTTCATCCGTTTTAATACGACAAGACTCGAGTAATGACCTTAATTAAGACTGATACACAAATAAAAACTATTCAGCAGTAGAACGGTTATGCATGGGTTTATAAGTTTTACCAAAAACTAAAAAATAATTGATGAATTGCAATTCTTGAACACTTGGACACCGTTTTGTCATACCATAAGCAAGTGAAAATTATGCGACCGAACTACGACTTCCAGAAATTGGCATAGATATGATTCGAAGCATTGCAATAACAACACCTTTGGATATATATTTGCATTTGGGCCCAAATAAGAATATGATATAGCGTCTTCACACAAAGACCAGGTATGAAAAGAGAGAGAATAGGTTGCTACAGGGTACACCATATACATGAGACAGTGCCTCTGCACACAGACCCCCGGAAAAACAACAATCCTTAAAACACAAGGCATCCGAGGAGGCCCAATGTCACAAACGTAAGGGAAAAGGTCGACCATAAGGGATAATCAAAGAGGACAAAGAGGGGGAGGGATTAATGTATGGAAAAGATCACAGGAAAAGTCAAGACATCTGGCAACAGTAGGCCGAAACTGTTAAGTTCCGAATTGTCTGAACCATAGGATTCTCGCAAAAATGTAATTATCGTTGTCAGCATAACGGACCGGCAATCAAGAGACCCTGGGTCGAATCCCGGTAGCGCCAATGACCGATTTTCGTGTTCCTCAAGACATGATTTTATATCTAACATGTTATGTCCATCATGTTCTTTCTTACTCTATACTTCATCCCCGTCCTTTGCTATCCCATCGTGGTAATTCTTTTCCCAAGGAGCATGTCAATACACGACCAATTGTCTTAGATGTTGTCCGCCTATACATTCCTTTCACGCTCATCGGATACTCTTTTAAAGCTTCCTATTTATATCGGCTGTTCCTGTCTTAAATCTCAAGCAATAGATTCGCCAGTGAATCATTCAAAAGGAATTGGTGATTATTTGGCACGTGCGGTAGTTTCTTATAGTCTGATGAATGTTGTCCTATCGTTTATGTTCATATTTTATCAGCGGAATTATTGTTGAGGAAGAGGACGTGTTTATTATATACTTGTTTGTACTTTAAAAGAAATCATTCTGTGTTTTATTTTTATTAAAAATGGTATCTTGTACACAAGAAAATATTCTATTTTGGACTTTAACGCTATTCAGGTTTGTTACTTCTTATTTTTCCATCCATTTTAAGTAAGCAGTAGTTTATTACTTTTTGGATTCAATTGTGATTTAAGTTTATTAGTTATCGTCAATTGTGTAATTCGCAAGATCGTTTTATTGGTTGTTAATCTCTGACAACCATTCACTTAAGTCTCGGATGAAAAAGGGAATTGTTAATTTTGTTACATTATAATGAACTGTACACAATTTACAAAAAGTCCTACAAATAAGAAAGGTTTGGTTAATATATTTTACCAATTGCAAATAAATTAAAACTTAAATAATAAGCTTGAAAATGGGTCTTCTTATTGAGGAGGTCCTAATATTGAGGTTGAATATACGGAAAAAAGTGAAATGGTTTTGAAAATTGTGTTCTTAATTTCGAGGTGGTCTTATTATTGAGGTGGTCTTATTATTGAGGTGGTCTTATTATTGAGGTGGTCTTTAATTGGGGTTTTACTGTAAAGCTTTAGCTGCAAATAAAACGTACGTAGTGACTAGCTTCGTAATTAAATTAATTAAATTTTGAAAATAAATATTATATACAAAATATTCCTAAAACTCATATTTTCTCAATGGGACCTAATACGTACCTACATTTATTGAAAATAATATTTCTGACGTTGATATTCCAGACCCCGATCTCCCAAAGCATCTCAAATAGAAATCTCAGCTCGATATTGAGATTGTGCTCAATCAGATCATAATGCCGCCTCGATATTAAGAACACAATTTTCAAGTCCAGTTTTACTGTTTTGCTCTTTATTCAACCTCTCAATATTAAGACCACTTCAACATTAAGACCAGTTTTCAAGGGTCCCAAGGGTGGTCTTAATAATGCGTTTTTTCTGTAAACTCAGTACATTAAAAAGCACAGTTTTAAACCTGCGAAGTGTTTTTAAAGCGTCATTTTATTGCATTTTGGAGCATTTTTATATTAAAATACCCAATATTTACAATACATCATATCATTTATGTTGCATAAACATGAACTAACTCAGTGAGCAGTTCATTTCTAGTATCCCTATGTTAGTAAAAAAACTACCTGAGAAGATCTTGTTTGTGCGTTTTAAATGTACGGAGTATTATGAGATACATTTAAACACTTAACAAGAAAGATCTTTAAACAAAGATAAAATGCGTCGATAGAATGATGACTTCCGGAACGTTAAATGAAATAATGTTTGTTGCAACATGTTGAAAATAAATCCTTACAAAAAATAACTCGGATCTCTATATACTATACTCATGGACCTGTCCTATCAGTGTCATTTTATGTATGCTTAAATATATTAACTACTTCCGGCAAAATTCGAAATACTAACGAACGCACATCTTATGAACATATGATTGGTCAACATTTTAAAAGCCCGCTTCGAGGACAACATTTGGTTGTCCAAAAATGTAGGTCAAAATCAATGTTATACAGCTACGCCGAAAAAGACAACATGAAAACAAACATAAATGATAGGTGAATATAGAAATACCAGATTGGAATGCTGCCAGGCACTACAATATCATGTACTGGAGTTTTTGGTGGATTGTATAATAATGGAATTCGCATGTATCATTTTGTAAAACACCTACACACTTGACACTTGCCGCTTCTGTACATGTGCGATGTTGGACAGTCAGAGTTTTGCGTAGAATCCAAGCCTTGGAAATGCCAGTTACTTGATATAAAGGCGTAGCTATTATAAAGATTTGTCTAACCTAACCCAGAACTTGGCATTACTGAGCATGTGACGATTAAACAATGACAATTGAAGTGGCTGACTAATTGGAATCCTCACCCAATAGAATAGAACGGTTTTTGAAAGCAATACAAACATAATATTGATGACCAATTATTGAGATAACAAATGTGCTTTTTAAATCCGATACATATATGGAGGTCCCGTCTGCAACAACTACCGTGTTATTAATCCAACGCATTCTCGACAGCTCTCGGATCTTTCCGTACGACTTTCATACGCTACGAACATCCTCTTGAGTACTATGTGGCAAAATTCAACATTTTGTGCGGTCAAAAAATAGTTCTCGTAAAACGGATTTAACTTCAATATCTTCGATAAATTCACATAGGAAATGGATTATCGTTGTCATTTCTAGTTAAAAACTCGCATATTTCTGTATTCATATAGCTTAAATATGTGATTCTAATCCCGTTTCATCAGCACCCCAGCGTTCACGCCGCCATCTTGTTTACACGATATGCGAATGGTGTTATCGAAAATAGTGCCTAACGAACATCCGAGGCACTAGACATAGTTGGCCGAGGTTTTCCGAATGAATCCAACATTGATGCACACATGCATCTTTGTAACAGTCCTCATCTGCTAATACTGTGAATTTGTCTTGTATAAGGACAAACGAACAAATACCTTAATACCGACTCAAAAACGACATAATATTGCCTATTCGATATACGTATATTTCCTTTAGTTTACAAGTGACACGTAATTTAACAGAAACAGTGTACATCAAAACCTCACATAAAGACCACCTCAATAATAAGACCACCTCGAAATTAAGAACACAATATTCAAGTTCATTTTTACTGTATTGCTCTGTATTCAACCTCAATATTAAGACCATTTAAATAAGCGGATTAGTTTACAACAGTCCATAGGGTGGTTTTATTATTGAGGCTTTATTGTATTATATTTATTTTTAAATGACGGTATTGATAATATTACAAACAACCAAAATGATTTGTCATTGTTGAGGTGATAGAATATAAGCTCTGTCTATCTTATTGGTTTCCAAAAAAATTCTACATTAAGGCGCCTTATATGTTCCGGGTTGCCTTGACGCATGTCCAACTTCATTACCGTTTTGTCCGAGTTTTATATGAAAAGAACTTTGTATTGTCTTCATTGTGTTGCTGGCATGAAATATGGAGTAAGTTGTTAAAGGGAATGCCACATACAAGAGACAATGCCTCCCCACACATACCCCTAGGAGTTTGCAAAAAAATACGCACTGAGGAGGTGCATGGGTAAACATGCATGGGAACAGGTGCGCAAAGAATGGTAAGGCAGACCGTCAAATATCTAAGGACGATAAAGGAGGAATGCAAGGGGGGGGGGGCGTTTAAAGGATAGAATACATCACGGAACAAGTAAGAAAACTAAGTAGTAATAGGCATACAGGGGGAGGGGGAGAAGGGGGGGAGCATGAATATTATATCATGTAAAAGTACTGCACATAGGAAATTTGGAATTTAACATACAAGTATAAAAATAAATAAAAATAATAACCTCACAGCGATTTACAACACAAGAAGTCTGGTATTGTTGTAATACGACACGGATAATAATTCAGCCTGAATTACATCGATTAACGTCACACTATCCAATTTTATAATAAAACGTGTTTTGATTGATATCAAGTAGAATAGAACATTTTTTTATAAAGCGAAATAAAGAAGACAAATTTAACATCAATCTAGATTTCATTCAAATTTGGTACACAACGATCAACTGCAATGTAGCACAAAGGAATTCATCCAGTATGGTTGTTACATAGCCTTAAACATAATCAATAAGAACCATTGCGATGACTATAACCGTTTAAAACGAACTTGTTTTTTCATTTAACTAACAGACAAAACTAGTAAAAACACCCGTTTGGGAAAAAAACTGGATTTCTTTTTTAATTTTATCACAAAACGTATTATTTCGACAATACAGAGACATACATTATAAATGTATTCTTTGATAATGCATATTTATTGATGTTTTAACTAGATAAAGTATATTGTTCTGTTTGTTCAGGTAAACAAATGAACAAAAAAATGAGCATAATATATCTTTAAACACAATCTTATTATTTTCTCCATATTAAAGTTTTCCTACTCCAAGAGGCCAATTAACTACATGTATTAATCGAGATTTATATCAAGTTACATTTTTCTAGGGAAAGTCAAGAAATTTTCTTGTCAGGAAAAGGCTCTGGGCGTTAATTCAAGTAAAATAGTTCTTATTTCCGCATTGGTCTCTCGGAAAATGACTTCAAAACCTGAAATGAATGTTTATTCCTATATTTTCATTCCTTTTCAAAGCATAATCCATCTACACGTGAAGTTTATGAAAGACGGCTTTGAACGCCAAATGCAAAGATCAAACTTCATCGCCAGTTTCATATTACATTTATTTGAAGAATTGCTAAATTTTGCATAAAGGTTTAACACCGACAGATGAGGCAACACGATCTTATGACCGTGTTTGAACATCGGATATGTAATCAAGAAATGTTTTTTGGCAAAGCGTAAAAACGTTAGTTGAAAGACATTTCCAACATTTTATCAAAGGTAATTTGCATGAGTAAAATGAATTTGAATGCACCTTCTAATATTGGTTGGAACAAGTCATTTGCTTCATTCTCATATGAGCGCTGCTGTGGGATTTACAACCTCTTCTGAAAGTGATGTCATTTCAAGAAAACGCAACATGTGATGTCCGTGTTTGCAAGCTGGAAACAATATTCACTCCATATGGTCATTTCGTTTTCATATTGCCATATGGGGTAAATATTGCTTACTGTCAGACGTTATCTGGAAATGACGTCACTTAATTGAAGAAGAGGTTGGAAATCGAACAGCGGCGAATATATGCACTTTAAATATAGGAAGTAGTTGAGCAGAAAATGCTGCATATAAAGTACACAGACATTCCGAATGTATAAGTAGGCATGAGTATGCACATATCAAGTAAACAAATACTGTAAAACCTCAATAATACGACCACCTTTAGGACCCTTGAAAACTGGTCTTCTTATTGATGTGGTCTTAATATTGAAGTAAAATGAAGAGCAAAATATTAAAAATGGACTTGAACCTTGTGTTTTTAATTTTGAGGTGGTCTTAATGGTGAGGTGGTCTTTACGTGAGGTATTAACGTACAGATACAAAAGGGACAAAATACGAACAATCAAATTACTTCGTTTTTGTTTTTAATTCTGATACATATACCTTATACTGCCGTCACATTCTGAATACATTGCATGTAAATTGTATGAATACATACACTGTTGTACAGTTGAGTTGTTACAATTTCTAATACTTTCTAATCAAAACCCAAAAGAATGAAAACAAATCTTGCGCAGATGAATTTATCGTATTTTGAAAAGTAATCTCCTTTGTGTGAGAGACGTTTGCTTCTCGCGTAAACGATCATTTGGCATCGAGAACTGTATTGACCATAAATATATACTTAATCTAGTAAACCAATATACCCCGCTTTTAATATGTGGTGTAACAGACAAAAACGTTTTAATACTTTGTGTTTGATAATTGGGGGCGTTATGGGTTAATTTCCAAAACACAATCCTGTTAACAATACACGAGTAAATGAAAGTAAAATAAAGTAAAATATAATTGGATCTCGTTTATTCGTCAACATTTTATCCGAATACTCGGGATCATCCGAAATAAATATCATGTACCGATGTATCTTCTTACGTACGTCAAATTGAAATGGACTATTCGAAACCATGTATTATTCGAAATAAACTATCGGACCCGATGAATTCGAATGAACGATGTCCGACTGTAATTAAAAATAACAATTGCCTTTAAATCAACTACATAACATGCATAAAATAGATAAATATATTTAATGCCAAAGGCAAATTTTACCCATGAGCGTACATGAAAATATTAACATAATTATAAATAGATACTTTCGATCAATGTACAAATGAGAATATTGTTAAAGCACATAAATTACCAAACAAACAAAATAAAAGGTGTATTTGTTAAGAGAGGGTAATCAAGTTTGGTTAGCTATGTAGTACGGAGAAAAGTGTAGTTTTCTTGTTTATTGTCTCCATGTCTTCTAAGTTACCATGGTTACGTTTAGGATACATATAAAACAGAGTAAGTACATGTATGACTTCAAAAAATACAGTTAAACAGGTAATGCGTCATACAGCACGTAACTTTCATCGAAAATAATATATGGTATCTC
The DNA here is from genome assembly GCA_032209605.1 of Mactromeris polynyma. NCBI lineage: Eukaryota > Metazoa > Mollusca > Bivalvia > Venerida > Mactridae > Mactromeris > Mactromeris polynyma. Next base: position 7,428,255 of record JASFXZ010000022.1, read on the forward strand.
TTTTTTCATACTTTTGTATATAAAAATTGATCAGTTTTGTAATATTCCTGAGGTGGTCTTAATACTGAGGTTGAATAAAGAGCAAAAAAGTGAAAACGGACTTGAACATTGTGTTCTTAATGTTGAGGTGGTCTTATTATTGAGGTAGTCTTATTATTGAGGTGGTCTTATTATTGATGTGGTCTTATTATTGAGGTGGTCTCTATGTGAGGTTACACTGTATATAATTCTAACAGATACAATATGAAACGGTACAAGTGATACGAAACCTTAAAATAATCTCGCTTTTTAACTGTCTTACTTTCTTTTTTTGTCTCATTCAATTACACCAAATACCCAGTCGTAGCACTTAATGATAGTGCATGGAATAAATAAGCCTTAAATTGTTTAAATATCAAGTCCAAAGTAGCGGGGATGCGTTATAACCGCGTGCATTGAATTGACATTTGGTATATACTTGACGCCATTTAAAACGCAACTATTTGACCTAGGCGTCATTTTGTAGTACCAACTGTCATAAGCGTGTTACAGTTATCTAATATATATTAATTCTTGTTCAAAACTTTATTTAAGTCTAGACCAATTATTTTTAATTCATTATTGATTAATTGTTTGAAATTCTGTTTGAGAAATAAAGACTGTTTTGCCTTTATAATGTCACTATCTATATGCCCCAATGTTTGGTTGCGTTTTTAATGGCGTTAAGTATAGTTACATGCGTGTAAATAAATGTTCTGATTTTGCTCTGAAGCTGCACACTGTTCGACATTCACATCTTTGATAATAGTGATAAATACATCTCTATCCCGTCGTTAGATTTCAGATACGAACAACATGTCAGTCACATTTGAGAGAACTCTAAATTGAAATCCAAGTCTTGAAATGTATGAACATTAATATAAACGTTTAGCTCCGTGAATCTGGGGAGATTTGACGATATTGGCTTCCATGTTTGATTCATTATTTCGATTAGACGAACATTAATCTAGGGAACGTGAAAGAACTACGATATTTGCAAGCATGTCATTAAATATGCCTGTAATGTTTTATTTCCAAATCTTATTTTTTCCATTTTCTATTCCATGCCTCTTTGACCGCAATCTCTTCTGTTTGACGCCTTATTGTTAGGGGCGAAAACATGTGGTTACCGGTTAGTTAAATCACTAACCGCTTAATCGTTTATTTTTTATTAAAACATCAACTTTTCATTTTGGATAAAAAATCAATTAATCATATATCATGTTATAATTTTTGAATTAAAAAATGATGTTTTCCTAAATGCTTTACAATTTCGTTTCGGTAGAGCACACATGCAATTGGTGACTGTACATTTTAAAATTGCTCGATCATTATAGGTTATGCGCTCTTTGTAAGGGCCATTTCCTTGATGATCCATTTAGATGTTCTAGGAGTTACCATTGACGTTAAATTATCTTATATAGTTATGTAATTGTGGATATGAAGCTTGGTACATGAATTGGATGCTTTGTTTTTAACATGTATTTATCATTTAAATTATTCTGCCTCCCCCAACAGAGATGAACCTCATATTTAACAACTATTGTATACAATGTCCGATCACGCATATACGTCTCAAATATACAAAAATAACATCCTATTATTATATATAACAGTATGTAAATAACTATGCATTTATTTACCATTTCATTGTATCTTCTTGTCACGTATTGCTATGTATTATTTTCTATGTTATATTGATGTTTTGTCAATAACCTTTTATGGGTTTTAGTACAAATAAAAGATCTTCTTCTTCTTCTTAAAAATAATTGAAATTATTGATATTTATTTTTATTTTCATGGTTTATGTTTAGTATTTATCAGAAATAAAACACTATTCGAATCTTATATCCGTCAGAATATAGGTCTAGTTTACCGGTGTCATGGTAAAAATATACACGGCAAAATACGAAACTCGAAGCGAATGTCATGTTCGGTTAACCGGTGAACCGCTCTGGAGATTAATTGGATATTGAGAATAAAAAGGCCAACCGTTTAAGAAAGTCGAATCTCATAAATGCTTTAAAAAGTATTACTACTGTACGTATTGTAAAATAAACACATAGATATACGCGTAAAATACTTACGAACTTAATACAGAAATTATGGCCCTGTTTTTTGTTAACAAACATGAATGTACGAGGGTTGTCCCATTAAATAGTAGACTATGTCTATAATATAATAATTTGACGATCAAATGTAATAATTTTTCACACATATAGTATTCAATCATTCTTGATCAGTTTTATTGCATTTGTTTTGAAAATGAAATATACAAGGGAGCGGCGCACGTCTTTTGATAAGATAATCGAAATAACTCTCCCTTTAAAAAAGTTGTACTATCCGTGCTTCATTATTAAAACTTCTATATTAAATAAACTAATCAATTTTGTACTTAATTTTTTCGCTTACTTGTATAGATATAATTTTTCGACATTTCTTTCACATCTATACCAAAAATGAAATGAAAAGGAAACCTGAATTATCATCTCTAATTAGTCTGGAAAATAAACCACCAATCCAATTCATGCATTTGAGATATTGCCACAAATTAATTGAACACACAAATAAGTTCTTCCACAGCTATTCCTCTTTCTATCCACAAGACGTTCTTACACATAACTCACCAGGTTTCTATTGTGGATTCAAGTGATGTATCACACATTCCGCTTACTTTTTCATGTATTTCGGAACATTTCATTTATTATAGGAAGGCAAAAGTTTTTGTTATCCATCGTTTCTTGAGCGTCAAAAAGGTTCACGGACAGTATAACAGATGTGTAGTGCAAGTTATAGATGTATTCTTTCTAATAAGATATTTCGACTATTGTCCAAGAGGTGATAGATATGAGATGAAATACAATAAATTACTACCCATATAACCACTCTAGAGCAGAGCACCAATATAAACATTTCCAGAGGGTGTTTCTCTGCTTTATCTCTCTGAGAGAAGTTGCACTGCATTTATGAATCCGGTACTACTTATAGAAATAGTGTTTCTCTATTTTATCTCTCTGAGAGAAGTTGCACTGCATTTATGAATCCGGTACTACTTATAGAAATAGTGTTTCTCTATTTTATCTCTCTGAGAGAAGTTGCACTGCATTTATGAATCCGGTACTACTTATAGAAATAGTGTTTCTCTATTTTATCTCTCTGAAAGAAGTTGCACTGCATTTATGAATCCTGCACTACTTATAGAAATAGTGTTTCTCTGTTTTATCTCTCTGAGAGAAGGTGCACTGCATTTATGAATCCGGTACTACTTATAGAAATAGTGTTTCTCTATTTTATCTCTCTGAGAGAAGTTGCACTGCATTTATGAATCCGGTACTACTTATATCAATGGTGTTTCTCTATTTTATCTCTCTGAGAGAAGTTGCACTGCATTTATGAATCCGGTACTACTTATATCAATGGTGTTTCTCTATTTCATCTCTCTGAGAGAAGTTGCACTGCATTTATGAATCCGGTACTACTTATATCAATGGTGTTAAATTCCTCTATTATGACAGTGTATCAAATTTAAGTTCCGCAATAAAGCGCTTTAATTACATATACTCTCGAACCTTGTTCATTCGAATGCATCGTGTCCGAAATTTTATTTCAAATAATATATGGTATCGAATAGGCCATTTCTATTCGACGAGCATAAGATAAATTGAGACATGATGATGTCACCGAGTATTCGGATAAAAGGTTGTCGAATAAACGAGGTCCCACTGTAACTACGACGATCTTTGAGGAAATTCCAATCCATGTTTTTTTTATCCCCGACTTAGGTGAAGGGCTACAGTAATGGCAAGCGTTATTCCGGGCACCTCTAGTGCACTTTATAATAATACAATACAACCTCAATAATACGACCACCCTTGGAACCCTTGTAAACCGGTCTTCATATTGAGGTGGTCTTCTTATTGAGGTTGAACAAAGAGCAAACATCTGAAAATGGACTTGAAAATTGTGTTCGGTATTTCGAGATGGTCTTATTATCGAGGTGGTATTTAATTAAGTGAGGTTTTACTGTATTAGGCAAGTGGTGTGTTTGAAGCATAAAACGAATGGTATTTGGATGCTATTATTTTGATAGATATACAGCTTAATTATTTAAAAGCTCGAGAATCGGTAGGGTTTTCGACAGTCACTTTTTGCAAATGAAATCCATTTCCATTACAGCATTAGATTTACAGATACGAAAATGCTGTCAGTCAAATGTGAGACATCTCGAAGTTGAAATTCATTTCTTCAAAATGTATGACTTTTAATTCATCATTGAACTACTTTCAATGGAGGAGATTTGACGGTGTTGGATATTTCATTTGACTGAGGATTTCAAGTGGGCGAACATTAAGGGAGATAGAATCTGAAAATATGTGTTTGAAAGTATAGCACTAAATATTCATGTACTGGTTTAATAATATTAAATACCCTCTTTCCAAGTCATTATTATTGAGATAACAAGAAATAAAAAATCTTGAAAAAAGATGGTCGGCGCAATTTGAAGGTTAAGATTTGGTGTGCAAAATAACACAAAGATGTGCTCGTTTAACCGTATGATTAGGAATGCAAAGGATTGTGGCTATCATTCAATAAAAAACGCAAGGCCATCCGCCAAATAAATGGTCTCTTGCCAAAATAGCCATTTAAAATGGGAAAATATGAATATCTTTAAAGTCGTTTTTGCCTATCGCAGCGAGGTAGTAATTTATTTATGCAAAAAAAAACAATATAATCATTGTTATTATGAGGAAGAATGAAACGCTTCATATACAATACACGAATTCTGCATCATAAAAATTGAATTGTTAGCAATCTGATATCCGAAAATCTGATAAAAATGAATGTTAATGGTTTAGCGCCAGACAAACATACCAGACAACAGCAATTACCTTATAGTGTTTTTCAGACATTGGTTATAAGTGCAACTGGTAAATAACTTCTTTTTTGGCGCAGCCGTACTAACATGGTTTTGCTATTTGCATATCAGTGTTGTGTAAACCAATCAAATCTAACGTTAACCACCAATGCAATTTCTCTTCAACCGAACACCGTTTGTAACATTGACGCGGATTGGTTAACCTTTCGATACAGGGTACGCTATCTTACCGAAATCCACTGAATTTCGGTGAATTCACCGAAACCATTTTGGGTTTAGAGTGACCAGCAATCGTAACAGCTCGGCATTTTGTTATGTTCCACAACAGATCTTAATCTTGCAATTGCGCCGACCATCTTTTTTCAAGATATTTCTTGTTTTATAGTTTCGTGTTTTATGGAACATGTATAATATCCTAGACAAACGCTTAACGAGTGTTACCCAAACAGTACGGTGACAAATAAGATTGTCTCTTTCCCGACGACGATTGATTTAAGTTTTTTCCTTTCACTCGTTTTATGCCGAATGGATTATTTATTTACCATAAGCACTAGAGTTTATTTGTCATCACGTTCACATTTACCTAAAATTCGATTACTGTTTGTGTTATACTTTCAGAGTAATGGTGGAGGTTGCTGGAACAAACAAGAAACATGAGAATATCAGTCGTCAGTTAGACAGACTTTTACACGGCTATGATAGAAGACTTAGACCCGGATACGGAGGTTAAGTAACTATTACACTTTACGGATGCTTTTAAATTAATGAATCGTTTGACTCAGGTTTTACAATTACCTACATCTTACGATTTTACTGTTAATGTTTTTATTAAAGCCGTTATCGGTATTATTTTTGACTCTCGACATTTAAAAGAGGTGTTTCTTGGCTTCGAAGGTTTTCTTTCGTACGAAAATCGACTGCAGCAGCTGAGTACATCGAATGGCGGACAAATACACGCCCGTACGCTCGTTCGCACGCACACATATATATGCTATGGCTACACACAAAAACAGTTGTGTTAGCCCACATTTACATGTGCCATTTTAATTTGCGTGATGAATAAGAATAACATTGCTTAATATTTTTAATTTTTAAATCACTAAATAGTATTACACAATCAAGTTAGATAGTTCTTTAGTAAATCATGACGAGTGTTTTTTTCATATCCACAGCCGTTTATGAACGACACTTAAATTAGAAATTGATTGCATGACTGATGAAAATCATTGTAATTCTGTCTGAAATACTTTTAAAAATATTCGTGCATACATATATCTAATTCCAGAAGAACCAGTTGTTATTAAGACAGATATTTTAGTACGATCAATGGGTCCTGTAAATGAAAGAAGTATGGTAAGATTAGATCGTATATCACTTGGTATAACACTTAATTTACATGTGTTATTTTTATATTATGTCAATTTCGGAAACTATTATAAGTATTTGCAACGAGTATTTTGGTTAGATTAATGATATTGTCTGAATAATAACTGTAGTGACATGTAATAAATATGATACATTGGTGGGATTGTTACGAAAAAAGTGGGCTTTTATTTTCAGATTCAACCGACTTTTACGATCAGTTAAATATGCATATGACACTTTAATAATCTAGCTGTACGACATGCGAATGTTTTTTGGTTATATAAGTACAAATTACAGGGGTCTTATTCACAAACATGTAAGACTATAAATCAGATTTAAACTTTAAATTTGCAAAAGTTATATTTACCAGCTTTTCGTTTTCATTGAATCGAAACAAATGAATTTTTGTCTGAATAATTTTTGTTACATTCTGTACACGTTGGCTATTTTTATTAAAATCTTTGCTGTTATAAAAACATAGGTGCACAATAAAGAATTGATATTTTAAAGTCTAAGTCTGAGATTTAGACTTGTGAAATAGGCCCCAGATGTGGCAATATCAGGAGAAAGTGTAGCATACAAAACAAACCCTTAAGTAATGACAGAAAAGTAAACACGACAAGGGGGGGGGGGACATAACAAAGCTAATAAGGGGAGGGATTTTGGGGACACAAACAATAGAACATGAAGAGAAGCTAATCAACACACCGGCCCCTAAGCCTTGGAGCTGTCAGTAAAACATACAGAGGGCGGAAACTATTTTAACCTAGAATGTGATATTAACATGATCAAACATTTGTGTGTGAATGCCTGTACGTTTCAGTCCGCGACCAACATGTTTTCTTAGCTTGTCCTATTATGGATTTCCTCCCCCACAGATGGTTGCCCTTTCATTATATCGTCACATTATTTCCAGAACGCCGTAACTTGTTTTTCGACTTTTGGAGAAAACAACTTTAAAGTTTTACCCTCTGAAGATAATTGTCACATACGGGGTTATGGAATTGCATTTATTTTCGTTATGTGTCTCCCAGAACAATATTTGTGGTACAGATAGAAAGCTCTTGGAAAGACGGTTTCAACGATATAAAATACTTAAAACCGCCAAAGATTGAGTTACGTTGTTCTGGAAATAAGGCGATGCCATTCTAAACTGTTTTGTGTGCCGATATTTCCATTAAATGTACGTAGGGAGGTATTGCCTTGTACACATAGTGTTCCCAATATTAACTTTTAAACCTTTTTCAGGATTATTCCATGGATTGTTATTTTCGTCAACTTTGGGTCGATAAAAGACTAGCACTTAACGTTTCCACACCAAATATATCTCTCAATATCAAAGTGTTAGACAAACTCTGGTATCCGGATACAGTTTTTTTAAACGGTAGAAAAGCGTTCGTTCATATGATTCCAATGCCAAACAAGTTCGTTCGTATCCACAAGGATGGTACAGTATTGTACTCACAACGGTATGAATTTCTTGGTTATATATGTTATTTCCATACTATCATGTTCATGTGGTAGCTGATTTCTGCCATCTGGCGTATGTGTGCGATAAAAGGGCGCCAACAATCAGAATGGCAAAAAGCGCACCAGTACGATAAACGAGATATATGCGCCCAATACGCCAGAACAAGACGCCAGAAATAAACGATGTACACCAATTGCTTGCACTTTAACTATTATCTGCCCGTCGTATAAACTAATCACAATTCGAACGCAGCTTCGATTTTCATTTGCCTTCCGTACAAAAATACTAACAACTTGTGTTAAATTCCATGCATCAGATAATCGTCATAATTGTATAGAAGCACCAATGCCATTGCCAACGAATGCAATCATACACGTTTGCTGTTGCAAAAGCACAAAGCAAGCATATGGACCAATGTACGTTGTGTGAATATCCAGGCTAAATGGTATATAAAGTGAAGAATGCTATCTTATTCTATTTCAGACTGACTATAAGAGCAACATGTAAAATGAGATTAGAAAAATATCCATTAGATTCCCAGAATTGCCATTTATATGTTGGGAGTTGTAAGTACGCTATATTTATATTGTGTCTAATCCCTACATATATTCACCCTGATATATGTATTTTATGACAGTAGAACCTCACTTAAAGACCTCCTCTGTAATGAGACCACCTGAACATTAAGTGCACAGTTGTCAAGTCCATGTTCACTATTCTGCTGTTTATTCAACCTCAATATTAAGACCTCCTCAATGTTAAGACCACCTCAATATTTAGACCAAGTTTCAAGGGTCCCAAGGGTGGTCTTATTATTGAGGTTTTACTGTGTAAGAAAATAATGTTTCGAAAATTATTTAAAGAAGATACATCCGTGGGTTTATAGTTGGCTTAAGCATTCATCTAGTGTATGATCTTTCCCAACATCTTGAGCGATTTATAGTACGCGTTTTAATATAATGTGAATCTCGATTGAAAATGTGTATACAATATGTCCCGATAAAAGATTAATTCAAAATTATAATTACTCCGATATCAGTCAATAGCGTTATATAAAGAATTTTACTGTTTCGTAATTTTTAGATTAGTGGTCTTATTATTGAGGTGTTTTTAAGTGAGGTTTTACTGTAATACAATCTGTATGTAAAATGGTCGTGAGACACGAGTAATTGAATGTCATTCTGCCATAAAGGACTGTTAGTACAGTTAGTGAAAGATACCAACAAAGTGTATAACATTAGTGTGGCGAGTGGCTATACTTATAGTTAAGCCAGTATGGGAACACAACTGACACGCGAGAAGTTGATATCCATATTACATCGATCATGTCTTATTTTAATGATGCACAAGTCTCTCACTACATAGCGTTCTTCAGATACAGAATGCGAAAGCAGCACTCGTGTTTTGTGAGTGGAAAACGCAAGATGGGAAAATTCTTATGGTGTTTATTTCAGGAAAATAGTTCATTACTATTTTATATGAGTATTTGTTTATTCAATAGTTTGGAACAAGATGCCATGTACTTGGTGGTCTCAATAATAATGAAAATAATCCCATTTCATTTTTTACGTGAAAAAAAAATAGATTGTTGATACTAATGATTCTCGAATGAGCAACTTATAGTAAGAGTACAAAATTATGTTGATGAAATAGAAGGGTCTTGTTTTAAACGAACGCAACAGAGCGGAGATAGACAAAATAGCTCAAGACAGGAAATTGCATTGTTTATTTGAGATTTACAAAACGCTTCAATACTTCCAGTGTATTATCGATATACAGTAAAACCTCACTCACAGACCACCTCAATAATAAGACAACATCAAAATTAAAACCACAATTTTCAAGTCCATTTTGACTGTTCCGCTCTTTAATCAACCTCGATATTAAGACCACCTCAATATTAAGACCAGTTTTTAAGAGCCGCAAGAGTGGTCTTATTATTGAGGGTTTACTGTACTCTGGTTTCATACAATGTGCATGATGTGTTTTATCCTACACACAAAATATTGTTCTGATTTTAAACTTGATACTTTTTATGTATTTAAGTCGCTTATTCGATCGATGATGTGATTTACGAATGGAGATTTGGGAGGCAGACGTCAGTCGAGATAGCTGAAGACATGACTCTATCACAGTTTGATCTTCTACAAACACCATGTTTTAACAACACATCAAATGTAAGAGGAGGTTAGTATTGAAATAAATATTTAAAGCCATCGTACAGTAGTGAAATGTTGTTTTATAACATTTTAGCCTGTCCGCTTGTTTGTCGGAACGTTTAACATATTCTCTAAATCTTGTTATCTTGAAGTCCACTGGGATGGAAATTAATTCTAATTTGACATAATTGTTCCAGTAGGGCCTATGTGACGATTATCAGACTGCAGTATTCTGTTAAGGGGTAAAAGAGAGAATAAGTTGCTACAGGGAACGCCACATACATAAGACAATGCCTCTCCAAACAGACCTCCGGGAAAACAACAGTTCATAAAATATTAGGCATTTGAGGAGGCGCAATGGTAAATACGCAAGGGAACAGGGGCCCGAGGAATGACCTGGCCGACCATAAGTGAAAAATTAGGAGAATTAATGAGGACAAACAGGGATGGAATACATCACAACTGATTAATGAATTCAAGCAACAAATGTATCATACACAAAGGACATAGCCACCTATAAAGCACACGTAGACACGACAACATGTACATACATGTAAGACATGAAATAATAGAGTTACCTTAACAACGACAAATCGAAAAGGGATACAAAACAATCATTGTCAATATAGGCAGCTTTTGGAGACATATGATAAATGAATTAAATAATAATATCAATACTTTTAGATGTTTAATGTTCATCATGCAGTTTGCTTGTTTTGTTCAATGTGTTGCTGTATTATCATTCTTGTGCACAAACAATCCATTTGGACTCACTTCTGTTTCATGTTCAATGAGGTTGTTACCTGCATGGACAAGTTGATAAAGGTCATTTGATCTCCGTGTATACTGACTAACTTGAAAAACAACGACACGTTATGTACGAATTCGCTCTTTTACGATATATTTCAGTATGAAGCAATATGTTACTCATTTCAGCAAGACATAGTACACAGTTGCATTGAAACATTACTTTTTTACCAAAACAAAGATTTTCAAGTCACCTCAATAGTTTATATTATATATATCTGAATGATGTCTGGACAATTATAATACGTATCGGGGCCTAAATTAGCTTACTGAATGCTGAATTCTATGTAGCAATATAATAGAATGAAGCCAAAAGTCTCTCTGATACATTTTGAGCGCTACATTATCGTCTACAATAAGATACTCCAATATAAAATGGAACAATGCATTGATATATCTCCTAGAAAGACGACTGCAAACAAAATGTCCGAATTCCCATGGAACTCTCGGGATCGCATTAATGACTTCAAAATACGACAGGACTCTTTAGGGTTAACTATTGTTCTTCTTGAATTGATGTAAACAGAACAATCTCATTAGTTTGCCGTACTTGGATCGAGTGTCGTTATGTCTTTGTACTCAATTGATTGGGATATTTTGCTAAACATTATGGTGAAAGAACACCGAAGTTGTATGCTTCTATCTGATTAATTTCTTTTATTTGTTAATATCCCAACTAATGTTCATATTTCTGATTTATATTAAAAGAGAGAGATTAAGTTAATACATGGAACGCGCATACATAAGACAGTGCCTCCCCACAGACCTCCGGGAAAACAAAAACACTTACGTTGTTTATATATTTATTGACAACGTATTTTCTTCGCTTGTCCTGTAATTCATTATTGTTCCCCTGTTTTGTCCCCTCCTGCCACTCTCCTTAATTATTTTTTATAATCGACCAGCGAATTCCTTTGTGCACAATCCCGATAGATGCTTGGCCTTGCAACTCCTCTAAACTTAGTGTTATGTGTGTGAATGTTTTACTTGAATCTGTACTCGTATAGAGGGCAATGTCTTCTGAATGTGGCGTTCCCTGATCCAATTTTTTCCTCCCTATTTAATGTTAACTAGTGGGCCCAAATTGCGTCAACAATGTTCGGAACCATATTGGGAAAGTTGAAATTGAAACTATGCCCATTTAATAGGACATGGTTAGGTATGTTAAATACTCGTTGAGGAGGCAGACTTTCCGCTGCAGTTAACACAATGCGTGCAACACATAATTAATTTAAAGACATCTAATCTTGACAAAGTAATATGAGAATTAAAAATATTTCTTTCTGCTCATTTAAATGAATTAATTGCTGTTATTTAGTGTAAGAGATTGATTTTGTTTTGTTTTTCAGCCAAGCATTCCATACTTTCTATACATTTCCATCTGCGGCGACACATGGGTTTCTTCTTGATAAATGTATATGTTCCATGCTGCCTACTAGTGGTACTGTCCTGGGTTTCGTTTTGGATCAATAGGGAGGCGACTTCTGATCGTATAGGTTTAGGTAAATCCTATGTTGAAAATAACATTTTCAGATCGACTCGTATCGTTAATGTCGTAGGATTGAGCGTCTGCTTAACTCAGGCTTGTGTGGTCATCTCCGTCTGAAGCCGTTCGTCCTGCACTTCAGCGTCATTTAAATACCAATCAGCAGTATCGTACAGACGAACACGTCGCACTAGTTGAAACACATGAGTCTTATCTTACTCAATCGTCCTACACATATTAATGCTACTTAAGACATAGAAATAACTTGCAGAATCTTGCAGATTAAAGAATTTAAATGTATTCAATCCATAACCTGGCAGTAATGTTAGTGGTCTTGTTCTTGTTTTGACTGATTGCTTGTGACGCACTGGTACAACACTAGCTGAATTGAAATCGTTGTTTATTAACTATTTTGGTAAAATGTGTGGGTTTGAATGGATAAATAGCTCATTGTCATATTATTCTTTTTTTCCAGGAACGATGACAGTTTTGACAATGACATTTATTGGTTTAGACAATAGAATTGATTTGCCACGTGTTTCCTACTCTACAGCACTCGATATTTACGTTGCTGCTTGTTTCTTGTTTGTGTTAGCGACTATTATACAGTTCGCAGCGGTTCATTATTACACAAAGTATGGATGTGGAGAGGGTCCGCATCTTGCGAGATTTATCACTACACAAGTGGACCTTGCAGAGATACTGGAAGACCAGGTAGGTGGTATATATTAAACGCAACTCTGCTTTTAACCTATTATAAGGATTTTCAAGTTTCCCTTTCATCTACGAGTAATAGGTTTATTTGGCCGGATACAATGTCTGTGTTCAATTTTCCTCTTTTTCTGACCGTGGCCAATTTATCTCTTAGCTTATCCTGTAATGGATTCCATGCCCTCTCCATAATTGTTTTTGATAATCAGCCAAACAATTTCCTTACTACCCCATTCCCATACATGCTAGCCCTTACAACACCTCAACACTCATATGTGCTGATGTTTCCCAGGGACCTGTGTGGGGAGTTTTTTTTTGTGAATGTGGCGTTCCCTGTACTGACTTAATTATTCCTTTCAGTAATTCAACTAAATTGGTACATTCGCTAGATGGGACTCATAAAAAACTTTGTAACCACAAGTGAGACGATTAGCGGTGTATTCGAAGTACAAATGATAATTATTATTAATGTTTAAAAACGTGAATATTTTTTTTAATGCTTACATACCGACTTTCTATAAATGTTTATAACATACATTGAAATCCATAAATCTGTATGTTGATAAACTTGTCAGAACACATTGGGACTTCACCACCTTAATTCATTTAACTTATCTTTGTTTAAGCTCGCAGAAGAGGCTGTTGATGACAAAGAATGCACAGAGAACGGAAATAAAAGATCCGCTAGTGTGACAAACAGACAGAAAGAGTCAGTTTTATTCAAATGCTGGAATTGTTTTTTTGGAACAAGGAACGTTACTGATTATCGGATGTCTAGTCCTGGGATAGGTCTCAATAGTGTTAGCAAAATAGACACGTTATCTAGAATTATATTTCCTCTTGTATTTTTCGGTTTTAATGTGTTATATTGGATTGTGTATCTATCGGATAGTTCTCAGTTACTTTGACGTCGAGTTGAAGATAAAAGTGTCTGTATTCTTATTACGTATTTCTCGAAAACAATTTTCTATTAAATGGCGTTATCTTGTTTCTACAAAGCCATCAATCTGAGACCGGTCTGAAAAAGCCCATCCTTTTGTCTGCTTCGACAGGTTATTTCCATCAAAATAAGTGGAGTATATTAAATGCGTAACTGACGTACTGATATTTCAGATATCTAAGTGATACAGAAACAGTTATTATTTAAGAAACAGCTTATGTCATTTAAACACAATTAAACGTATACTCAGAGTAACACAGCGTGTATGATCCGTCTTGAGTTCCATCATAATCGGAGTGATCTGAGTGGGGTATAAACTCGCAAAACCATTAAAGATGTATCTGGCTTTTCTGAATATAAATCTTTTGAATGGGCTTCATCCAGTATCGTTGTTACTTTTGCCAAATCATCTTTAATATGAACTACTGCAATGTATAACGGATTAAAAATATTTGTTATCAGAGTACTAATAGAAACAATTGTTAAACAACCCACGTGTTAAAACAACTTGAATTTTCTTTAATGTCATGATAATACAAACATCTTTTTTCAACAAATACAAATGAATATACAATTAGTTTATATTTGTTTATGCATATTGATCAATGTTTTAACTGTATTGAACATCATTTTCATGTTTGTTTTGGTAAACAAATGAACAAAACATGAGCATAATATATAACTTTAACGTTGTCTGATCAAAACGATTTGTGGCTTGAAATGAGATCGCTGGTGGTCTGTAATACAGTAGTTTGATACGTCATTGAACATATCAATGAATGAAGAAGTCGAAGAGGAAATGTCAAACATGGAAGAACGCAGCTACCCGAAACACTTAAGGAGACATGATTATATATACATACAAGAAAAGAAATATAAAGATAGAAGGGACTAAACACTTGTATATCGTCGTCTTATTTTTAAAAAAAAACGTAACTCAAGTTTTTGGCGGTTTTGAGTATTTGGTATCGTTGAAACCGTTTTTTCAAGCTCTCTTTATCTGTACTACCTATATTGTTCTGGAATGCACATAACTTAAATAAAATGCAATTCCACAACCCCGTATGTAACACAACTACAGCACGGTAAAACTTTAAAGTTGTTTTTCTAAAAAGACGAAAAACAAGTTATGGGGTTCTGAAAACAATTCGACGATATGTGAAAATAGAAGTACTGCTTTGGAACGGTCAGTATAACACTGTTTAGAGTATATACTACCTCGTACTTAACCTACAAATACGAAAAGTAAAACGAACGGGGTAAATTAGAACATCCCCACCAGACAACTCCCAACAAACAAGAGGCAAAACAAAATAACGCATCGAAACATAAATATATACAGCAAATCCTCAATTATAAGACCACTTTGGGACCCTTGTAAAGTGGTCTTCTTATTGAGGTGGGCTTCATATTGAGGTTGAGTAAAAAGCAAAGCAGTGAAAATTAACTTTTTTGGAGCTTTTTTTCTGTTCAAGCGAAGCAAATTAATCATAGATTTAAATGGATATAATATATCGCCCACTTTGGGATACAAATGTCGTGGCGCGTCACATATGATAAAAGACAAACCCCCTTTCCCTTATAACATGGATAATGTTTAATCAATGTGAATATAATGCTCTACAGCTGGAATACTCATAAAGCGTCTAATAAGGAAAATTCACACATTCAAAGAAATTTGACCAAAAAGGAGAAATTTTATCCAAAAAAAAAAATGTTAACAGGCGACGAAAATGTTCTAGGGACTTGGCAAAAAAATAGGGTAGGTCGGGAAACCTGAAACAAACGTGTTTATTACGCCTTATTGGAAAGTGAGCAAATAATATCTTTATTTATTTATGAAAAACGCAATTTTCATAATTACTTATATTATACAGTACTGGAAATTTGTGACGTTTCATGCCTAATGTTGTCCGAGGAAATTCCTAATTGTTTCGTTCATGCGTTCAATAATTTTTACAAAGTTCTCGATCGAGTAGTTAATATAAATATCTTTGTACGGAATGTATATATGCAGCGACAGTGGTGATTTTAATAAATAAACGAGAGCTCTTTTTCGCAACTGTTTGATCACCCCTCGAAGATATAATCATACATGTTGTTACAAACAACATACTCTGTTCTTTGGAAAATCATTGGTTAATATAAATCGACTCGTAGACTAATTATAATAATTATACTCATTAAATTCATTCATCTTGCGTCTGGCCCACGAGACATATTCCGCTAAATGTTCAATGTTTCTTTAATTTACGCAAATTCAAACAAAGCAGAAAAGAACTTGTTTTATCTAAGTAAACTATAGAAACATAGCATCACATTTGAATCATATAACTCAATGTAGACATGGCAATAATATATTTTCAAATATTCGAACGCAAACTGTATCATATTCCAAATACATTCTCTTTGCATACTGTAATGTTAATAATACATACAACCGTCATGCGCGGCTCCAGAGGGGGGACCGGGCATCCGGACCCCCCTGAGATTTTGACAAAAATATTTTACTCTTTAAAATCCCGTATCCAGAGGGGGTTCAAATATTCAAAGGCCTTAAACAATCGGAACACCTCGGAGATATAAATAACCTCGGAGATATTATGGTTAGAAAGTAGTCCGCAAGATGGCCGCCTCCGAGATATGCTGTACCTGTCTATTATGGAATCGAGACATATACGACAATTCTGGGAAACCAACATCAAATAAATTTGGAACGACAAATAAATATATCCCTGATAATGAAATAACATCAATTTGTAGGAATTGTTGGCGAAAAATAGAATTTTGTTATGCATTCAGAAGGTGATCTCGTGATTATCTACTCGGCGTTATTCGCCGGGGACACATCACATTGGGTGTATCCATCCACTTACTTACGA
Source organism: Mactromeris polynyma (assembly GCA_032209605.1). NCBI lineage: Eukaryota > Metazoa > Mollusca > Bivalvia > Venerida > Mactridae > Mactromeris > Mactromeris polynyma. The sequence continues at coordinate 7,444,970 of JASFXZ010000022.1, forward strand.
GGTATGTATTCCGAGCTCTGCCGGATACCGCCGAGTAGTTACGATTGGGCCTTAAACTGTAAGACATGGAGCCCACTGACGAAAATTGCTGGATCAGCGCTTGACCGTTATATAATATACAGTTATTGCGGTAACTATTATTTCAAACCAGCGAGCTGGAAGACAACAACTATTTGTACTTTTATGAAAGTGTGAAATGAACAAAAATATCTTGAAAAAGATGGTCGGCGCAATTTGAAGGTTAAGATTTGTTGTGCAACATAACAAAATGCCGAAATGTTACGATTGCTGGTCACTCCATATCCAACTTGAATGGATTGTATTCACCGAAATTCAGTGGATTTCGATAAGGCAACGTATTTTATCGAAAGGTTAATCAATCCGCGTCCAGGTAACACACATTGTTCGGTTGAAGAGAAATTGCCATTGTGGTTAGCGTAAGATTTGATTGGTTTACACAACACTGATATGCAAATAGCAAAACCATGTTAGTACGGCTGCGCCGAAAAGGGGCATTGAAATAGGTAATACGCATGTTCAAAAGAATTATCCATGGAAATAGAATATTGACGTCAAAAACCTATGTCAACATTTGTACACAGAAAGTCCCCGTAAATTAACACGCCAACGATTGATATTGTCCGTGATATAAACACACGAAAGAACCGACACGGTTTTTATTCTTAAATTTAACGATCTGTACAAATTCTTCAGAGCTTTTGCACTTAAATCGTTTTGTATCAAAACTGTGTTCTAATATAACGGTTTAAAAAAAGTGTACTGATTGTGTTGAAACGTCAGTCTATTTCCTTTAAGTTTAATATGAAATGATGAACAGTGTTTGTCGTAAAAGCTTCTCTTGCTAAAAATTCATCGTAAATAACTGCAATAGTGTCAATGAACGGCGTAGACAAAAACAGAAACCAGGCCTCGATCTCCCGAAGCATCTCAATCTGAGGTAAATCTCAGCTCAAATATTGTTTCAAATCGTTGTGATTTTTCTCATCTGAGACTGGACTCACAGTTGGTATTACAACACGAAAGTTAGATAAGTTTTGTTTCAAAAAACGTTAAAAAGATCTGTCTCAAACTCAGGCTCTGATTTGAGCAAAATCTCAATATTGAGCTGAGATTTCTATTTGAGATGCTTTGGGAGATCGGTGTCTGGATTGAGTAAGTAGTACATTTACCAGACTGAGATAGAATATGTTCATAAATATCATACAAACAAGCAATCGCATTGTATTGGTAGTTTATAGATCCGACCGTACAAAAAGCAGCAGCATAAACCTTCGCCAAATCCTAACAACAGGAATTGGTTTATTGAAACATGTGACAAACGAAGAGAAATGTATTGCATATCACCAAATACTTTGTCTTGCTCAAGTGTAAATCAATGTTTAGATGGATGTCCCAAGTGACACCCAAGTGATCACAGGAAACAATTTGCAATACAATAGTAGTCTAAACTGATTAATGACTTTGTTACAAGCATAGGGCATAGAGAGCTCTAACAGAATAAGATTATTATTGAACGTAGTGGCTTATGTTCGAACAATTCGTTTTCACCGCAATAAGGAACGAAGAAAACCAAACAAAACATAGATATGTGTGTGTCTGTTAGGAGATGGGTGCTTTCTTTCGCTTGTTAGTATTGGCACGTATATACCATGGCAGTCAGGATCCGCTGGAAGAATTGTGATCACCAAGACATGTATTCAATGCCAAGTACTATAGGTCTTCATAGTTTCAAGTCAATGTAGCGATTCATTCGGTTTGACAACAAGAACATTAGAGCTGAAAGGAGACCTAGTGATAAATGTGGCCAAATGCAAGCAAGCGGTATATAGTGAAAACAAACTTTATGCGGATTTTGACCGAACTTGACAAGAACCATCCTCTGTCGGTCCTTATTTAGCCAAAATGGTAGTGTACTCAGGTAAGCGATATAGGGCCATCATGTCCCTCCTGTTGCGTTTAACGATATTTTACTTGTGCGTCGTAAATTCCCATACGTGGGAAGGAAGTCATAGCAATATTCTCAATGCACCAATAACATCTGTGACGACATGAGGAAACCCAATAGCATACTTCAATACAATGACACTGAAAGTGGCATTAACCAATATGGACACAAATGACATACTCATGTTTTTTACACATTGCCTTCTATTTATCAAATAAGAGCTTTGATGCAGTCATATTTGATAAATAGAAGGCAATTTGTAAAAATCGGATCCAACAAGTCAACCTTTCAAGAGGTCAATCCGGTGTTCCACAGGGATCTATTCTTGGTCCCCTCCTATTCCTAATATATATCAATGAGATTCCATTTTATCTTCAAAATTCGACCATCGATCTCTACGCAGATGACTCAACATTACACTTATCTGGTTATAACATTGTCGAAATTCAGCAGTCCCTACAGGGCGATTTGGACATAGTTTCTGATTGGTGTTTCCGGAACAACATGTCCATTCATCCTAATAAAACTAAATGTATGATCATTTCAAATGCTTAAAGACCTGTACGAAATTCTTCGCTATCATTTTATGTAAATAATATCACTCTAGAACAGGTAAGTAACCACAATATGCTTGGAGTAATCATTGATAAAAATCTTCGCTTGAATGCACATATAGATCACGTATGTCACAAACTCAGCTCAAAGTTAAATTTATTAAAAATAATAAACTCTATCTTAAACACCAACACAAGGAAATTATTCTACAATTCTTACATATTATCTTTAATGGACTATTGTTGCCCAATATGGTGTCGAGGGCTTGTAGCAAACAACAAGAGAATATCCATAATACAGAAAAAAGCAGCAACTATTATTCTACATAGACCACAAATAACACCATCACGACCCTTATTCATTGAATTAGGGTAGCTATCATTTGAAAATAGATGTAAATTTCTCTCAGCATCTATAGTGCATAAATTCTCACATAATAAAATGCCCACTTACTTTCATGATATAATTTCTTTCACCCACAATTCTACATACTCATTAAGATCCACCACCCACAATGACATAGCACCCTTTTCCTTTAAATCAAATTATGGTAAACAAAAATCCTCTTTTTATGCTCGTGAGGTATGTAATTCAATTCCTGTTAATATACGTTGTCTGTCTGATACAGAAACTTTTAAAAATGATTATAGAAACAACTTAATGCTTAAACAATGATATCAATAATATTTCATTATTGTAAGTATGTATCTTATGTGAGGTGTCTGTTGTTGTTTTATTTCAATCTTATTTTCAGATCATCTTAACTTTTGTAGTTTTTAATAGTCTCATTTACATCCTGATGTTAAAACATGATGTACTTGTACAATTTATTGTGGGTGCGTGTATGAATGCGTGTTTGTTCAATTGTGCGGGTGAGCGTGCGTGTGCGTGTGTGCATTATTATTTGTTTGTGCGTTTTTATATTGTTAATAGAAGGTCATATTGAAAACAAGATGTACACTTTATTGTTTTCTTTAAATATGTAACCTTCTGAAATTAAAGAATTTATTATTATTATTATTATGTTCATGCAAACGCATAATTAATCAATGGTCATTGACTTTGTTTTGAACGTTATTGATAGTGCTGTTATTGCATTGCTTGTTATAGGGATGAGACATAAGTCTGAATGACAAATGTCTGCTGGTAACCGTCGCAGAAAGCTGCAGATAAACCATGTAATGTTGTATAAAATGAGAATGGGTATTATATGATCGTGTTTTAATGCCGCTGCCATTGTAAGCAGTATCTGATTATTAATGTTAAACTAGCTTCTTAGAATAATCTATTGTTAGTATATCAAGACTTTAAACTCCTTTTAAGTTTCATTTGGATACATGGGGTCTACAAGTACCTCTGATTTCCGTCTACGTTTTTTAGTGTACGGATGAGGGTAAAAACTAAAGTATTTCATCACGAGTATTTGATGGAAACAATTATATTTTGCCTGAATGCATAATATATTTATCGGAATAAATGTGTACGATTATTGGACAACTATTTGAAAGCACGAACTGTAATCATCTTCTATATCCCGATGGTTTTACGTCGTCTTTTCGATGAGTAGTTGCATTTTCGTAATTGCCGGTCGGAACACATTGCGTGTTCGTAGTTCCGACCGTTGTTGCTTGGTGCCATTATCATAGTTCCTGTCAGGGCAATTACAACACGCATCAGTCGTTCCAATTACCACATTTGCTCGAAAGCATTTCATTGGTAATTTCTCAAAGCGTATTTTGCTGCATTTTATGAATCAGTAAATAATTAAAGCACCGTGTTTTTTTGTGCAAAATCAGTAATGTTAGAATATTTAACGAGTGTAAATCATTTGGTTAACTTGAGTATTGATCCCAACAAAGTGATAAAGGTTATAAAAGACATGTATTTGCACCGATGTCTTGGAAAACGTTAACTTTCTCGTTGTTGTTTGGAAGATACTGATACACTGATCGCCGTGAAGATTTATAGCTAAAATGTATTCTCTTTAATCTATCATTTCGTATACTTTACCATTATGAATAAGTGATTAAATATACCTAGATGACTGTTTTATACTTATATAATTTTGGGAACTGTAATTATATATCAAAGTGTTGACAAATCTAGACATCGTATTTCGTGTTGGTTCTTGCTTGAATAGGTCATAGATACAGTCAAACCTGTCTGTAAAGACCACCCATGGGAACAGCAAAATGTGGTCTTTGTTTACAGGTGGTCTCTATTAACAGATTAAATATCATTGAACATGGTCTGATGGGAGATAAAATTGGTGGTCTTTGCAGACAGGTTTTGCAATAGTGGTCTTTGTTCGCAGGTGGTCTTTAACACAGGTTTGACTGTACATACTTTTTCAAAATCAAATCAAATCGAGGACAACATAATTACAAACTTTAATACATGTATGTACAGGAATATTCAAACATATAATAAAATGTCGTCGGACGACGCACGATGACGGGCAGCCAACGGTCCTGAAAACTCATATGAGCACGAAACTGGTGAAATAGTTCCCCAGTTGCTGAGAAGACACAATTTATCAACATTAAATTAAACATGTGTTTAGACCAAAATGTCATAAATAATTCTGCATAACTATGTACATGTATACAATATAATTATGATTTTATGTTAACAATTATTAAATATTAACGACTAAATGATTACTGTTTACAAAAGTTACAATAACACAGAAATGAAAAAAACAAGCTTGTTTCCTGTCGAGACGAAATACTTGAAACTGTTGCGATATCTTACAATGCCACATTACATTATCGTCCTATCGAAACAAAAATACAGATCAGTTATACTCGCGGTTTTCAAATCTACATGCACATGCAACAATAATAATGTCTGTGTTATATGCGATTAATTGCCTTCTAGTAAATTCTTTATATATAAAACATTCAAATTTACGTAAAGTAATCTCATTTTCGCAAGTTAACAATAAATTTGTGCATGCATGGTGTCTTCCAAAAATATAATTTTGTTTTTCTTAAATCATCTAACATAATGTTTTTGATAAGTTACAACTTTCAGATAATGTTTTTCATGGATTGTTTTCCCGGAGGTCTGTGTGGAGAGGCACTGTCTTATGTATGTGGCGTTCCCTGTAGCAACTTATTCTCTCTCTTTTAATCAAAAATCTACACATATTTCTCGGTTAAACAATGTTCTTGATTAATTTCTTATGTTCGCATTTAAAGATTGCATAGAATTATCGTTGAGTCTTTGTCTAACTAAACTAATAAATATGTCCTTGTTAAAACCACACGTCACAAAAATAAATCGCACATACCTCAGGGAAAACAGCAATCCATAAAACATAAGGCACTTGATGAGGTTCAAGGGTACAAACGAAAGGAAACAGAAGCGGAAGGAACGGTCTGTCCGACCATGCGTTCAGTATCAAGTTAAAGATTGTATAAGCAATAAACGGTTATTTGTTTTCGGGTGATTCTTTAGTTTTGAGCCAATATGCAATAAGTTTTAAATATCGACCTATAATTAAAGAATGTCTACCCAATTCACTGTATACAAACTCGTTTTGTGTTACACTTTTAACCCCTAAACTTTTTGTAAAATTGAGTCGGTACTCTTTCAATATTACAGTATGGAAATCCGAGACTTTACAGACACATAAACATTGTCCTAGAATGAACATATATTTACTGTAAAAGGCTAAAGTCATCGTTTTTTGTGAGTGTCATTCTGCTTTTAGTATGATTAACACGATGAATATTCAATTGTTTCATGGCCCCAGGATACCAGTACAATTAATTCAATCGTAACATTTCTTTGGCGTACAATTTACATGTTTCTTCCATTGTCAACGACGAGTCTTACGTACTTTTCTCACTACATATCGATTTATCGTCTCCTTTATGTACGATCACATGTCTCCACCTTGGATTGGGAGGTCGAAGGTTCGAATCCAGGTAAGGGTCCGTTCTGATATGGCCGTTTGGTGAGCCGCCAGCTAGTTAAATGATGGTTACCGTTAACCTACATACCTGATGCCTGGCATTAAGTGATAGGAATCGGGAAGTAAATATGCTTAGAAAATAGGTGTATCATACGTCAGAAATGGCTCGCTCTTTAAGTAGGGGTGACACTATAATAAATAAACCTTTTACTTTACATTTATATGCAATTCACCACTCACGAGTCAGTAAACTACGGCTAGGTACGTGTTTCCGTAACCATTTGATTGATATTGATATGTTGAAAGCCATTTGTTCTCCGCCCTCGCTTCTTCAACTCAGTAAACAGTAAAAATGCGAATTGCCTACAGAGTCACATAGTTAGTACATGACTGCATTGCATTTAATGAAAACGCATGTTCATTCACCACAGTCCATAACTGAAATATTAACGTTTTCCCACATGAGAAAATTGCAATTAAGTACAATGTAGAGACTTAATGTACAACATGTAACTATGTAAATTTTACGGGTGCAAAAATACCGCTTATGTATATCCCTCAAACTACTATGAAATGGATTTATGCCTTCCGACTAAGGTGCACCGGTCACTATTGTACATGCGTATATTAAACAACTTTCTTCAACAACAAAACTCTAGAAAATATTCCCTAGTTATTTATCATTGGCAAGCAGATACGTTGAAGTCCGGAGAAATCCACATAATCAGGCAATCTTAATTTACAATCATAATTGCATATTCAATCAATGTCACTTACTGATTGAAATTATACACGGTGTGGTTTTATACATGACGGTGTTTAATTAAGGCAAATCTGTAGAAATACCATCGGTTACCATTGCAAATATACGCATCGTTTACTGTAAAAACTTTGTTAACATAATTACATTTGTTTTCTATTCGGCCATGCATTCGGCTTTGTTAATTGTCTACCGTCTACACATTGTTTCGTATTCAATACCCAGTATTACATGACTCTGCGTCTTTGGAACATAACTGTATAAAACGAAATTAGGTAAAAAGGTTTCAACGACAAATACAAAGTGGTATTACAATTTGCTGAAGATTTAAGTAAAGTTCTTTCTTCGCCATGTGTGGCTTTAAATATTTGAAACTACGGCTTTTAACAGTACAATCATCTTGTTAATAGAAAGGCTCGCTTCATATCGTTTTGTTCAACTCCAGAACTCGCTAGTGCATTCAATGCCTATACAACACTCGTTTGATATTCTCTATTTATTGGAAGATTTACATTCGATAAGCCAGAGACTGTCAAACGGGAAGCCAACAAATACTAAATTACTATACATCAAAATCAACCTAAAAATCAAAGAATCTGTAATAATTGTAACTTAAATATGATAGAAAATGAATATCACTTTTTACTTATTTGTCCAAAATACAGAAATCTTAGAATTCAGTACTTAAACCGTTATTATTACACCTGGCCAAACATTCAAAATTTTACGAATCTTATGTGCGGAAATCCAAAAACTACATGTAATCTTGCGAAATTTATATACTTTGCTAATTTATGTAGAAATCAAATCAATATATGAAAAGTATGTAACATGGAAAATCCATGTAATTCTTCTACATTGTGTATAGTAGTATTGACTTTTGTTTGCTATCAACATTGTAACATGTTTTATGCAATATAATGATATTGTAAAAAAAAAAAGATATTGTAGTTCCTATATACTAGCATTCCCTGCATATATACTAACTATATATATAAAGCGCACAGCAAACATTTAAGCACACGGAGACATAATAATTATAAATACATTATATTAAAAATTAAAAACGCAAAAAATGGGACACAAGACGCAAATACAAATGATGGTAGCAGAAACGAGTATCGCTTTAGAACGTCAGTGGCGAAAAGGTGTAAAACTTGGGTTGATGTGCAACCAGTCTCACACATATTCTACCCTCACCCAGATAAAACGAACAAAGTGTACAATAAAAAAGTCCACTGGGCTACACTTCAACATACGAGACGGAGAACTGAGGAAAAAACATCCATAAAAGAGAAGACAAGAATAGCCATTCAAATATGTACTTGATATCTAAACAGCCTTAGCGACTGAATGGACGCCACCATAATTAATAAAAACATTCAATTTTTGTAATTTATCGAAAAAACCTTCCTCAAGTGTCAAGAATTTATGCATGGTTGATCTCACATCATCGGATAAACACGGTCAAGACTTATATTCAAAAGAGAAGATGCTTTTAGAGATACTTGAAAATAGATATGATTCCTGAGCCGAAGTGCTTGTCGGTAATAAAATAAATCATATGCACGCATGTTCTTTTCACTGGATTGGTGCCCCCCCCCCCCCCCAGAAGAACATACGATGTGAACGTATTGTCTTGGAAACTGCACAAATAGCCGATACACTTTATTTTTAGCAACTGAAGTATACTCGTAACATTTATATACTGAGTTTCTATATACACTGTTCAAACAGAACAGAGAATTGGAGAGGGAATAGCAAAACAGTCACGGAAATGGGTAACTTTTTTATATTTTCAAACTAAACAAATTAAACATAGATTTAAATGAATATATGTTAAAGACAAATCCCCTTTCCATTTTAACGTGGATACTGTTTAATTAAGGTGAATGTAATGCTCTATAGCTGGAATACTCGTACAGCGTCAAAAAGAAAAAAAGATGTTAACATGCAAACAATTTCTAGCGTCGGGGCAAAAATAGGATAGGTCGGGAAAACTGAAACAAACATTGTTTTACGCCAAATGAGAAAAAATGTGGATGCTATTTTATCAGAAACAGTGAAACTACAATGAGTCAACATGGATTCTATAGCAAGAGCAGACGTTTCCAAGAATGGATAATGAAACTTTGGATAGAGGACCATAACGGGATTGTGTATGTCATTTTACTTTTATCCATGTACCTGCCTGTCTAGAAAATCTGGATCTGTTTGTCCGAAAAATCCGGATCCTGCAGTAATTGAAAAAGCTTCCAAGCTAGGCTGATGAAACTTATATACGTACCACAGATGGACTTTCCACTGTCATCGACGTAAGATATCTAGAGTAGTATTGCACTGTCATGACGAACCGTTTGCATTAGATATTTCGTCGCATTATTTCAAGAACCCCATATTTTGTTTTTCGTCTTCTTGAGAAAAACATAAAGTTTTACCCTCTTTAAATAATTGTTACATAAGGGGTTATTGAATTGCATTTTATTTAAGTTATGTGCATTCCATAGCAATATAGATAGTACTGACAGGAAGAGCTTGGAAAGACGGTTTCAACGATACCATTACTCAAAACCGCCAGATAATTAAGTTACGGTGTTATGGAAATAAGGCGATGATTTGTGTTAAATGTTCAGCTTTTATGTTTGGCAATTCATACAGTTTATATATGCTAATTTTAACATACTAAATGGTCGTGACCCTGCAAGGAAATATGTTCAATCATTAATTCATCTACTGTAAGCAATATGGGAATTGGTAAATCTCGAGCGACTGTGTCACGGTTGATCCTTTTACTCTGAGACCGATCATCTTTATCTAGATTTCTTCGCACCGAACACATCAATGGAAATTTGATAATTAGGTTCTGAGAGACAATTTATCGCAGAACGGAAGAAAACATCTATGAGGACACGAATTTGTGTCTTACATACTTTTACATGTTTTATGATGTCGGTGTCTTCGGCGCAGACATTTCATACGTAGCTATGTGTTTTGTTTATGTATTTTATCTTGTCTCTCATAACTTAGATTGAGTAGTTTTGTGCATGAATTAGATTGTTAATATTTTATATATGTATACTTGTAACACTCATGTACAAAAGTGAGACATAAATAAACGTATCTTATCTTATCTCTTATCTTACTAAAAGTATAGTCGAATACATTGTAGTTTTATATGACCAACAAAATAGTAATTTATGCATGTAAATAATCGAAATATGAGAACCACGAGTTTGTACTGAGATACACTTTTGCAAAATACCTATACCAGGAACCGGAGATAATGGAGAAAATAGCATAAATACAAATTGCGAATTGGTTAAATAAATCGAATCATATATATCAAGACAGATACTCCCGCATTTTACCAGCAGGGCTCTCGAAATGTTTATGAAAGTCACTAGTCCTGGACTAGTGATACTTTAAAATAGACTAGCCCGAATTTTGTAACTGGTAGTCCGAAGTTATATGTCTTTACATTACCCCATTATTTGGTTCATACATTGCATACAAAAAATAATAAGGAAACAATATAAAATGCAAGTACTGACATACATCATTTACTGAATCAAAATACATTACAAACAGTGTGTATTACAATTATGAAAGGTACATTTTATGTACGAGTATGTATGTGTTTGCTAAACAGCTAAGCAAAAACCATAGTATATTGGCAAATGAAACAAACTTATTATATCAATGTTAACTCATTCAAATATATATTAATTCATACAATTCTATACAAGTCACCATTCACACAAGTCACTATTCACACAACCCACAATTCACACATGTCACAACTCACACAACTCACAATTCACACACGTCACAACTCACACAACTCACAATTCACACATGTCACAACTCACACAACTCACACAACTCACAATTCACACACGTCACAACTCACACAACTCACAATTCACACAACTCACAATTCACACAACTCACAATTCACACAACTCACAATTCACACAACTCACAATTCACACATGTCACAACTCACACAACTCACAATTCACACAACTCACAATTCACACAACTCAAAATTCACACACATCACAACTCACACAACTCACAATTCACACACGTCACAACTCACACAACTCACAATTCACACAACTCACAATTCACACAACTCACATTTCACACAAATTACAACTCACATGCAATTCTTACTCACAACTCACACACTCACACAAGTCGCCATCCAAACAAGTTACACTTCACATCAAGTCTGTTAGATTTACAATTTTGTAATGAACACATTCTTTGCACACATGGTCCAGGTCTCATAACGATCGTATATACATACTTCTATTATTGCATTAGTTTGTGGATTAAGGCATTTTTCAGTACTTTTAACTTATATTTTGCTCATATATGCCGTTGTAAGACAAAATAAAATGTTACATGGAACGCTACATACACAAGGCGATGTCTCCCAGTTGAGTTAACAGTGTTAGTAATGAATTGTTTCTGGAATTGAGGCGATAGACACATCAGCACTAGATTCAGATGATATCATGGTTGGTTTACAAAATAGTCCGGTTTAATCAATTTTTAGATACATTATTGTATAGTCACTCACACATTAATATTTTAGAAGAAGCCATTGTCATAAAAGCAGTTATTCTAGTAGGATTAATAGGTCCTGTCATAAGTGCCCGAGGGCTGGGCTGAGGCATTGGCTGTTGTCGATTCTGGGGTATTTAGCTCATAACAGCCGACAGCCCTAATTGGTTTACGAGTCCCTCAGTCGCACAGAGTTCTCCAATTAGTTCAATGATTAACATGTATTATAACAATTCAGTTGATGTTTTGTAGATTTATTTGCTCCAGTTCATGACATAAACATATAAGACTTTTGGCAACACCTTAGAACATTTTAAGACTTCGTACATCGATTTCAAAACTTAAGACTTTCTACTTTGATTTTCAATTTCAGACTTTCTACTTTGATTTTCAACTTCAAACTATCTTATTAAAAACAAGAGAATAACAAATTAATAAAAAAGGGGCTGAACCCTTAATAACAATTAACCAAATTGAATGAAATTACATGATATCATATTAACAACAAACCTGTATAATCTTGACAGGAAATGAAGCCTATGGAATGTTTGGACATTGGCATATTTATGGCTTGATTAAATTATCTAGGAAATGATGGATATGAAAACAATTTAAGACTAAGCTAGATATAATTAAAACTGTGTCAATAAGTATTGGCATGAAAATTATATAAATGTCTAGATTAAGATTGGTGTGATAAAATATTAAAATGATGTGATTAAACTGAGATAATAAAACTGTCTGTTTTTTTACTGTTAATTTAAATATACTTTTATATAAAATTATTTGTTAAATAAGAAAATAGAATTATTAAATTTAACTAACCCAATTACAAGACATTACTGATGTGTATACCCTGTTTCACATATACCACTTTCTATAAATTAATTTAATTAGTTTGTTTTTCAAATGGAAGAACTTCAATTGTATCCTTAAAAAACAACAACATGTTGTATACTTAACAAACACTGATAAAATATGAACGATAAACTCGGACAGGGAAACTTTTACCTAGTAAAGCAATCGCTAAACATTGTGTTCGACAATTATTTTGTATCAACATGAACGGTGTACAACATTCTACACTCACAAAAAAATATAACATTCTACACACAATGGTACACTTTCGTATATTTTTAATATTCACCATACGGTTGTGTACACCACGTAACGTTACAAAAACCACAATGACATTGAACTAAAGTCGTCTATCACATCTGATACAGCGAAGTTTTTTTATATATATTTTACATTGAACTATAATAGTTCTTGTTCATGCGTCCGAGTGTTTATTGGAAAATGATATTTATATAATATGACAAAGCCATTTAACCAACAGGATGATTTGACTGGTATTCATTTTGATACAAATTTCAATTAAACGCATGGATATAACGAATTGTGTAAAATAAAAATACATTGATAAATAAACAAGCAACGTTGACATCGCCAACTAAAATAAAGTCTTCAAATTTTATTTACGTGCGTAGGCAATTATATGATAAAGACTACTTATATGGCGGTCTAAGTATAGCATCATAACATTGACATAGCTGATTGAAATGAAAGCCTTCAAAAATTATAATTATTTATGTCTGGCTTTATAACGATTGCTATATTTTGATAAACGTCCCGATAAATTTACCTCGATCGCCACCTTCCACAAAACAATTTAAACCATATTTACCTATCTTATAATATCACCACATATAAGGCAGATTGTAAATACAGTAAATGATAGGGATTCGCATCAAATTTGTTTTTAAAATGTAACCATTTTAACTAAAGGTATATAAATGTAAATTGTTCTGCTCTCCTATATATGGAGGTTAATAAATTATCTATTAAACCCCTAGTTAATGTGTTTAATACATCTCTCCCTTCCGATTTCGTTCAGGTCAATTCAGTATTTTATACCTTGGCTTTGAACATATACGCTTTAGACGACACAGGCAGTTAGCGTGTGACCAAAGTCTTGACGAACTACTAGCACGGTTGTAGAATGGTTTCAACCAAAGTACATTACACTAAAACTATGTAATTACTTACAGTGAGAGACATGCGGGAAGGTAATTGCAATACAGATGACATTCACTTTCCATCAATCATGTTATGCCTAAATGATGTACACTTCTCGCTATATATAAGACCTTCTTTAGATTCAAAATGGGAAATCATTGCCGTTAATCGGAATCAATCTTTCATCGAGGGAAAACATGGCAGACTACGCTGATGTATAATCATAGTGAAACGACTGGAACACATTGTCTGATTAAATGTCATTAAAAGCCTCGTTTATACCAACAATCTACACTCATAAATGCCCATTTACCACATGGTATATCTAGTTTGAGACAAACTATTCGAACTGTGGCATTCAGCCTTCTGCACATTGTCACTTTGCTTTTTTAATAAAGTTTATTGGCTGAAACATAGTATGTATACGTTGTCTTATAAACGGAAATGCTTCGACTCTTAAATGTATTGCACAAATACAGAAAAATACATTATATGCATTCTGTGATAATGCATATATTCTGTGAAGTTTTAACTAGATAAAGTATATTGTTCATGCTTGTTTAGGTGAACAAATAAGCCAAAAAATGAGCATAATATATCTTTAACACCCAAAATGTTCCGGACGCCACATTTCGGCATCTCTAGGGCACACAGCGGTTTCGTTTCTATAGACGCACGGATGCTCATTTAAAAGAGATGGCCAAAGACAACGGGGAATAATGGCACACGTTTTTATAGTTACCATTCAGTAAATAAACAATATCTATAAATTGTATCGATTTTTAGAAATTCGTATCGATATTGGATTTACCCGTTTGTATCGGTAAGGTATTGGTATCGTATCTATATATTTTCTATCTCCACTACTAAAGAGTAAGCAAATGTTCGTATGATACGATTTCATTAGTCTTCAGTACTTATGTCGAATGGCATAATGTCTTCATACTTAACTGATTGGGATAATTTGCTAAACATGGTGAAACAATGTCGCCATCGATATTTTACACGTACACTGTATTTAAGTACGGTACTTTGCTTACTTTCTTTCTGATTATAATGTTAATTTTGGTTATTATTTCTTTTTGTGTTTTAAATGTATGTTACATGTCCCGTTCCACTATGCAATTCTTTCACTTTATATACTGTTCCTATTATTTTCTGCAAGCCGAGTTTCGGCCTATTGTTGCCAGCTGTCTTGACTTGTCCTTAGATCGTTTCCATCTATAAATTTCCCCCACTGTTTGTCCTCTTTGATTATCCTAGTTATTCTTTATGGTCAACCAGGTCATTCCTTGCGCCTCTGTTCCCTTACGTGTGTGTACCCTTGAGCCTTCTCCCATACCTTATGTTGTATGGATTGTTGTTTTCCCGGATGTCTGTGTGAGGAGTCACTGTCTTATGTATGTGGCGTTCTCTGTAGCCACTTAATCTCTCTTTTACTTACTTTGTGAAATGCATTTACTTCTACAAATACTTAGCCAAGCCTAATATCTAACTTAAACTAAGCTATTTCCGTGAAGTTGGGGGCAATAACTTGATGTTGAAATATAGTTTGTGTTTCTTCGAGTGAAAATTTTGTTTCATTTTACTGGCTTTTGTGCCCCAGCGTTTCAGATATAATGCATTGGCAAACGTTTTAGCTCTGTACTTAATTCGTTTGTAAACTTATAGACGCAATACAAGAATAAGTATTAATTGAATTGCATTGAACGGACGACAATATATATTTTCGAAAACGTATTTTCAGTTTAGTTTCTACTCGATTGAATATTTGTTATACCAAATCCCAGTAACAAATGTCTGTGTTGCTGATGTATAATATAGTTGTAAGTTGCGTCTTAAATCTCCAAAAGAACATTTCGAAAGTTTGAAATTTCGCATATTTATTGATACTATAGTTCCGGGATGTTTAAAGAGTCACTAGACAGACATTTGCGTTGCAGTTTCACAAGTCGTTGATCTCATAATTTAATTAAAACAATGAAAGTTCACAAACACGACCAAGAGTCATTACAGACCTCCTACAGCTCGTTACATTGGACTCATTTATAATGTGTCTGTGCAAACACCAACACGTAAATTGAATTAATGGTTCTCTGTGAGGCTACAGATTTAATTTCTTCGTGTCTGTTTTATATTCTACTGCCCAACATTCCATATTTGCAAAACAAGCTAATCTGCTACGACATATGTGTTTTTTACTAGTGGTACTGTACTGAGTTTAATTTTGGGTTCCTTTTGTATTGTTTACATGCATGGATACTATTTTATAGTGTTATTTTGCAAATGAACACGTCAGTTTAGTAACTAAAACAAATACAGTCGGACCTCGTTTATTCGTCAACCTGTTATCCGAATACTTAGTATAATCCGAAATTAATGTTACGTCCCGGTGTATCTTCTTAGGCATGTCAATTTGAAATGGGCTTTTCGAAACTATGTGTTATTCGAAACATAATTTCGGACCCGATGCATTCGAATAAACGTGGTTCGACTGTATATAAAATAAACTAGAGCTATCACTGAAGGTGATTAATAGCCCCGCAATACCGCTATGTCAGACATATTTTAAGACAATCCAAGATAGCCGCTAGTTGGCCATCTTCATTGAGAACAGCTCATCATGTAAATTGTTTGTATGAACTTTCATGAAAGTCCTTCAAAAACTGTTGCTGTAGACGTTGTTTGATCCCCAAGTGTGTTAACTGACCAACCAACACAGACACTCCAGTATGCCTCCTCAAACCGTTTGTGAAAATAAATATTGTAATACGATATTTTTAATATAGATAAATGATGAAGACCACCACTAAATTCCACATACAAAGAGCATTTAAAAATACACATTATTGTAAACATTACATTAGCAAAATGGACCAAACATTAATAATGTAGGAAGATAGACGTGCCGCGTTGTTCAATGTTTTTTTTCAACAAAAAATGTTGGTGATTCTTTGATATTTACATCATTGGAAATTATACTTAGTATGTGAATTATATATATATATATATATATGGGGATTTTAAGGATCACAATGAAAATAAGAGTTTTTACTTAAACTTTTGTTTGTGTTATCCTTAACATATAATGTTGATTGATATGGTTTTATTAATTCATACATATTGTTGTTACTAATGTATGTCTTAATTTTATATTGCCATGTAAAGTGTACATTTTATGTTGAAAAAAATCTATCTATCTATGGGGAGGTAAGGATTGTAGAGTTGGTAGGATGAACGAACGAAATGAAATCTAATACAAATTATTTGCATTGCTCAAGAATACATCAATATTTAGATGAATGTCCGACGTCATAGAAAACAATTTACGATACAATAGTAGCCTAAACTGATTAATGACTTTGTTACAAGCATGGGCCATAGAAAGACGTAACAGAATAAGATGGTTATTGGAAGTCATGGCTTATGTTCCAACGATTTCTGCTTTAAAATTGCATTAGTTCGTCCGATTCAGATAAATAGCAACGCTAGTATACATGTAATAGTAGCAACGTGATCAATACGAATACAAGTAACGATGGTACATGAGCTATCGATAACTGATGTTTTATGGTAAAAACTATTTAAATGAAGTATATGAACTTACTCCGTAAACAAATGACCGTAGTAAAGTGGCACGGATATATACGTATACAGTATACTTCTATACCCAGTACACTTAAAAACGCAAAATGTAAGATTTCTCAAACTTCATGAACTTACCTAAGATAAGAACTTTACACGATATCGTTTCATTTACGCAATGATGAACGCTAAATTTTCTACCAATAAACAGATATTTTCATATCAAACAATGAGTTTTAAAACACACTGAACTAATATCTAAAAGACATAAAACGGGTACAGAAATGTGCGTTTTTAAATGTACTGAGTATATAGATATATACTATTTCGAACTAGCCCGTTGAGCTTAGTTAGTAAATCGATGGACCATGCTTGCGAAAGGATGAGTAAATACTGGGTGATAGTTGATTGCAGAAATACTGGTTTAGGCCGATTTTGACCGCCTTATATAACTGAAAAACATATTGAAAAATGCCTCTAAACCCAATACAACAAAACAGTATCAATGCATACCATTGTTTGGTTTAAATGCAGTCTAGTTATAACAGAAATATTGGGACAGACATTTAGGGTGGACCAGATTTTAACAGATACCAGGGACATCCTGTTCGTTTGTTTAAACAAGTAACTCGCTGTTATGCCACAGATAGGATTGTCACGTCCGATATGCGGTGTAAGTTGAAAATGATTTATTTCCAAGAATTGTTCAGGCGACAATGGTTAATGGAACATCAATTGCATGCAGTGATTTTACATAAATTTTATTGTGCGAGACAACCATTTCATTCATCCGAGGGTACATACAAACACACGGAGAACATCTTAAACGTTTCTAATGCTTGTACACGCGAATATCGGACGCCATAGTGAAATGGTCATAATTGCGAACAATCAAACATTGCCAATTTAAGATTTACAGACATTGTGATATTATATCTGGTTCATTTGAGAAATATATTCCCGCAATATAACTGAATGGTGTTTACATAACTATGTAATTGGACAGAGATTATTAGGTAGTACCAATAAATAATAACCATGCTTATTATAGATAATTTGTTTGCATATGTTACGTACGCTCAATTTCCTTTATTATAAGATGGTTTTGGCTCATTTGAATGTAAAACTAGTTGAACAGGCTTCTTACAGTGCGGTATTGGTTAAACATTTAAATTCGAACTTTTGCAATGTATTATCGATTCAAACAATCTTGTTCTATCATGTTACGAGCTGACAAAATGTTGTAAAATACAGTAACACATCAATAATGCAACCACCCTTGCGACTCTTAAAAACCGGTCTTATTATTGAGGTGGTCTTAATATTGAGGTTGAATAAAGAGCAAACTAGTGAAAATGGACTTGAAAATTGTGTTCTTAATTTTGAGGTGGTCCTATTATGGAGGCGGTCTTTTAGAGAGTTTTTACTGTACGCTTTTACTTAAACAAATTACAAAATACTTATTTCGACAAATATAGATGGATACATTATGTTTTGATAATAAATTCATTGGTGCTTGTTTTGGTAAAACAAATTAATAAATATGATAAACATTTAGTTTATGGGAAAACATTTATGTTCATGACTGAGAGATCTCACGAACCAACTAACATCATACCAAGGTGCAGTCAATTAAACATCTTATCGCAGAGAATGTGGAGAACGTATGACAGCAAAAGGCAACATGCAATTACTAGAGTAGTTTGCCAGGGCATTTACCCTCCCCCCGCTCCCTGTTTGTCCTCATTATTTCATAAGTTGTCCTTTATTGTTGGCCAGGCTATTCCTTGCATTCATTTGCCCTTGCGTCGTAACCCTTGTACCGCCTCAAATGCCTGATGTTTTATGGACTGTTGTTTTCCCGGAGGTCTGTGTGGGGAGGCATTGTCTTATGTATGTGGCGTTCCTTGTTGCAACTTATTCTCTCTTTTATTAACTTTTAATGATTGCAGTATAAGACTGTTTGAATAAAAACATTGCGTCCGTCTAACAGGAGTAGGAGTGATAAGGACAGTAACTGTTTACACTTTAATTAAAATTCATACTAAATTTAAAGCCACCAAATTTTCATTTGAAGTTTTTATAAACGATATTGTTATACACAAAAAAAATAGGCACTGGTTTCAAAATGTTTTACTGCCCTTTTGTCGCGATTATTTCGTGAGAAGAAGGGAGAGGTTATTGGCGGCTTCGATATATTTATAAAGCTCCAGCTTACATGTTATTGTTAACTCTTAAAGTAATGGAAATTTGTTATTTGGGACGCCAACATGACTAAATAAAACTTTCGAATTCATGTCCTACGTTATATTTGAAATAAGTAGGTATTTGTATTTCATTTCATGTACGTATGTTTTGTTCTTGTCCCCGTGGTTTTGGTGATGTATACAATGTCTGTTGCATTTCCATCCCGCCTTCTTCATTGATTCTGATATCAAATACAGCACGTGGAATCTAGGTTGAGTTCCGCAGGATTGTGCCAATGAATGGACCGATCAAAGTCCATATAAATGTATGATTCAAAAGTGAACACACAAAGCAAATTACAGCACGTCATAAACTGAACCTATTTAAGAGAGAATGTCTTCGTCTCCGTGTGTGAGTGACATTCGGCTTTTAGTATGATTACCAAGATAAATATTCAATTATTTCATCGCCTTAGGCAAGCAGTACATCTTATTTTTGTCATTTTTTTCTGGCAGATAATTGCTTTTTCCTTCCACTGTCAACCCATGCGTCGAACACACGTTTTAGAAACATATCGATTTGATTTACCCTCACGTTTACTGTACGGTTAGCAATGTATGTCATGTTAGACCTGAGAATTAGGGGAGGGCCCTAGATAACGTTTTTAAAAGTTCTGGCCCAACCCTTTTGTATGTATGTACAAGTTATTTGAATGTTTGTGCAAATATGATAGTTATATGTATAAATACAATAAAATATGATTAAATAAATAAAACCTAAGAATTGGCCACTTGTCTGTGAATAAAGACCAGGCGCCTTATGTCGTAATGTTAGACGCTTGACTCCGTATTGAACTACAATCTCAATTAACGGTTAGTGCTCTTAAAATCATAACCCTTCTATATTATTCGAATTTGTTTCTTTTAACATTTTATTCTTTATGGATCGTATTTCCCCGGAGTGTCCGTTTGAAATAGCTACAACGCTTCTTGTGTCAATATATGTGCCCAACCATTGATATGATAAACAATGTCTTAGATAGAGCAGGGGTATATTGTTTTTGCTATGTCCGATATAGCCCTCATATTTTATAGGATGCTAGAACATATCGAGTAAATGACCCTGGTACAATTTTGGGTCATTGGACCAAAGGTCAAGGTCACAGGGGGTAAACAAGTCAAATTCTTTAGCACTCAATATTTTGATAACCTTTCGACACTGATACTTCATGTGTGTAGTAGAAGTTCCATGTTGCTTTAAGGGGTCACTTGGTCAAAGGTCAAGGTCATATGGGGTAATACACATGTAATCCTTTAACATTAAACATCTTAATATCTGTTTGACGCGAATCATGATTGTTCTCAATGAATATACGATCATTTTTGCTTTTGTGACTATAGGATTGCTCGATTCCGTCCGTCTGTCCGTCGCAGTTCATGTCGGGTCAATTACTTCATGATGCATGGACCGATTTAAAAAAAACTTAACACAAGAGTTCACCACATCAAGACAATGTGTGGCGTGCAACACCCAGTACCATGACTCAACGACAGGGTCACAATGCACTTTTGGACATTGTCTTTATGTAACGTGTAGTGATGGTGCCGTTTGTGTTGACTCATAACTTCTGAGATGATAACCGGATTTTAGTTCCCTACTGGGTAAATGTTCACCTCATCCGGGCAACACGCAGATCTCATTTTTCAGCCTCGCCGACAGAAGGTCATGATCACCGTTCAAGGTAAACAGGATTGTGTGTCTGCCCCCAACAAGTCCTAAACCCTTTGCAGGATTTTCCTCAAACGAATCAAGACGAAATGCAGAACCAATATTCCAGGCGTATTAGTTCAACGTCACCATTTAAGGACAGCAGCCAATTGTATAAAACTGGTTTATTCTTTGGTTTGGTAAAAGTTAACCAAATTGATTAGCCAATAATTACTATTAACCAATACAATTATTTAAATGTGCAATTTGGCCAAACGATAGTACGAATTTGTCACAAACGTGTGACGAGTTCGTATGAATATGTCACACGTGTGAAAATTACGGTTCAACAAGGCTACACTATAAGTATCATGAATGTATAATACATTCTGATAAATTAATACAGCCCGGGGCAATTTCATTATGCTCAGGCTAAACACAGCGGGGTGCTAATTAAGTCGCGAACGATAATGATCATGAGACCTTAAAGTGGCATATATATAATCGGTTATAGCATGGAGCCAATATCAATCAGATCTGGGAAATCTTGCGATGAGCCAGAAAGTTGGACATGAATAAGACAATAACAGGGAGGTTATATTATTAACATTACAATCTAACAAACAGTATATAAAATACATAGACATGTGAAAACTAAGCAAAATTAAGAATACAATCAATATTAAATCAAGGGCATACATGAGTATGCAATTCAAACTCACAAAACGACGTTATGACGTTGATATGTTCGCCACATGGCCGTATGTCCTGTTATCCATTTTAATGTTAATTTAACAAGTTGTGAGACAGTTAAATATAATTTTGTATATGTGTTGAAAAGATGCTGATAATACAAAACTGAAAACTAATATTTGTATGATAGACACAGTAATTTGTTGTTTACAAAACCGACATTTAAACACAAATGATGGAGAATATTAATATTCATAATATCAAAGTGAAAAATATGGTTTAAGCTCATACATAATTATAACAGTAAGCTTATAATATCATACTTGAAGTAGAAACATTGACAGGACATGAAAAG
The DNA here is from genome assembly GCA_032209605.1 of Mactromeris polynyma. Lineage (NCBI taxonomy): Eukaryota > Metazoa > Mollusca > Bivalvia > Venerida > Mactridae > Mactromeris > Mactromeris polynyma. Next base: position 7,467,294 of record JASFXZ010000022.1, read on the forward strand.
GAATATGAGTAATACAATAATATGTAGAGATAATGTTGACAATTATGAATAAATAAAATTTTACCATAAAATGATTTATGGACGAAATGGTTCGTCCCCAATTCTGTTACGCCCGGTTCGGCACGAACGGGCGTTTATCCATTCCGAAAACATGAGCCTTGCGCATGCGCATGTAAGTTAATTTACATAACAAAGGAAGACGCTATTTAAACGCTTTCACGGCTTATCTTTAATTTTGGTCAATTTTACTGTTAAATCTTTATTTTTTATTATTTGTTTCTTTTGCATAGACTTGATACCTGGTGTATCAATCTATTTCCATAACGTGATATACGGATGCTGGTGTTTGATTCACTTTTCAGTGGTAAACAAAAACTCGTGTGTGTGTGGACTTCACTCGTTAATTACAAAATGGCGTCTTCAATCGGCGATTGATCAATGTGAGCGACTCGACAGGCCAGATGGTTTTTAAAGTCCAGGTTTTTGGACATTCTTTCGTCAAAAGACTTAAGCATTTTATTCATTCTTCGCCGGATCTTTCGTATTCATTCAATTTATGTCCTCAGGAGTTTCTGGTGCAATTTTCTGGTTTTCCTGGAGCGCGAGTTCATGACCTGAGGTCAAAATTAGATTATGTGAAGGATTTTCAACCAGATTTGGTTATTTTGATCATAGGCACTAACGATTTGTATAGGGAGGAACCTGCGGCAACCGCTTGTGGGATAGTGGATTTAGTTGACACATTGCGTTTTGTGCTGCTTGTGCCCCAGGTGGTTGTGTGTCAGACAACATACAGGGTTCAACCAGTGGTTCCGTCCCGGTACCCTGTCAACATAGACAGTTTTTCATCGGACGTTGACGTGCTGAATAAACTTTTAGGCATTAGATGTCAGGAAATTAAAGGTGCGAGCTTGTGGCGCTTGAAGGGTTTCTGGTCCACACAGTCTGTGGGAACAGCTTTTGCCCCGGACGGGGTTCATCTATCGTCAGCAGGCAACAGGAAGTTGTTTAACAACTTACGAGCTGTCATTGTCACTCATCACAGGCTATCTACTTAGATCAGTTGAGTATATTTCAATTTACATTATCCGAACAGTTATCAGCGGTTACAGTGGATTTGCTACACGTGATGAGATTTTATAGACTGCAATTTCATCAAGTCCGGGCTGGTACCCGTGTTCAATTAATCGGTAGCGTCAATATCATCCACAGTTTAATATATCGGTATTTTTATCCCAGTTTGATTGTTCATTACGGGGATTGCTGTGAGCACATATTTAGACCAGCTTGTGTCATAGTTATTCATTTATTTTCTATATCCAGTATGATTTCATATTTGTGCTTATTACATACTATTACATATGTGTTCCGGACTTGTATCCGAGTTTTAATGATAGCTGTTTGTCCCGTTATTTGTCGGGGCTGGTTCCCAAGTTTGGGTTAATACCTATATATCCGGACATGTATCCGTGTTTTCAAGACTTATTTGTCCGGGCTGGTTCCCGAGTTGGATTTTATCACCTTTATATATCCGGACACGTATCCGAGTTTAGGTATAGTTCTTTGTCAGAGCTAGTTCCAGAGTTTTGGTGAATACATGTATTTCCGGACATGTATCCGTGTTTTTATGGATAGTTATTTGTCCGGGCTTGTTCCCGAGTTGGGTTTTAGTACTAGTAATTATCCGGACATGTATCCGAGTTTTCATGACAGTATGCTCTTATTAATTCGAGCATTTGTATTACATATACATGGTGATTTGTTGGACGAACAATTTTATATCACATCTATCGGTCATTATCGTTCCTAAGTTTCATGACAACCTTTTTCACCCTACAGATATGCGAGGGAAACGTAAGGCTACAGCGACTAAAGCTAAGTGTACGGCGTCATGCTGCCCTCGGGAACAGCCGCCGCAGTCACACTCTCCAACACCGGGTCCATCGGGTTTGGGCAGTACTAGTACTACTAGTAGGCAACCTGAACCGCCGATTTCGCAATCTCAGCATGTTACTGACTCGGATTCATCGGAGTCAGATATTGGTACAGATCGGTTAAGAGCCTACGTCGATACCGTTCGTGGTAGAAGGAAACAGAGGGTTACCACCAAGGCAAAGAAAAGGCGTCGACCCTCCCCGCTAGAATTATCCAGCAGTGATGATTCAGACTCATCGTCAGAGTCTGATGATAATTTACTAGACGATGTTCTTGCTGGCCATGCCAGCAAATTCACAGGTAGCAAGGGGCAGTCTTTTCATCCTTTAGAATCCCCTATTCATGCCCAAATCAATAGAAAACTCCAAAGAAAGATTTGGAAACACAAATATGTTGATTTCGCGTTACTTCTTCCTGTCCGTTTCGGTCAAGAATCGGAACATTCATTTTTCCAACTACGACTCCATGAGTCTAGGGGAAATAACAACCTTAATATAGTGCCGTCAACGCGGAAATATAAAATATACAACATCAGTCAATGGACTACAGCATTCATGCGATTTGTAGCCATTTATTCCATGAAGTACCCCTTAGAAACTCCATCATTGATGAAATATGGAGAATTGGTCAGGGATTTAGAATCCAAACAAAATAACAACGCATGGGCTAGTTATGACTTCCAGTTTCGGAAGCTTAGGGAACAGATCCAAATGCCATGGGATCAGTTGCATTCAGAGTTCTGGATCAGGGCAACTACGTCAGCTTTACCCATGCAGCCCTTTCGTCCACAACGCCGCTTCGGCGGTTTTTCCAACTCCTCCCGGTCACATTTTCAAAAACCCAAAAATTACACCCACAAAGAATTCATTCCCAACACATGCTGGCCATTCAATAGACGGGGTTTCTGCTCAGCGACCAACTGTTTCCCTCACATCTGCGGCTACTGTCGTGGACAACATTCAGCTAAATTCTGTCCCATGGGTTCAAGACAAGAAGCAGACCAGTCACAAGCAACAATGCAGTCCCAAACAAACCAGTCTAGGCCAAAGTCAATCAACAAACCAAAACATCCATAACTCACCGATATTACAAACGCCTATTAAATTCAAACCATTTTCTTTTTGGATAAGGGGTTATGATTTTGAGGACTATTTGACTGCAGGTTTTACTTATGGTTTTCATTTAGGTTTCATAGGGGATAGATGCTCTTACACTTCACAAAATCTTAAATCTTGCTCAGAACTCCCAGAGGTCGTGTCGTCTAAATTAGCCAAAGAATTGAATTTAAAGAGAATTGCGGGACCTTTCCCTGACCCTCCTTTTCCCAATTTTCGCGTCAGTCCCATTGGCCTAGTACCAAAAAAAGAACCTAACACCTTTCGTTTGATTCACCATTTGAGTTACCCATTTGGTAATTCCGTGAATGATTTCATTGATCCCAACCTGGCCACAGTCCAGTATTCATCATTTGATCAAGCGGTTGCTATGGTACAGGACCTGGGCCAGGGATGTTTGATGTCAAAAACAGACATTGATTCTGCATTCAGGATTATTCCAATACATCCGTCAGATTACCCATTACTTGGTTTTAAGTTTAACAGTTCCTATTACTACGACCGCTGTTTACCGATGGGGGCAAGCTCTTCTTGTGCAATTTTTGATCGTTTCAGTTCAGGTCTCAAATGGATCGCTAACACAAAGCTTTCAATCCCACACGTGGTACATATCTTGGACGATTTCCTTATAATGGGTCCCAACAATTCCAGTAAATGTAACTCTGATCTGAGAGTTTTCCTTGATCTCTGCTACGCTATAGGAGTTCCAATAAAGCATGAGAAAACTGTAGAAGCTACCACTACAATTACTTTCATGGGTCTTGAGCTGGATTCCGTAAGCATGGAAGCAAGACTTCCGGAGGAAAAGTTAACTAAACTACATCACCTGTTAAATACTTATAAGTCTAGAAGAAAAATTAAATTGCAAGAATTGCAATCCCTTTTAGGCCTCCTAAATTTTTGCTGCCAAGTTGTACTCCCTGGGAGGGCTTTCCTCAGACGTCTTGTTGACCATACGAGAGGTGTCCTTAAACCCCATCATAGAATTACACTCAACAAAGAAGGGCGTCGTGATTTAGCAGCATGGCACATTTTCATTCAACATTTCAATGGGAAACACATTCTACTGGATAAGAAATGGTTATCCAACGATTCATTACACTTATATACAGATGCTTCAGGTTCAATCGGATATGGTGCTATTTTTAAACCCCATTGGTTTTATGGGACATGGCCAAAACATTTAACTGATTTCCACATCACCTATAAGGAACTTTTCCCAATTACTTTGGCCCTGGAAATATGGGGTGTTAAACTTGCTAATAGATGCATTGTGTTGCACTCCGATAACTACGCTGTTGTACATATTATTAATAAACAAACGTGTAAAGATTCAAAAATAATGTTTTTAGTAAGGCGTCTGGTTCTTGCCTGTATGAAATTCAATATCTTGATACGATCAGAACATGTACCCGGTAGGTTAAACAACTTACCAGATATGCTTTCTCGTTTACAGATAGCAGAGTTCATAGTAAAGGCTCCTTGGGCAGACAAAGATCCCACACCAGTTCCCATGAAACTTCTGGAACACCATTAAAAAGGATTGTCAGTACTCTATTAGACGGTTCCTTAGCAAAAAGCACGCGTCAGGCATATAAATCAGCCTTCAAACTGTTCCGCTCATTCCATGTCCGCTATTATGGTTCCCATCCTACAGGCAAAATATCTAATACAAAACTTACAACTTTCATTGCATTTTGCTATTCCACGGGAATGAAGTACACTAGCATATGTTCAAGAGTTTCAGCCCTCCACTACATTAACAAAATGTTAGGTGCAAAATATACAGGCCACAGTTTCGTTGTTCAAAGAGTTCTCCGCGGTTGTAAGAATTTTTCTCCAAGTTCAGACAAGAGGCAACCAATTACCATCCATATATTAAAGAAATTAATAGCTGCTTTACCAAAATTGTTCACAAAGAAATACAATGTCGTATTAATAAGAGCCATGTTCACCATAGCTTTCTTTGCTTTACTTCGGGTAGGGGAAATAGCAACTTCTAACAATGCGAGTCATACTATCCAACGCTCAAATGTCTCGGTGGGAACTAAACGAAGAAAACCCGTTAATTTATCCATATCTCTTGAACACTATAAACACTCGACTTTGCTTTTCAACGTGACCTTAACGCCTATCAGTCATAAGCGAATTTGCCCTGTTTGGGCAGTACATGAATACTTGAAGTTGCGGCCATCTCAGGGGGGCCCGTTGTTTATAAGTAACCAATGTTTGCCCGTCAACGCAAAGCAATTCAGTATAATTTTGCAAAACTGTGTCTCTGAGATTGGCTTAAACCCTAAATTGTACACTTCTCACTCTTTTCGTATTGGCGGTGCCACACATGCACATTCTAGAAATTTTTCTGACTCACAAATTAGGAAATTAGGTAGGTGGCACTCCAATGCTTTTCATTCATATTTGAGACCCAAATCTTTATCCATTTAATCTAGTTGACTGTCTCCTTGTTACTTTGTCATATGATAACAATGTTATCGAGTTTCATTGTATGGTTGTTGATGTTAATTAACACAAAGTGCCATTATTGTTTAGGTCTGTTCCTGTAACTTTACATGTATATATACCATTTTTATTTCTGTACATTGACTGACTTAGGCAGCAATGTTTTTTGATTTTAGTGAGCTGACTAATTTCCTTTTCAGTCAATTTATATTATGCATTTCCGCAGTACCATTATTGTGTCGTTTACTATAGCAATTTTATTCATTTGTCATTTTGCTGGTTACACACCTGTATTGGCACATTGACTGACTTAGGCAGCAATGCTTCTAATGACTAGTGATGTAATACAGTTTTGTCATTTTCTTTTGAATTACATGCTCATTTCAGTGCCATTATTGATTCTTTGGTCAGTAACTATTGTTCTATATATGCCAATTTTGTATGCTCTTATAAACATGTTCATCAGTGCATTGACTGACTTAGGCAGCAATTATTCTGATATTTACTGAGGTATAGCATTTTATTTACTATTTTTCATGTTATAGTTTTCACCTTAGCAGTGCCATTATCGTTTTTTATTGACTATTAACAATTTATTTTCTGTGTCATTTTGCAATCTATTACTCACTTTTATTAGAACATTGACTGACTTAGGCAGCAGTGATCATGATATTTAGTGATATGTAGCAGTTATTTCTTTTCCATTTGGTTTATGGCAGTAACCTTTGCAATGCCATTATTGTTTATAACAACACTATAGACATGCTTAGACTTAACAACGATGTGGAACTTACGTCTCTGAAGTTTGCTTGTCTGGGCGGCCATAAATACCCCTATCAGGGATAGGGGTATTTATGTTTTGGCGAAATTCTATTCCCAGATAATAAAAAATGTTATTTCTTAAGCTTGTACACTTTGCTGTATATAAGTTTTATATTAGTTAGACTTTGCTGTATATATGTTATCAATGTGTTATGTGTTTTTACTGGCTTTAATAAAAGCCCATTTACAACATACCCTATGTTTGTGTTATCATTTTGTATTACAAGCTACGCAAACTTTCGAGACTCTCTACGAACCATCTGATGGCCATAAATAAAATTTTACCATAAAATGATTTATGGACGAAATGGTTCGTCCCCAATTCTGTTACGCCCGGTTCGGCACGAACGGGCGTTTATCCATTCCGAAAACATGAGCCTTGCGCATGCGCATGTAAGTTAATTTACATAACAAAGGAAGACGCTATTTAAACGCTTTCACGGCTTATCTTTAATTTTGGTCAATTTTACTGTTAAATCTTTATTTTTCCGCCTCCTCCCAATTCCTCCAACCCAATATAGATTAATCCAAACATGTTGTTTGATTAGCTTGTATGCATTAGGATGTCTATTATTCATATGTTATGCTGTATATATGTTATCAATGTGTTATGTGTTTTTACTGGCTTTAATAGGCGAAATTCTATTCCCAGATAATAAAAAATGTTATTTCTTAAGCTTGTACACTTTGCTGTATATAAGTTTTATATTAGTTAGACTTTGCTGTATATATGTTATCAATGTGTTATGTGTTTTTACTGGCTTTAATAAAAGCCCATTTACAACATACCCTATGTTTGTGTTATCATTTTGTATTACAAGCTACGCAAACTTTCGAGACTCTCTACGAACCATCTGATGGCCATAAAAGCATATGACAGGTGTATACTGAAATTTCTATTACTTTTTAATCATCAGTATTTTTATACATTCTAAATTAATGCCCCATGAAGGATTTTTTTATCAAATTAATCTGGATAATTAGTCTATAACTATTGCGCACTAGTTATACACCAATTAAACAACTCATTTGCAATATGAAGTCTAAACAAAACTTTGGGAGTTACGTATGCTTATGATATGATACAGGTACTAAATATATAACCTGCAAAGAAATATGAACAAGATAAGAAATGCACAATATATAAAATTAATAACTGATAAAATGTAATTATATACACTGGATCCATCACTAAAATAGTAGTTAATGTTATGTACCATATTTGTGAAGAAGTATCATAATTTGGCAATGAAATAATTGCTAATGTTTTGCAGCAACAATGTACTTAATTGGAGGGTTATTGATAGGAAAGCAATCATTCACACAGATGAACGACGAAGGTAACACTTAATTCTCTTGCTATCCATTACTTTCTATAGGTTACCTCAAGCAGGACGCCCGTTATAGCTCAATGTGAGCACTTCCGTGATTGAAATATCTGTTTATCTGATGTAAGGCTTTCCTTGTGGATTAATACTCCTGGTTTCTTAGCAAAGATTGAAATGATGATGTTTAATGTTCATCAAAGGCTTCATAATACTGTTAGACATGTACGCCAGAATAAGCTTCACAAGCACATTGATGTCTGAGATATCGACAGAGAAACTGTTGCAGCAATTCTTTGAATCTATTATGATGAAGAATCCCTCTACTTAATTTTCCAGATGTCAACATTTGAATCTTGTTGGTCCACTGACCATAGTGGACATCTCAAAGTTGTGCTGCGCCCTTAAATGTAAAATTATTACATTTGATAGTAATTTCTTGTAAAACCGTGAATTTTCTTGTAAAAACTACATGTTTTAATTGAAGATCCAATAATTGAGCTGATGCCCACACAAACAATTGTCTACTTAAAATGTTTAGTATGGTTTGATTATGAAAAATGTCATTAGAAGGTTGCAAATACTTTTTATACTGTGGATTCATTAATTTTCGTTGGTACCAAATTTCGTGGTTTTGTCAAAATGGGCATTTCGTGGGGTACTTGAATTCGTGGTTTTTTGATTTTTGAAGCATAAATTAAAAAAGTAGTCTATAAGTCCAAAACAAATAAAATATATATGTCAATTAGAAAACAGTGACACGGACCCGAAAGATATACAGGTATTTTCTCACCTTTCATTGTTATCGATGTTACATCGTGTGGCCCCGTTCCCTTAGTTAGCCACACTATGCAAGTGTCAATTAACACATTATATTGAGAATTATCTACCTATTGTTTACATCACATGTCATTTAAATATGTCAATTAAGCACCAGTTAATCTGGCGCTAAACGAATTAACAATCAGTCAATAAAAGTTAATGCAAATCATCTTCGAAATCACTCGCTTTTGAGAAACCAAACTATCGTCTACACACAAGCTAAATATAGAATTATGTTGATGTCGTGGCTAAAGTCCGGTAACGTCGTTACACGGTTACCGTCAACTCCGGGGTTACCGAATCCAGAAGATGCTGCATCACCAAGAGAGGCTCGTACATTTCAAGCAGCCAACGACTACGTAGATATACAATCAGAAAGTCAGAAGCAGTCCAGAAAAAGAAAGCGGGGAGATTACGGCCACTACGATGACGAGTCAAGGGCTAAAATTGCAAGATATGCAATTGATAATGGGGTTGCTAAGGCCTCGAGGAAATTCTCCTCTTTGTATTGTCGAAAAGTAAGCGAGACCACCGTGAGAAGTATGAGGGACCAGTATGTGAAAGCAAAGAAGAAGAATGGGGAAGATACCACAACGTTACCCCGTTCACCGAGGGGTCCACCATTAATGCTAGGTATCGTGGATGAAGACGTACAGGCCTGGGTTCGAAGAGTAAGAATTCACGGAGGGGTAATTAACGCACGGGTTGTCCAAGCAGGTGCGGAGGGAATAATGACTAAAATCGCCCGCCAGAAATTAACGAAGTTCGGGGGCTCAGTAGAAATTACGAAGTACTACGCCAGATCCGTACTTCGGAGGATGGGGTTTGTTAAGAGGAAGGGGACCAAGAACGTCAAAAACCTACCCTTAGACTTCGATGAGATTAAGTCTGCGTTTGTGGAGAAAGTGAGCAACGTTGTAAGTGGACACAACATTCCTGACTCGCTTGTTATCAACTGGGATCAGACGGGATGTCAGCTTGTACCAGGTGGACAGTGGACCATGGACCAGTGTGGTTCCCAGCAAGTGACCATTGCTGGGTTAGATGACAAACGCCAGATCACTTTATTGTTAGCTGTTACCAAATCTGGACAACTTCTCCCCCCACAAGTGATATACGCAGGAAAGACGAACAAATCCCTCCCGAAGAATGTTGAATTTCCAGAATCGTGGGATGTCACGTGCACTGAAAACCACTGGAGTAATGAAGACAGTATGCTAAGATACATCGATAACATCATTGTGCCTTACGTTAATGGGATCAGAGACACTTTACCCCTGTCGCAGTGTGACCAGCAAGCCGTGGCGATTTTCGATGTCTTCCGTGCTCATCAGTGTGCTACAGTTATCGCCAAGTTGAAGGAAAACGGGATTACGCCATTGTTCGTTCCAGCTTGCTGTACGGATCGTCTACAGCCCTTAGATTTGTCACTCAACAAGGAATACAAGGATTGTCTGAAGGACTGCTTTCATGATTGGTATACTTCCAAGATTATCTCAGCATTTGACGAAGATGACGATACCATGGCTAATGTGGATCTGAAGATGTCAACGCTCAAACCCATTCATGCCAATTGGATCATTACTACACATGGGAAATTTGAAGATCGGCGAGATTTAGTTGTGAAGGGGTTTCAGTTAGCCGGACTTTGTTAAAAGTGATTGTTATTGTGTGATGATTACAAGTGACTGTACAGTGTGACTGGAATTGTGTTAATTCAGCGTAAAAATGATACCATCATTCATCATGATTGATCGTTAATGATATTATTATTTTGCTATTATTATTTAATAACATGTGAAAAACAAATTAAATTTCTTATAACTCTCTGTGATTGTTTGTTATTTTTTATCACTTATTTTATAACTGTCACAAACTGTATAATTACGCTATAACGACGATACATTTCACACGTTGAGATTATACTTCCAACACACTGATCACAACGATATGAAAATATTCGTGTACTGTACTTGGAAGTAGAGCTGCTAAATATAGCACACCAGATCAACAACATCATCACAGAACTGACTACTCAACTTAATAATGACGAAGAATATATAACAAACATAAATAGTAAAAGCATTAATAGTTTATTGTTATCAAATATTTACATTATATATACACCAACATGCTTATAAACTGACACAATTCACGGGAGGTAACCGCGTGTTAGCGGCGATGTTTATCTGGAGTGTACTAGTTTTCGGACATAGACTTTTCGGATACGATCGTAAGACAAAATTTTCGTTGGGTACTTGAATTCGTGGATAAGCTCAACCACGAAATCCACGAAATTTAATGTTCAACGAAAATTAATGAATCCACAGTATATATATAAAAAATAACATTCCAAAGAAATATCGATGTATTTCAGATCTTTCCATAATGCATACCCCCAAAAAGATTGTTGTGTTTAATTTATTGACATTTATTTTGCATAATTCAATTAGCATGTCGATTTTATTATTAAAATGACTTCGTAACTTTATCATTTTAGCCTCCTTATAGACTGGTTCAGAATTATTTTTTACCTGACAATAGCGGCTTCCTTTGAGAGAAAATCAAGACATCAGACTGACAAGGGAAGTAACTCAGTTGTTCCATCTACTAAATCATCCTAAAGATAAAAGAATGAACAGATATTCAAATATATACCCTTTAAGAGAGTCCCTATGTAATTATGGTTCTTATACACGTCTATACTCCTGCTTTCTCCGTACCAATATCTAAAGTTTGAAGTAAATCCCTCCATAAGTTATGATATGGACAAGCAATATGAACAGTGCTTGTCATCACTAGATGCCAAACCTTACAATTGAGGAGTATGAAATTAATGCCAGAAGTGTTCTAGATAGTTTTCATGCATAGACAGTAAGTATCATAATGGGAATAATGCCGAAATATCTTCATTTATTTATCAATGTTTGTATGAAATTGTAAGATCGAATATGTATTATACACAATGTAGAATAAGAAATCGACACTTTGTAAAATGCAATTTCAACAGATATTGCACCCAAAAGTTTGAAAAAAATAAATTATTGGTGAACACTGGAATTTACTCCAAGTCTATATCTTGAATAATAAAAACATCATTATGATGGTTTGGGGCAAAACTATTTTAATTTCATCTTCAACAACACTGAATCACAGCAGTTTTCCACGTAACACTTGATATATTGATGGCAGATTTAGTTCCACTTACTTCATTATCTTTTCTTTGGTTATGTTTGACGTACCGACCAATATGGACCCAAGCAAAACTAAGGGAAGCAACTTATCATCTATGAAAATTATAAAAATATAATACATATGTCATGCTATACAGTAAGCGGTTCTTTCGAGTTATATACAATGCATTATGTTCACTTTATGTAGAATGATTCCAGTTCCTTACGCAATTGTGACTCGTTCTATATGATGCAAGCGTGGGATGAAACTATTAGGCATGTCAACTTATTACAATATTGTGACTCGGACACGTATGCAGTAACAATGGAAACTAGCTCACATTCTACACTAAGTGGCTCATTATGCATGTGACTCTTCCACGTTATGCATTTGTGACTCGTTCACTTTGACTTTGTGACTCGGACACGTTATATGCACATTGTGACATGTCACGTTATACAGTAAAATACTCATTATGCAGCATCGGACTGGTTCACGTTATACAGATTTTAACCTGTTCATGTTACGCAGTTTGCAACTTGATCACATTATGCAGTAAGTAGGAGAGGGAAAAAACAAGGGGGCAATGAAAACAGAAATTGCTCAGTGAAACAGAAACATCAGTTAACAGGAAAGCGGAGTTCATTAAAGGAAAGATGAAATGGTATACACGGAAAAACAGAAAAGAATCATTAGAACCGTAAACAATAAACTAGAAACACTGAAAAATAAACAAAGAACAGTAAACAATGAACAAAGAACAGTAAACAATGAACAAAGAACAATAAACAATGAACAAAGAACAATAAACAAAGAACTGTAAACGATAAACAAAGAACTGTAAAACAAAGAACTGTAAACGATAAACAAAGAACTGTAAACGATAAATAAAAAAAAATACGATAAACAAAGAACAGTAAACAAAAAACAAAGAACAGTAAACAATAAACAAAGAACAGTCACCAATAAACAAAGAACTGTAAACAATAAACAAAGAACAGTAAACAATTAACAAAGAACAGTCACCAATAAACAAAGAACTGTAAACAATAAACAAAGAACAGTAAACAATTAACAAAGAACAGTCACCAATAAACAAAGAACTGTAAACAATAAACTAAGAACTGTAAGCAAAGAACTGTAAACAATAAACAAAGAAATGTAAATAATAAACAAAGAACTGTAAACAATAAACAATAAACAATAAACAAAGAACAGTAAACAGTAAACAAAGAACAGTAAACAATAAACAATAAACAAATAACAGTAAAAAATAAACAAAGAACAAAGAACAAAGAACAGGAACAATTGAACAAGAAACACTGAACAGTAAACAAAAACAAAGAACAGTATACAAGAAACAGAAAACAATAAACAGTAAACAAAGTAATTAAGTAGTGAACAATAAACAGAAGTTAGGTGATAAATAAATTGAAGAACGGTGAACAATAAAGCAATGAACAAATAAGAGTTAGAGAGGAAAGCAATTTACAGTTGAAGAAAGATACAGTCTGTATATAGTGAAAGCTGCATTCACAAGACACTGCCTCCCCACACAGATCCCTGGGAAACATCAGCACACAAATCATTAAGAGTTGAGAATGTGTAAGGGCAAACATCGATGGGACCTGGGGCTATCAGAAGTGTCAGCTATCAGAAGTGTCAGGCTGCTTTTAATGTATTAACATTTATTTTGCATAATTCAATTAGCATGTCGATTCATAATCAAATCCACAAAATCCTTTTTAAATCCATCATTGGTACCACATGCAAGTTTTATAAGGTTTGTTGTTGCGTTAATATGACAACCCAAAACAGTTCAGCAATTTTTATAAAGGAAACGTTTCAACAAGACAGACCCATTGGTTTTAGGGACATAATATTTAAATGAATATTGACTGATGAGCCTAAATCTCTCAAATCTCTCAAATCAAATAAATATTCAAGAACTAAAAATATCACTCACCAGCATTTTTCAATTAAATAAAAATAAAAATAACCCTGCATTAAGTACACAGCACTGCACTCCTGTATCAGGTTTGTTCCAACATTGTAGATATGAAGTATGAGCTGCTTTTTATACCACTGACCATCATAAGTGTTGTTCCAATGATCCACATGTAGGGTGAACAATAATGGTGTATCTGTACAGAACAAAACAATCACGTATTATCAGTTATTAAATAAATCTGTCACTAATGAAAAAGTTGGCCATACAAGATAAGTATGAAACAGAACATTACCATAATATTACTCTCAACATGGAGAACATTTGCAGGAAGTTCAAATCCTTCAAGTGGTTCAAAAGTTATGAAGCGGACACTATTTGTGACAGACAGATGGACAGACACATTATCCAAGCAAAAACTATTATATGGGGGCGACATAATTATACATAAGTATTTAGTAATTAATTTTAATTCAAATGTATTAGTAATTAATTAATACTTTTCAAAATATGTATTTAAATGAAAAACTTATGAAGATTTGAAGTTCGTAAAATTGACAAATTCTAGCAAGTATAAGTACTATAGACACGATTCTGAGTCGCGGTAAAACTGTGAATTTTCTTGTAAAAACTAGATCCAATAATTGAGCTGATGCACACACAAACACTTGAGTGTCTACTTAAAATGTTTATTATGGTTTGATTATGAAAAATGTCATTAAAAGGTTGCAAATACTTTATATATATATAAAAAAAATACATTCCAAAGAAATATCGATGTACATGTATTTCAGATTTTTCCATAATGCATAACCCCAAAAAGATTGTTGCGTTTGCTCTGGTCTCAAAGTTGCATCATTGAAATGTACTTGAGAAAAATGCTAAGACAGTCATGATGTCAAATAGCATAAATATTGAATAAAGTGTCAGATTTCTGAATTAAGTCATCTTAACTAACACTTTAAATATTAATCGTGTATTTTTTTATTTTCATTATTAAAATGACTTCGTAACTTTATCATTTTAGCCTCCTTATAGACTGGTTCAGAATTTTTTTTTACCTGACAAGAGCGGCTTTCTTTGAGAGAATATCAAGACACCAGACTGACAAGGGAAGTAACTCAGTTGTATCATCCACCAAATCCTCCTAAAGATAAAAGAATGAAGAGATATTCATATATATATACCCTTTGAAGAGTCACTGTTGCTAGAATTATGCAGGTTCTTATACACTACACTTCTGTTTTCCTGGTAAAAATATCGTAAGTTTGAAGTGAATCTCTCCATAAGTTATGATCTGGACAAGCGATATGAACAGGTGTTTTCATCACTAGATGCCAAACCTATGGGGCATGACAATTGAGGAATATGAAAATAATACCTGAAGTGTTCTAGTTGTTATGCATGGACAGTAAGTAGTATAATGGAATTAATGCTGAAAGATTTTCATTCATTTATATATGTTTGTATGATATTGTAAGACAGAATATACATGTATACACAATGTAGAATAAGATATAGACACTTAGTAAAATGCAACTTCAGCAGATATCAAATTGGTGAACTCAGTAATCTAATCCAAGTCCAAATCTTGAATAGTTAAACCATCATTATGATATGGTTTAGGGCAAAACTATTTTAATTTCATCTTTAACAACCCTTAATTACAACAGTTTTCCACATAACACTTGATATATTGATGGCAGATTTAGTTCTACTTACTTTATTATCTTTTCTGTTGTTATGTTTGACGTACTGACCAATATGGACCAAAACATTACTAAGGGAAGCAACTCATCATCTATTAAAATTTAAAAAAAATTATAATAAAGATGTCTTGTTATACAGTAAGCGGTTCATTCGAGTTATACAGAATGCATTATGTTCACTTTATGTAGAATGATTCCAGTTCCTTACGCAATTGTGACTCGTTCTATATGATGCAAGCGTGGGATGAAACTATTAGGCATGTCAACTTATTACAATATTGTGACTCGGACACGTATGCAGTAACAATGGAAACTAGCTCACATTCTACACTTAGTGGCTCATTATGCATGTGACTCTTCCACGTTATGCATTTGTGACTCGTTCACTTTGACTTTGTGACTCGGACACGTTATATGCACATTGTGACATGTCACGTTATACAGTAAAAGACTCATTATGTAGCATCGGACTGGTTCACGTTATACGGATTTTAACCAGTTCATGTTACGCAGTTTGCAACTTGTTCGCATTATGCAGTAAGTAGGAGAGAGAAAAAACAAGGGGACAATGAAAACAGAAATTGCTCAGTGAAACAGAAAAATCAGCTAACAGGAAAGCGGAGTTCATTAAAGGAAAGATGAAGTTGGTATACACGGAAAAACAGAAAAGAATCATTAGAACCGTAAACAATAAAATAGAAACACTGAAAAATAAACAAAGAACAGTAAACAATGAACAAAGAACAGTAAACAATGAACAATGAACAAAGAACAATAAACAATGAACAAAGAACGATAAACAAAGAACTGTAAAACAAAGAACTGTAAACGATAAACAAAGAACTGTAAACGATAAACAAAGAACTGTATACGATAAACAAAGAACAGTAAACAATAAACAAAGAACAGTAAACAATAAACAAAGAACAGTCACCAATAAACAAAGAACTGTAAACAATAAACAGAGAACAGCCACCAATAAATAAAGAACTGTAAACAATAAACAAAGAACAGTCACCAATAAACAAAGAACTGTAAACAATAAACTAAGAACTGTAAGCAATAAACTAAGAACTGTAAACAATAAACAAAGAACTGTAAACGATAAACAAAGAACAGTAAACGATAAACAAAGAACAGTAAACAATAAACAAAGAACAGTCACAAATAAACAAAGAACTGTAAACAATAAACAAAGAACATTCATCAATAAATAAAGAACTGTAAACAATAAACAAAGAACAGTCACCAATAAACAAAGAACAGTAAACAATTAACAAAGAACAGTCACCAAAAAAAAAGAACTGTAAACAATAAACTAAGAACTGTAAGCAATAAACTAAGAACTGTAAACAATAAACAAAGAACTGTAAATAATAAACAAAGAACTGTAAACAATAAACAGTAAACAAAGAACAGTAAACAGTAAACAAAGAACAGTAAACAATAAACAATAAACAAATAACAGTAAACAATAAACAAAGAACAAAGAACAAGAACAATTGAACAAGAAACACTGAACAGTAAACAAAAACAAAGAACAGTAAACAAGAAACAGAAAACAATAAACAGTAAACAAAGTAATTAAGTAGTGAACAATAAACAGAAGTTAGGTGATAAATAAACTGAAGAACGGTGAACAATAAAGCAATGAACAAATAAGAGTTAGAGAGGAAAGCAATTTACAGTTGAAGAAAGATACAGTCTGTATATAGAGAAAGCTGCATTCACAAGACACTGCCTCCCCACACAGATCCCTGGGAAACATCAGCACACAAATCATTAAGAGTTGAGAATGTGTTAGGGCAAACATCGATGGGACCTGGGGCTATCAGAAGTGTCAGCTATCAGAAGTGTCAGGCTGCTTTTAATGTATTAACATTTATTTTGCATAATTCAATTAGCATGTCGATTCATAATCAAATCCACAAAATCCTTTTTAAATCCATCATTGGTACCACATGCAAGTTTTATAAGGTTTGTTGTTGCGTTAATATGACAACCCAAAACAGTTCAGCAATTTTTATAAAGGAAACGTTTCAACAAGACAGACCCATTGGTTTTAGGGACATAATATTTAAATGAATATTGACTGATGAGCCTAAATCTCTCAAATCTCTCAAATCAAATAAATATTCAAGAACTAAAAATATCACTCACCAGCATTTTTCAATTAAATAAAAATAAAGATAACCCTGCATTAAGTACACAGCACTGCACTCCTGTATCAGGTTTGTTCCAACATTGTAGATATGAAGTATGAGCTGCTTTTTATACCACTGACCATCATAAGTGTTGTTCCAATGATCCACATGTAGGGTGAACAATAATGGTGTATCTGTACAGAACAAAACAATCATGTATTATCAGTTATTAAATAAATCTGTCACTAATGAAAAAGTTGGCCATACAAGATAAGTATGAAACAGAACATTACCATAATATTACTCTCAACATGGAGAACATTTGCAGGAAGTTCAAATCCTTCAAGTGGTTCAAAAGTTATGAAGCGGACACTATTTGTGACAAACGGATTGGACAGACAGATAACCCAAGCAAAAACTATTATATGGGGGCGACATAATTATCCTATTTGTGACAGACAGATGGACAGACTCATTATCCAAGCAAAAACTATTATATAGGGGCGACATAATTATACATAAGTATTTAGTAATTAATTTTAATTCAAATTTATAAGTAATTAATTAATATTTTTCAAAATATCTATTTAAATAAAAAAGTTATGAAGATTTGACGTTCGTAAAATTGACAAATTCTAGCAAGTATAAGTACCATAGACACGATTCTGAGTCGCGGACCCGAAAACAATCAACATCAACTTCATTTAATCATCATAACTGATGTATGAAGCTGAATTACTTGTCCAATTCAAAAAAAAATACATACTGCATACAACACATGTGATTGTCAGGCATTCTCTCCATTGATCCCTTCTATAGTCTAAGTATATTACAGTTTTATATTATACATATACAATGTACTATAGAAAGGATAAATAAAGACAACTCTGGAAGGGATTAAGGGAGAGAACTGGTGACAATCACGGCACATCAAATTGAAATGAGGTATTCAAAAGTATGTATTATTAAAAATGAAATTCCGAACCAATTAATGTGAATGTAGAGGTCTGACTGAATGTTAAAGAAGCATAACTTACTTATTCATTGAATCATTTTGTTGAACATCATCTTCTCCCAGGCTGTAGAACATGGATTATTTATGCAGAACATGACTCGTTCACTTGAAGTAGTATTTGACCAGTTTGATTTGAGTTTACACTGTTGGCGCAGACGATAGGACCTTCATGGCTTGGTTTCTCAAAATCTGCAAAAACTAGAATAAAATACAACATATATAAAAGATGCTGCTGCTATAGAATGCATCCAGGATACAATGTTGTTACAATGTCTTGGACACAGTGACCATACATAAACAATCATACCTCAACATAAACTCTTCTCACGATCTTGTTTAATAAACAAAAGGACAAATTATTTAATATAAATGAAAACTTCAAAACCAAAGTACATTCTGTCATTCCAAGCTAGCATAAATTTGTAATGATGCAAGGTAAGCCACCAGGTTAGCTCCAGTAGTAGAGTGCATTACTGGTGTTTAGGGGTCACGGGTTCAAGCCCCACATTGGGCACTCATTTTGCCCTTGATTTAAATCCACTACACATTGTAAGGGCAAGGTCAAGGTCGTGATGTGGCGCACTTTTACTAGGCTTAGCATAAAATCTCTCTCTTCATAATCTAGACGCTTCGAACAACAGCTTCAAAGATTGATTCATCAAATAAAAGTACTCTTCATCCGACAGACAAAGTTTTGGTATAGAAAAACCCACCTATGATGATTTAAAGAACTTTTTCGTACCTGTAAACATAAACATATCCACTTCCGGTCTACAACTTTCATGATTTCGGACATCCTAAATTTCGGATATCACTTATAAAAAAAAAAAATAAAAAAATTACCCACCTTAATCTCCTGACAGGGGCCATGTTGTCATCATTACCTGTAATACTTTGGTTTACCAGCTGCCATCCACTGCCAGTTGTGGACGAACATTCCTGGAATTCTCCATACCAGAGGATTTTACGATCAGGGGACTGCCACCCAAATCCTGGCCCAATCTACAAATTTCCTTGTGGAATATGTGCTAAACCATGCAAATCAAATCAGCGAGCTGTTGCTTGTGACTCATGTGATACCTGGTTTCATGCTAATTGCCTAGCTATGCCATTAGCTATCTATGCCACCATCACACCCAATACAAGTTGGATTTGTTGCACCTGTGGTCTGCCTAACTTCTCCTCAACACTGTTTGACTCAGTTTCATCAGAAAGTGTCAACACGTCCATAGCAACTGAGAACACGTACAGCATACTAGCTGACCTTCCAACCACCCCGGACATTACCAACTCCTCTACTAGCTTCCTCACAGAAAGCAGTGTATTTGGGTCACCCCAACACACATCTTCACCGAAAGTACAGCTCCGGAATCAAGGTAACAACAGAGAACTTAACTCATTTCGTATACTTGTGATTAACTTTCAAAGCCTGAGAGCCAAACGGACGTCATTCTGGCTTCTTCTTGAAGAACTCAAACCAGACATAATCATTGGCAACGAAACCTGGTTGTACAACGGAGTTTTCGAACGGGAGGTCATTCCGACAGGCTACCATATCATAGCCAGAAGAGACCGAGTTCAGGACCGCCACGGTGGAGTCATCATCATAGCCAGAGAAGACATAACAGGTACAGTTATTGACCTTCAAACCGAGGCAGAATTTACAGCTGCCGCCATCCTGTGCAGTGGTGGCTCTCCACTTGTTATCGGCTCATTGTACCGACCACCTAGCAGCGACATACATTATGTTGAAGAGCTCTGTAGGAATATGAAACATCTACACAACACCTACCCTGATTCAACAATCTGGATAGCAGGTGATGCCAATCTACCAGATATCAACTGGAAAAGAAACACAGTAGACAGAAACAACTATGCAGTCAACATCAACAAACTGTTTCTTGACACAGTATTTGACATCTCTTCAGAACAGATTGTGCAGTTTCCTACTAGAAATGATAACACCCTTGACCTGTTCATCACTAACCGGCCAACCCTTATAGAAAGATGTAAAGCCATACCAGGTGTCAGTGACCACGATGGAGTCTTCATCCAGACCAGGGCAAAGGCCTCTAGATCCAAACCACCTAGTAGGAAAATACTGCTGTGGAAAAACGCAGACACTGACAAGATTCGATCAGCAACCAAAGACTTTGCAGAGGACTTCATTTCCAGATACACAACTCAAACCAGTGTAAATACCCTATGGACTACCTTTAAAGAATTCATTACCTCAACCATAACCTGTCATGTACCATCAAAGACTAGCACCACCCGATTCAATCAAGCATGGATAACCAGAAAAGCAAAACAACTATCCAGACAAAAGAAAAGGTCATACAACAAGGCCAAAAGGACAGGCAGAGCCCAAGACCTCTCCAGGTTCAAAACTTTGAAAAAAGAAACACACAAAGAATGTAGAACAGCCTACCATAGCTTCGTCAAAGACTTGGTCAGTGGAGACAAGAACCCAAAGAAGCTCTACACATACATCAAAGGCAAGAGATGTGACAGTAGTGGTATTGCACCCTTGAAAGCAGAGGGCATGACACACAGTGACCCAAGGACTAAGGCTACTATTCTGAACAGACAGTTCTCAAGTGTCTTCACGACAGAAGATAAAAGAAGTATCCCACCAATGCACGGCACACCTAGCCCAGACATGCACCAGTTCACAGTGGGAACTAACGGGATCAGAAAACTACTACTGGGCTTGGATATCCACAAGGCAGCCGGCCCAGACAACATCCCTACAAGATACTTGAAGGAGTATGCAGATGAGATAGCACCAGCCCTTACTCTGGTCTACCAAGCATCTCTCCAACAAGGTGAAGTCCCAGCAGATTGGAGAATAGCGAACGTGACACCTATATTTAAGAAGGGTGACCACAGTGTACCTGCGAACTACAGGCCCATATCCCTAACCTCCGTCTGTTGCAAAATCCTGGAACATGTCATACACAGTCAAATAATGGAACATTTTGACAGATATTCCATCCTAAGCGATGCACAACATGGCTTCAGAAAGAAACGGTCAACTGACAGTCAGCTTCTCCTAACACTCCAAGATCTCGCCAAGGCACTTGACGAGGGTGAGCAGGTCGACGCCATACTCCTCGACTTTAGCAAAGCATTTGATGTAGTCCCACATGAACGGCTAGCCGCAAAGCTTCATCACTATGGAGTCCGGGGGAACGTGCTAAGCTGGATTAGCAGTTTCCTGAGCCACAGATCACAGCAGGTCTTGGTGGAAGGTTGCAAGTCTGACTCCACAGCTGTTACCTCTGGAGTCCCCCAGGGATCCGTCTTGGGGCCCTTGCTTTTCCTTGCATATATCAATGACCTACCTGATCAAGTCAAGTCAACCTCACGCTTGTTTGCGGACGACAGCCTCCTGTACAAGAAGATACGATCTACATCAGATGCTATCTCTCTACAAGAGGACATAGACAAGCTGCAGAAGTGGGAGAAAGACTGGATGATGTCATTCAACCCAAGCAAGTGTGAGGTCATTCGCATCACTAAAAAGAAGACACCAATCAAGTCAACCTACAACATACATGGTAAAGACCTACAAACAGTACCTAATGGGAAATACCTTGGTGTAAACCTGTCAGAGGATCTGTCCTGGAGTAACCATGTATCGGCAACTGCGAAAAAGGCCAACAACTCACTGGCCTTCCTCAGACGCAACCTTGCTAGCTGCCCCAAGGACATAAAGGCACAAAGTTACCAGACACTAGTGAGACCGATACTGGAATATGCCAGCTCAGTCTGGGACCCACACACCCAAGCGAACATCAATCAACTTGAGGCTGTCCAACGTCGTGCTGCAAGGTTTGTCAATGGAGACTATAGAACCACCAGCAGTACCAGTCAAATGCTGAAGGACCTCCATTGGCAACCCCTACAAGAGCGCCGATCCCACTCTAAGCTGGTGATGGTGTACAGGATAGTACATGGGCTCGTGGATATCCCATGTACATACTACCACCCCTCAACCCTGAGCACACGAGGCCATTCCCTGAAGTTCCTGGTACCCTTCTGCAGACTAGACATCTACCGGCACTCCTTCTTTCCCTCGGGCATACGACTGTGGAACAGCCTACCAGAGCGCATCGCCACAGTGGACTCCCTAGAGGCCTTCAAGGGAGCGCTGGCCAACAAGCTGTAGAAGGAACCCAGATTTTAATGTTTTAGCCTGTGTACATATTTGCGTCACATCATGATTTTAAACTTATTGTACGACGATGCCCCAGAGGGGATTTTGTACTCAATTGGAAGAAGAAGAAGTTACAAACAACTCTAATATAAGTCAAGCTAGATCTTGTGTGTTTTTAGCATTCATCATACATTTTTGAAAACTGGTCTTTATATTGCGGTAGTCTTATTATTGAGGTTTACTGTACTATAAGAGGCATATAGAGGGGCAGAGAGCACAATCTCCTGTGGATACATACTCATGGTACTATCAAGCTTTTTACCTGCCTCCCAAAGTTTGTTTTTCTTAAGCATGAAAAAAGGTATTTGGAAACTAGATAGGTTAAAGCATGGTGCTGATATTTAAAATATATTATAGGCAAGTATCTCATGCGTAGAATTGGAGAATTGCACAAAGAGCATCATCAGTACCCCACCGACTAAATGTCAAGGATAGGTTGTACAAGTCCATAATGCAAGTAAAGTTTGGTAAATCATGTCGCGCATACACACACAGCTTGTAAAAACAAACGTTTATTCATCCGAACGTTATCATTTCTTGTAAAGGCGAGGGTGAGGTGAATTTTTGGCACTATGGGAAACGCACGCCATTTTTGCAGATTTGATTCACTAAAGCACTTTTCCATTTTCACGCGTTCACAACACATCTGCACAGATATAGGAACGTTAATTGTCAGCATATACATAAAAATAATGCATTATACGCGCATAATTTCACAAAACAACAAGAAAAAGCACTTACTTTTGTAAACAATCCGTTCTGGTCCTCCGAGGAAGTGAAAATTTTCAAACCCACGTGATCAATGCGTCACGGGTTGGTATATATATATACATATATGTGTGTGGAGATTTCCTCTTATCCTGCAGTACAAACAACAATATACCGTTAACATCGTGCTCGAATCACAATGAAAACAAAGACATGATTTAACGTCTGACTGAACTTCAATGGTTCTAAATTTAAATACTGTTTGTATGACTGAAGTCCAAATACCTAAAGTGACCACTACCCAGTCTGTTGTACGCGTACACTAATTGTCATCTAACTTCAACAAGTGACCGATACATTATACAATAGTTTATTGCATAAACAGGCCTCCGGTCCATACACATGTATAACATGTATAATGTCATGCAGAAATCTTAAAACTTTGGAATGAAAACGATTTTCTTCAAACATTAGAAACCAAGGCTGCGTTTCATCAAAAATCCTAGGAGCGATTTTCGCCCCTAAGATCGTTTTTCGCACCTATGTGCGTTTCAACAATTTTTCGCTCCTAGCACTTAGGAACGATATCGCACCTAACTCTAGGAGCGGTCATGAGCACTCCTAAGTGCGAAACGCTTTGCATTTCGGGAAGATGGCAGCTATAGTTTACGCACTACAACAACGCCGGCAGATTAGAAGAGAGAGGGTTTTTAGGGATCGACAAAATCCCCTTGATACACTGAACGACACTGATATCATTACTAGATATCGTTTTCCACGGCATGTTATCATTGATATCGTTCAGACAACTGCGGAAGAAATTACACTTCCAACATTGAAAGGTGGTCATGTCATTCCGGCCCATATTCAGGTATACATCAATAATTATATATATTCCACTTATTTTGTTTAACTACGTCTCTATGCCAAATGCCGCTAAAAGAAGTAAACATTTGGTGGTATGCAACCCAGTGAAGGGGAAGTACTCTGAAAAATTCATGATCAGCGTTCTAAAAATGAAATCAAACTTTCACTGAATCGTAGTATATTCCCGATTAACTAAGGAATTGTAAATGATTGTCTGTTATAGTACCTTTGTGTGTGTCTAGGACTACAACACATGCAACTGTGTATATCATGGATAAATTGGACCGACTCAGACAAACATGATTTCGGACACTGGATTTCGGACATGTTTCAATTGCCGTCTCCGGATCGGAACGTGCTATTGCAATACAATGTACTAGTTTATTGGAAAAGACTAGTATTAGACAATATAGACATACTTAAGTATTTTTTGTATCAAAGTATAAGCATGTCTGATTTATGACATCTTTAGTGATATAGGCAATACCTATGTTACATTGTAATATATACATAGCTCTTTCATTTCAGGTTCTTGTAACATTAAGGTTCCTTTCAAAGGGCGACTTCTTGTCTGAGGTTGCAGACATTCATGGTGTGTCTAGGTCCTCCTGCTCCCGTATAATTGGTAAAGTGTGCACTGCAATTGGAAACCACTTTTCAATAAGGTATTTATTGTCGTGGAATATTGTTCATTCTTAAAGATTGATAATGATTAAATGTGCAGCCATTTGACTGTATAAACATGTATAATTGAATTGATAAAACAGTGTATGGACAATGAACGAAGCATGTGTGTTACTGCTAATAACACTCATGTTAGTTACAATTTGCCTACAGTATACAGTGTGATGCTAACAAATGACTAACATGATTGGGGACGGGTTACTAAGTAATCAACACTGCGGTGTATTGATTCACCCTATAACAGGTCCCGCCTCTTGGCTTGTCTTTGATTTGCAAACATATCAACAATATAGAACAATACTTGTGTGTCTGTTTTACACTTGTGCAAGTTCATGGAAACCTAAATAAAAGGCAGAAGAAGAGCAGTATGTATAAATGTGTATTGTACATTTAATGTTTGAATGTTATATTTTATTGATCATAGGTTTTCAAGAAAAAATGATATAATTATAAAGTTTATGTAAAAGTGTGGACTTGGGCAAAGAAATGCTGCTACTCTTGGAATTAACCATATTAAAATCTGAAAATAAGTATATGATCATAGCAAACAAATTGATGTGCAATTACACTGTTAACATAATTTTTTTAAGATATCCCATGGAACAACAAAGACAATTGAAGCATGAATTCCATGAGATAGCTGGTATGCCAAATTGTGTGGGGGCCATAGATGGAACATTAATCCCCATCCAGTCACCAGCTGGTCCAGATGGTCAGGCATATGTTTGTCGAAAAGGCTTTCATGCCATCAACGTACAAGCTGTTTGCGATGCAAATATGAGGTACTTTTTATTTAATATTTACCAATTTGTTTTACAGTTTAACCAATTATTTGAGCTATAATCTGCAAATAAAGTAACTATTATTTGACAGTCTGTGAAGATGTCTGGATAAATCGGTGTGAAATAATTATCTCAACAGCTGCATTACTAATTGGATTGACTGACCAGTGGTCAGTGACAACAGTGCACACAATGTATTTTATAACCAATGGCCTTATATTGACCACTAAGGTGTAAAGAATTAAAAGTTGTTATCATTTTCAATCAATCTTTTGCCATGTCTTCACGTAAACACTTAACAAAACTTATAAGTCTGCATGTATAAATATGACAAGATCTTGGTCAAAGTAATTGCCCCAAGTCTGTTAACCACCCTTATGTATTTCAGGTTCCTAAATGCAGTGGTAAGGTGGCCAGGTGCCACTCATGATGCCTTCGTCTTGGCAAACTCTGCTATAGCTGAACGTCTGGAGAGGGAGCAAGTAGGCTGGGTGCTAGGTGACAACGGCTACCCACTGAAGACATGGCTGTTGACACCTTACCTAAGACCAGCGGCTCCACACGAACTGGCTTACAACCTTGCACATGCAAGAACCAGAAATGTTGTGGAAAGGGCATTTGGCTTGCTTAAAGCTCGGTTTAGGTAAAGTTATTTTTTATAAGGGATTAAGGCCTTAAAGGGTATTTTTAGACATCATTTTTTGGCTACTATTGCATCGTCTAAGTCATTGTTGAAAATAGTCGCATACTAGTTGTAGCAGTTATAGTAATGGACCAGTAATATTAAGACCTTGACTGCATTCAGAATTAAACCTGATTGCAACAAGACATTTTTTTGTCAATCTTCATTACTCTGACATTGTTATAATTTTTATTCCAATCTTCTTTATAAAGAATTTTACTTAAATATCCCACCAATTCAATTTTGGTAAATTAAAGCATGCATAATTTCTGTTAAACAACCAGTCACAATAGCCTGATTTAGACATTCCTTAAAATTGGCATGTTTTGTTGAAGTTGAAAGATTAATTATGCATTCCCTTTTACAAAGGTTCCATATCTATTTTTTTTAAATCAGAGCTGTATAACTTTGTTTCAGATGTTTGCATTCGTCTGGTGGTGTTTTACCAGTTCAGCCACCAAAGGCAGTAAAAATAATACATGCCTGTTTCTGCCTGCACAATCTGGCTCTGCAGGAGAATGTTCCTGTACCAGACATACAGGGGATAGTGCTGGAAGACAATGCAGACCATGCTGCAGCAATGGAGGTTAACAGGCCAGCCCAAGAGCTGAGAAATAGAATAGCAAGAAGGTTTAGTTAATGTAAGTAATACAAAGCCAGCAAATATTAATGTTCATCTGTTTGCATTATTAATGTAACAAATAGCAATATAAAAAACAATAAGAGTTTAACAGCTTATTTTTTATCCTCAATAATATAAATAACATATAACAAGCATGTATTCTTAAATAAAACATAGTATATACAATTCAACCAAAGAAATTGGCATTAAACATTTCTTTAGCCTTTTCATTTGAAAGGTTCTGCAATATTTCCTGAATCCTTTGAAGAGCTACAGTTTGCTTTTTCTGTTCCTCCAATTTTTCCCTTTCAATCTGGAGTAGTTGCTCTTCAAAGGACTCCCTGTTATCTGAAATATAACAATAATGATATCAAACATAAATCATACACTATACACCCTACAAATGGTGTAATGTAACAGTGTCTGGCATTAAATTCTTGTTTCATTTTAATGTTGACTTTGAGTTAATATCTGTAATACCTTTGCTCAATTTTTCACATATTTATACTACCGTTTGGGTATTGGTGATTTATTTCAGTAGTAAATCAAATGATAACAGACTGTAGCATATGAAAACACATGTTAAAACTCAGGCCTATATTTTTGTATAATATGTCAGGAGTATTTGCTAATTTGTTCTTATATAATGATGATGATATGCTTTAAAGTGTTTATTAAGTATCTGTCTTATTCATTGGTAGTGTAAACAAACTTCTATATGCTTAAATTTTGATAAGCTGGCTATACTAGTCTCTCATAACACTGAACATTACTATGTATGTGTTGCTTGTATACATACAGAAAGATATACTGAGTGAGACTAATTAATAGAGAACAATAGTTGGTATGCCTCTCTATCTGTCATACACATGAACATATTAATGTTTATACATAATAGATTAGATTTTGTTTACACAAGTTGATATTCCACATTCTTTGTTATACTATTAATATGCACTTCTTGTAAATGAAAATAGTGTATTGACCAATACCATTCTGTTTGTCTTTCTTAGCAGAATAGACCACTGGAGCATTCCTGTTGCTGACATGGCTGCTACTGCATCCTGCCACTGGAGCATTCCTGTTGCTGACATGGCTGCTACTGCATCCTGCCACTGGAGCATTCCTGTTGGTGACATGGCTGCTACTGCATCCTTGAGATATTGGTGGTACTAACACTAAAAGAATGAAAAAAACAACAATGTTGATCACAATTTAGATACTATTCTTCTTTTATGTTCCATCTATAATGATACATTCTCCAGTAATGGTTATGAAATATTAAAAATATTTTTAACGTTTACCTGTTTGTTGTGTTATATTTATGTATTATATTGTTAAGATGTTTGAAAACTCTTACCTTTTGCTCTTGGATGTGTGTTGTGTGCAGTATTATCCCCTGAATCACTTGCAATCATTTCTGGAATAAAACATGTTAAAACAATAATGTGACGTTCATAAAAACACAAGCTTAGCAGAAAAAATACTTATATATATTTATTAGTTATAACATAGGAATTCCTGGAAAATGTAGTCCATAAAAGTAAACACAAATTGACATGTAGACATTTGTAGTTACATATATCATATTACAGGCTCCGACTCAATAAAAGAGCATATTTATCGTCAACCAATTTATAGACTTATAACAGATTGTATTAAACAAATGCAGGAAATTGATAAATGTGCTTTAGCTAAATCTATTGTTGTGCATTGCAGTTATACTTGTCAACATTTACCAATAATTATAGTCATAAAATCATGTTATGCTATGTTGTACTAGAACCAAACAAATGAATTCACAAAGTACTGATGGACAATATTTCGTGTGTGCATCAAGTCATGGGAAATAAAAAAAAGTGTTTACCTTCATCTTGTGCAGTGTCAGTTTCACATGACTGAGACATAACAGCAAACATTTCTTGTTTAATGTTAGTAGCTCCAACACATTCTGATCATGGAAAGTAAAAAGGAAATGTATAATTGAATACCATTTAATAATAAGCAATAAGTCAATTTCATGCTACCGAACTTATTAGTAGGCTACAAACACATGAAATGCACACATAATTACCTTCGGTGTCCACTCCTCCCTGGATGCCTCCTATTAATGCTTTGGGAATGCATGATAAAATCTGGAAATAACGAGAAAAGAGTTATAAACTATGGCAGATCCATACTGACTTCACATTGAATTTTATATAAAGAGAAAACCTTTCATTGTCCTATTGATATGCGTTAATTATTTGCTAGAACAAATATATATTTAAGCCTCCAAAAGTGTCCATTCCAAGGCGGAACCCCATCTTCCATATCAAACGTAGGACAGTCCTTTTCCTGTCATTATGTTGTTAAACAATTTAAATTAGTATAGCCCCATTTTTTTATAATGAGATCATTATTGTGTGCTCCTAGTGTTTGAATGTTTATATTCCATGCAATTACCCAATACTTGTAAATATTTGTAAATATACAGTTGAAAACATTTTGTAATTGGAATGTTTGTCGAAATGATATGTGGAATATATGCGTTAGAATATATGTCAACTGCTATTTTGATAGGCATAACTGTTATCAGTTATTTAGCTGGCCATAAGTATACATTTACAACTTATAAATATGAGTGAATGTCAAAGCGACTCATTATGGTGCAACTATATAATGTCAATTAAAGATTAAATCATACGTACCCCCTCTTCAACTGGGGTTAAAACACACTGGGAAGGAAGCGCGCCACCTCCAGTCTTTCTCTGCTCCATCTTCCTGGTTGACTCTTTCTTTTTCGTGGCGCTTGTCAGTGTCTGCCACTTCTTTCTAGCCTCATTCCCAGACCGCTGCCCTCCAACACTCACTGCACTCACCCTGTAAATTTATTATGAAATGAATATAACATGAATATACATCCACTACTAGTATATAGTGCACCTCATCATAATATACGTCTTTATTATGCACTGTATATACCAGTAACCCTACAAATTTACCACAGTTACTTTTGTTTAATATGCAAGCCCCATCAGCCTAACATCCATACACCAAGACGACTCAAACTGAATTATGATAATAGATGGGTGAAATGTTTAAAACAACCAAGATATGTTTTTATGATTGGCCCATAGGATTAACATTGCTTATAGCTACTATGATTGTATAGCGGTGTGGAAACAGCGAGGATAGTTGTAGTATTTTGGACACACACTTTTCAGGTAATGTGTAGACTCCAGCGACTATCATGAAATGCTTAATTATTTTCTTTCAGCTCTACCGACTGAGCTTACTGGGAGGCAGTCTAACCCCACACTACAACACAAAAATGAAAACTTCAAAATAAACATAATGAGATCTATGTGAACTATATAATATCCTATAATACTATTTATGGTATTGTCATTTGAAACACAAAGTAGTGGCACAAGGTATGTTTTTTAGACAGGTCATGATCAATTGAAAATAAAATGTTACATTACCGTTTTGCTATCTGTTCCCAGGTGGCTAACCTTTTTAGCTTAGTTACTTCTTGAGAAAACTTCCCAAGAAGTATTTTTTTGTTTATTTGAACAGCCTCTACCAATGTGGAGACTTCCTCATGTGTCCAGTTCTCCTTCCTCTTAAAGACGGAGGATGTTACCATCTTGGTTTTTACATTTGCATCAGCCATTTATGACTCCACGTTTGCGCTGTCAAAAAGCGCGGACCGTATAGAGATACACGGATGTTTACGTTTGCGATGTCAAAAAGCGCGGACCGTATAGAGATACACGGATGTTTACATTTAACGTTATTTTTAACCTCCATATGAAGAGCAGCTGTTAGGAGGGAAAACGCTCCTAGGACCAAAAACGATCTTAGGATAGTTTAATGAAACGCACATAAGAACGATCCTAAGTGCGCTAGTTTTCGTGCCTAACTTTTCGCTCCTAGGATATTTGATGAAACGCAGCCCAAGTCTTGGTCACGTCTAGAGAAATATAGGATGATTTAAATCCCTTCTTAAAGATTGGAACCACTTTTGCTTTCTTGAAAAGTGTTGGAAAACTAGAATTTGGAAATACGTTGGTTAACAATATACATTTTTGTATGTTAGATGCTTAGATATGATATCAAAAGTCATTTTAAGAAATTACGCTCCTAAGCCATCTAGCCGTGTTGCTTTACTTGTTTTGATTGACTACCGTTGACCAACTCCTCAGTGATACAGGGAATATGCAATAATGTAGCTCTAGAAGGGTTAACCGAGATCGCTTGCAAACAGCAACACGGACTGCTCAGGAAATAAGGGGATATAACAAGCAACGTATTAGTTGATCCACCGTGAGTCGACGCCCGTTAGCTGCCGGAATTTCAGTCCATGATCCATATAGAGGTAAAGTATTGACACCGAGAAGCGACGTAACCGTAAGATGTGGTGTCGTCGGCATCTACGATCAATTTTATGCTAAAATGCAAGTGCTATATTATTTCAGTTATAACAGATAATATTTTATAGTGATAATTTACGTATTAACTATAACACTATGTCCTTATAGAAACTGTATTTTAAGGACGACAGCTAAGTAACTATGTACACTTGCAATGATACAATAATATTGAATCTGTTCCCAATATTCCCGACGTTGAGATATGACGTCTAAAACACTTTCAAATCCAACTATAATCCAACGTTATTTTAATGTTGGGGTCCTTAGTTAGCACAACGTCCACCTAACGTCAATGTCTACTGGGTTTGAGCATTGAAGTTTCGTTTCCGTTCCATATGTCCTACCACTAAAAGAATTTCCATGAAACTTGGATCAAATTTTAACCTCATTGCGACAACATTCAAAACCCATGTTCTATGGTTAAAATATGAGACCATGGTACCCGACATTGACATCTGAACTCAGATAGTAAATTTTCAGATGATTATATTAGCCGGTAGGGGACTTTGTATTGCATGGCAATACTACTAAAGACCGGTAGTGACATTTCAAGTTCAATAATAGTTCAAGATTTCACGATTTCAACTTTACGAAATCATGAAATCTTGATGTTGAAATCATGAATTCGTGGAGTTTAATTCGTGAAACCGTGATTTCTTGAAGTTGAAATTGTGAAATATTTAACTCGAAATGTCCCCACCGGTCTTTCGTATAATACTCCATTCATTTGTGTCTATGTCAAAGGTGACACTCAAAACGTAGAGTTTTTTGTCACAGAGTTTTCATAATTCGCATGATGACTAGATTTACAAGTATGTGTTGTTTTAAGAACACTAGATCTAAGGTCAAGGTCACAATGTTATGAAGGTCAAATCATTTTACTGTGTCATACGTCAAAGTCGAATCGTTCAGCCAATATTTGCGGCCCGAGTGTCTTCAAATTTTACGAATTCACGATTTCTTCTTTTCAATATTTCACGATTTCAACGATTTCACCTTCACGATTTCACCTTCATAATTTCACGATTTATATGAAGTTGATTCGTGAAGTTGAAATCGTGAATTTAAAATCGTGAACACAAGAAAACGTGAATTCGTTTAATAAGATGAAATCGTGCAGTTGATATCGTGAATTCGTGAAGTTGAAATCGTGAAATTATGAATGGGAAAATCATGAAATATTGAACTTTTTGCTACGGTCATTTGTCCGCCACATGTTTTATGTTTGGGAGTTACCAGCTGATTGCGGAAAGGCAAGTTAGTACCGGTTGTTAATTAATGCCAGGACAACTGGTTAGGTTCACTGACCACCGTGTATGACTGAAAAAATGTTCAAAAACGACGGTAAACACTATTAAAGGAATGTTAAATAAATCACTGGTAGTAAATTACGGATATATGTGAATAATAGAAGAGTTCTAATTCAACAAGCACGTACTTTATTTAAGTACATGTAGTACTAGTTTATCCTACGATTATTGTAAGAATATGACAATATTGACGTCAACTAACATTCATTCAATTATCTTTGTTTATCATCTAAGTTTGTGATTATTTAAATGTCAAAAAATAATAGGTCATTCAAAGCAACTAACCGTCAACAAATATCAATCAAGCATACAATATACAGTCAAACCTGTGTTAAAGACCACCTGCGAATAAAGACCAGTATTGCAAAACCTGTCTGCAAAGACCACCAATTTTATCTCCCATCAGACCATTTTCAATGATATTTAATCTTTTAATATAGACCAACTGTAAACAAAGACCACATTTTGCTGTTCCCATGGGTGGTCTTTACAGACAGGTTTGACTGTACTTGTATTAAGGCCTAAACAAATATATGTTTGTTTCAGTTTTTATGCCCAAACAAATAGGGTAGGTAGGTCAGAATCTTTTTTAGGGAGATTTTTTTATTTTCAGACGAAGCAAATTAAACATATATTTAAATGAATATAGTTAAAAGTCAAATCCCCTTTTCCTTTTAACATGGATAATGTTGAATCAAGGTGAATATAACGCTCTATAGCTGAAAGACTCGTTAAGCGTCTAATAAGTGGGCATAAATATGAACCTAAAGAAAAATTCACACAGAAAGTTTATCAAAAAATATGTTTTCTAATAAGAAAAAACACTCGAATAAAAGTTCTAAGGTCGGGGCAAAACAATTGGGTAGGTCGGAAAATCTGAAACAAACCTTTTTTACGCCTAAGCGGATGTGACCACATTTTTATTATTTTCAGAATTGTTGCGATATACAATTGAGAGTGTCATAGATAGTATTGAATAGTTTGGTTGGCTCAATAGAGGTCCTGTGACGATGTTGTACGTAATCTTGTTCACATCATCGTGCGTTCTTATGGTAACAATCAAATCATGATAATGCTTTCTTCAACACGATATGGCTTTGTATGCTGATATTTCCATGTGATATGTGTAGTGATACATTGTCTTGTAAGTATGGTGTCCATGTAACAAATTATTCCTTCCTTTACCGTCCGTATTTATAAAACCCGTTCCCTCACCGGTATGATGAAGCAAAAATGGACGTTTAGGCCAGTAGAAAGAAAAAAATGGGGGGAAAATGCACAGAAATATATATAATATCTATTAAATACAGTTATTCTGGCATTTGTATTGCTAAATCTGATTTGATATAAATAAATTCCAGAAATTCAAGCTTTTGTTTACATTTTTCAACATTTTACCCCAAAAAAATACACGGCAGATATTAAATAATAAAATTATGAAAAACTAATTTCTGTGCATTCTTTCCTTTATTTGCATTTTCAACAGCCGGGGCCCTGTACTAGTAATGGCGATATTACACGACGTATTGCAAGACAATGAGCAAGTTGTTGAGGTATGTGTTGTAGTGTAAGACTTTATTTGTGTTACTACATATAGACATTTCATTTTATAGCATGTTGTTGGTTCTAATATCCACAGATGTTTTACAAGTGAACATCAATTTACCTACCTTCATTTTAATTTACTTTTCCATGTTTTATTTGAACATAATGTAAGTATTGTATGTATCATTAAAACAAACATCCACTGATTTACAACTAAATGCTAGCATGTTCCATGTATTTTAAAACGGTTGCTATGGCTACCAGGCATCACACCATTAATTTTAAGCTGATTTTTTTAAGTCGAAGACTACATCCGTCCATTTCGGAGGTATGATACAATTCCTCTTTGAAAAGTTCTAACGAGACATTCGATTTAATCACACGGCAATGTACAATACAGACACTAATATTTGCAAAAAGAGTTTAATTCATTTATTTTCGTCAGAAATATAAATCTATTGCTCTAAAATTGCAACATAGTTACATGTATCTGTAACCGAACTAAAGTCAGTACATAATAAAACACATAATAAACATATAACTTTATATTTATATGACATACGTCTATTTCACCAACATAATTGTTGTTTTTTTAACAAAATCCGATTAAACGAATGCGAACAGAAACCGTCCGAATTTATCGTCCACCAACAGCCTGGAAAATTAAAAAAGAACAGTTTCAAAACATTGTACACATGTACCTCGAAAAAGCGTTAGGATGTAATTATGGAATGGTATGATCTTCTATAAATAAATCGGTACGTGTTTCCCTCCCCAAATACATGTAAGTGAACAAAACACGGTTTTAAACTGGGTTTAATCCGAGTTAAACACGGCGGTATTGGCACCGGTTTAAAAGTGGGCCTTTAAGCTTACCGAGCAGGGTTATTCTAGACAAAAATTGGGTTTCCAGAAGACTTCTTTTCTACAAAAAACACAGTTGTAACCAACTTAGTGGATTTTTTATGAGTTAATGTGGGTTTTAAAACACTTCTCCAGTTAAAACCTCGCTTCAAACCCACTTCTAGGTAAGTTGGTTTAAGCGGGGTTTAAGTTGGTTTTTGAACCAACTTCAAACTCACTTATTTCTAAAAAGACTCGCATAAAACCCACTTTTTTGTTAAAAAAACCCCAGAAAATTCCCAGAAAAAAACCGCTTTCAAACGAGTTTTGGTAAAAACCCAACTTTTCATTTGGGAAGGTTTGTTGCGTTCTTTCCCCCGTGAGGCGCGGTGCAGGTCATGTTCTTCCCAGACATTTCATTACGGTCATTTGTCCCCCACCTCTCATTCTTGCGAAGAAATTGACAGCTGCATGCGAAGGGCAAATTAGTACAGGTTGATAATTAATTCTTTGAACATCGTTGAACCAATTGACCGCCGAGTACATTTATGAATGTGACATTAAACACACTAATACAAATACCATTCTCTCAATCTGTATTAAGAATTCGTTATTTCGTCATGAACTCATGTCTGGTAATATATTCATACCAGGAATTTATAATACTAGTATAAGCATACATAAAAACGTTCTGATAATTATTAAGTGGAAATGGAGTTGAAAGAAGTTTTATGGAAACGTTAAAGATAAGCATTTTGATAATAAACATAAAAATAAATTCATCATATTTAACATTAATGGAAAATTTAAATTGTAAATACACGTTCCATCAGTGAAAGTTTAGTAGCAGAAAAAAGCAGCGACCACCACCGTCAGACAATTGTGACGTCATGTCAAATGTTTCATAAACAAATTGATCGAAAATAATTATGTAGCGAAACTACATGTCTCTGACATTATTTCGATTTACATAGAGACACGAGATATCACACACGAACGAACGTCTGACTCTTAAGATTTAACCGAGGTTGTTTATTGAGGGTTTGTGTAAAGAATGTAGTGACATTCAGTGAAATGCAGTAGTAGGGAAACTATTTAAAAGTGCAAGGGAGAATTATGCATATATTGGCAGATGAGAATGTTCGTGATCGAGAGGATTAATTGTTTTACATTGTTAGACAATACAAGTACTTTGTAAGTTGAATCGAAACAGTTTTACAGTTCAGGGCTCTAAAAACCCCTAGGCCTACGTCCCGGACTAGTCTAATTGCTGATTCGGTCAACCAACAGTTGAGTTGAAGTTAGTCCAGGACAAGTCTATTTCAAAGTCAATTAGCATTGGACACTCTAAATATCGAACGAAAATCATGCAATTCTGATGCCTTGAAATTGATGACAATTCAAACTGTCAAACAAATTTGCACGGACAATTAGTTTCCCATATCGGACGAGTCAAAATTAACATGTTCACCTGTCCGGAATAATTGTATTTTTTTTTTAAATTCTAGAGCCCTGCAGTTACATACGGTAACACTGCACCTGGTATCAAACACTATTAATAACTTTCATACACAATCGGTAGTAAAGAACATATGACTTTGATATAACCATCAACAGTCAAACTGTCATAGAAGAACATTCGCTTCGTATGGGGTTCAAACCCACGGCCATCTCACTTGCAGATCATCATTTGAATGGCCACAGACAGTACATTTTCCTTCGCATGGGATTCAAACCCATGATCTCAAGATTTGCGGACGAGTGTTCTATATATTCAGCTAACCAGAAACGCTGCTAGCGGATTTGTTTTATTATGCGTACAAACGCACGACTTGAAAATTGTTCGATTTTATTCATTTTTGAGGCGCTTTAACGTCTCATTGCTATCATCGTCAACTGGATGGTCGACTAAAAGTACCGCTATATTCATCATCTCAAGAAAATAGTATGCATGTAATGTCCTTTGGTTTTAGTATATATTTGATGAGTACAATGGTTGATTTGTCAGGGATATGTCAATTGTGGAATGGCGGGAGTCTTGATATAAACGGCTTTTCTGGAAAATGGTGTCAATTTTGGCGAATGAGTTGACCCGAATAGTCGCGTATTAATTTCTAAAAGGATTATATGGAAAACGTGAGTTTTGTCTTGGAAGCGCCTTCCAGGACTTTCAGTCCTTGGATAAGATTTCATGATGGTGAAGGGTAGTCAATATAAGATAATATAATATATAAATATAGGACGTTTTACCAAGACTGATACCAAACATAGAAAGGAAGTGGTACAGACGATGAAGTCAGGATGTCCAGTCAGGCGACTCGAAGTTGACCTTGTAAACTTTAACATACAAACACAGATTCAAACTGACCATATCGAAATTTACTTTTACTTTAATTGAGTGTTTAATATTTTCTGTTATGATAATATTTATCATTGAACCCAACCTAAAGACATCTTGCAGAAAGTAAAATTTGTAATATGTTTTTCTTCTCACTATAATTGTTTAAATTATTTCTAAATAACTACTATACACGGAATATCATGCAGAATTGTTTATATTCTGGTCCTGAGCCCTTATATTGCAAATAAAACACTGTCGTATTGCATGGTATAGCATTGTTCGTAGTAAATATTTATTGCAATAAAATATATTGGAAGTAAAAATAGCTTCAACTCCGTAGTCATGCCACCTTATACCGCTACACAAACAAAGTTTGGACATTTATTTAAAAACAACCATATGCGCTGTATACGTATATACTTATACTTGTGGTTAAAATGTCCATATAATGCAAACTACATTATGAAATAACTTGAGAAATACAAATTATCAAGATTGCTTCATTTGATGCAAGCATTGTGTAGTTAAAGAGTTATCCAGACGTTTTGGCAAACCCTTGATGTATATTCAGTAAAACCTCATCTAAAGACCACCTCAATAATGAAAATTAAGAACAAACTTTTCAGGTTCAGTTTTCACTGTTTTGCTCTTTATTCAACCTCAATATTAAGACCACCTCAATTAGAAGACCAGTTTTTCAAGGGTCCCATAGGTGGTGAATTTATTGAGGTTTTACTGCATATTGATAGTACTACATGTAATACTTACGGCACATCCACATTCTGCACAAACGGAGCAAATGTCAGCATTCTGTAGAAGCTTAGACTGATAGAATGTTGTGACTTGGTTGCCTATAATAATACAAAAATATTTAATACCATTGACATGAGACTTTAAGCCACATAATTTGCTTTAAGTAACACAGGTATCTATGGTCATTTAGTAACGTTTGCAGCCTTTAGGGTGGGGGAAGACTCTAGCATACAATGGGCATATATAGGTCACATTTGACATCCAGCAATTCTGCTGAAATGGTGAATCAGGAACCAACAATGGTGAATCAGGAACCAACAATGGTGAATCAGGTACCAACAATTGTGAAATGCGTTTTCAAGTGTTCAATATTTTCAGTATGTATCATAACTTACTTGGTTGGTAATAGTCATACACTCGTACAGATGCTGGCTGAGATTTGGCCACCATTCCGGTACGGTATGCGTCCATGGTGATACAGAGAGGGGCAGGGGTGATCTAGAGAGCAAAACATAAAATGATCAGTCTAATTTTACAGTGAAACGTCAATAATAAGATCACCATTTGTTACAAAGAAGGTCGGTCTTAGTTTGGAGGTGGACTGATTGTCAGACACGAAACCAGCAGGCGAAAGACGCAGCATTTGCTTACTAGAAGAAAACAACAAAGGGGAATTTAATCTGTGATTTAAAATAATTATTTTAACTGATAAAACATTTATACGATATAGTATATGTGCAAGGGTTATATATATACATATTTCTGTCCTGTTATCCGTTCTCACGGAATTCTGGACAGTTTTATTAAATCTGGATTTGCAATTATTATCATACGACCTGGTTGGTAGATCTGTGCTTTCAATATGACAGTAACCATACGAATGTTACGTTAAAACGAATCATTGAAGCACAGCCCGTTCGAATGACGAGACATGTTTCATGTTGTGCCAAAACACAATCTTTTGTACATCGCTGTCTTATAATCCCAGTCTTCTCTATAGACAACTTACCTCATCGAAATATAATATAATTTTTCGGTCCTGAGTTTCAACTTTCTTTATTACGTCAAATACAGCCAGACTTTCCAGGTCGGCTTCAAATCCACTCGGAATACCCAACTCCTGTACCGCCATACCACTTGCACCGGTCTGTAACCAACTATAAGAAACACAAATACAGCGTTGCTATGGTTACATATACAATGATAATATTGTAACATTATCTAACCATGAAAGACGACTAACAGTGCCAAACTGCACATTTATGTTCGAGAGTTGGTTCAAAAAGTTCTGATTACTCAACATCTTACATTTTCAACATGCGTACTGAAAATGTTGTCAAGAGGATAATGAAATACATTTTACGCTCGCCGAGACTAGACGTTATGACGTTCGTATCGGAACTTAATGAACATCCCTCGATTTATAGGAAATGAAGCAGAATCAAAACAATGAACAAACGTAATCAATTGAACCGTGCCCCACTAGTGGTGAACAGAAAATTTGAATAACCTCGTGAAACAGTCAAGTATGATGTTTTGTTTAATCCTT
Organism: Mactromeris polynyma; assembly: GCA_032209605.1. Lineage (NCBI taxonomy): Eukaryota > Metazoa > Mollusca > Bivalvia > Venerida > Mactridae > Mactromeris > Mactromeris polynyma. The sequence continues at coordinate 7,507,089 of JASFXZ010000022.1, forward strand.
TTGGGAACGATTATTGCCACGAGTAGTAAAAAGCAAGCCTAACACTCTTAATATGCATGTATTGTCAATATCAAATCACATGAGAACATTACATTTTTTATTATTTTAGAATAGTATATCTGTGTTTTTTATTTCAATGAATACGCGCCATCATACTCGTCCACCCAATGGACAATACGTGTTATAATAATGGCATTGTGATATCATACGTACGATGTACACGTCTGAATGGTCAAATATTCCATGCTCTCATGAACCAAGGTCACCACAACATCAAACGACTTCTCTTCTATCTCTTGTTCAACGTGGAATGACAAATTGATCTGAAAAGTAAAAAAATCAACACTTTATTCCGTTAATAAATTACGAACACACACTGTACTATGCATATTATACTTCTCAATGTTCGAACTGGTTCAAAACTGATTGATAAAAATCTTAAGGAGTTGAGCATGCTCGTGATCTCGCATTGCCACCACTTGTTCTGTCTGAAAAATGAATTACTGTCAATCTACTTTTTTTTTGACATCATGGCATTTACAAACCAAGTAAATCATGTTTTGGCAATATATAATTACTGGTACCGCTGTGACCGTCTCGTTAATGCCTTTGCAGTAGGGTCACTCCTTTTTGTTAATTGATTTTAAGTGGATAATCTCGTATCTCAATATCCCAGCAAGCAAGTCGTATAATGTCGTTGCTTTTTGAACTTTTACCTTGATTTAATCAAATTGAAAATGCACCTAGTCGAATATAGCGATGTTTTTCACTTACTTAAGGAATGTTCTTAAGATATAATCGCAACGAAGAGCACTGTGAGTTATGTTATTGGTGTTCAAAACTTGAAACGCTTTTTCTTAAAACCAAAACAAAAGAACGCGATACTGCAATAAGGCGACACGATGGTACTTACGTCAACAAGAGCCATGCCATGTCCAGTCGCTGACACTGTGACCGTGCTAGGTATGGATGGTAACTGAAATATTGTATTATATTGTTATATAAATGTTCATGCAATGAATGTGAGAAATGGTTAGCCCAGAAAACCGTGTAAACAAAATATTGTCCTAGTAAAATGAAACAAAATAAAGATTTGGAAGTAAAATGAGATGAAACAAATTTGGAACGTGTTTCCAATCAGCAATTACACGTAATTTAAGCAACTGAAACAGTCTACTGTGGATGACAATTAAATATGTATCTATCTTCTTGAATACTAATTACATTTAATAACGCATAATGTGAGATTTCTAAAATTTCAAGTAATGACTTTAAGAATGCAAAAAAAGATTTTGACACGACATTATTGCACGTGTTCGCAACATGTATGCTAAATTTCATGACAATCGACAAGTATTTTCATAAAAAAGGGGTTTCAGAAGTAATAAAATGACATTTAAAAATGTTGGTTGTTAAAAGATGTGCGTTTTTAAATGTACTGAGAACATATTGAATGTTCTATCCACTTCACCAGGGTATCGAACTAAAAGAGAGTTGGTATTTGTACGCCCTCCAGCCCGTACTGACCAACGATTGAAAAAATGACCATGTTGGTACAGGGAACGTCACATCAGACAATGCCTCCATACGCAAACTACAGGGAAATGTCATCACAAATCTCTAGGAGTTAGGAAGGTGAGGTGAGACGACAAACCCCAATGGAGATGCGGCGACAAGGAACAAAGAAGCCAGATAAAGAGTATCACCTAGAAATATACTTACTACAACAGTTTGAAGAACAAGAGCATTTTGTTTATTGATAGTGAAGGTATGTGTGTAGGTTCCAGCCGTGATAGTTGCTTGAATATTAAATGTATCGGAGTAAGCCATCTTTGCAAAGTCGGACAAAGCCTGAAGTCCAATCACGGTGTCCTGAAAAAAAGCAATTCTGATCACTATATGAGCGCCGCTGTACGATTTCCGACCTCTTTTTTAAGTGACTTCATTTCCAGAAAACGTCACATGTGACGTCACCATGCACTGGCAGTAAGCTATATTTGCCCAATATGAAAACGAAGTGACCATGTGGAGTAAATATTGCTTCCTGCTTGCGTTTTCGACGTCACTTACAGAAGAGGTTGTAAATCCCATAGCAGCGCACTCATCTTTTACGTAGCATAAAGACAAGCGCATATGTATTTATATTTCCGCAATGAAGTTTACCTGGAACGTTAGTTATATTAACTTGGTCATGGGGATAGTTGAAGCTATCATTTCCCTACAAGACTTCGACTAAGCCAATAGCACTTTGCATAAGGTTGATACAAACTAAATAGCGTTTATTTTACATACACATGTATAATACAAACATCAAATAATCCTATATAAGTATAAATATTGTACAGACAGAGCAGTGTATCCAAGGAACTGAGCTGCGCGACAGTATATTAATTCATATAAAATATTTAGTTTCTCATTTCAAATGATTTGTAAGTATACATGGCAAGATTTCTTATAATAGTTTTTTTTTAATAAATGATATTTGCATATTTTTTTCCATAAAATTATGAGCTTGACGAATTTCGTGATATAATGGACATTATAACCAAAAAAAGAAACTCAAAAAGCTTTCCACATATGTTTTTTTTCCTACTTTAGTATTATCTTCAAATATGGTAGATAAAATGTACAGGTATCTATAAGGATGGTGTATACCAGGTAATTTAAACATGTATTCATGATTTGTTTAAAGAAATATTGTATAGATGACTAGTACATCTTATTTCATGATTTAACAAAATGTATGTATTTATATAACTTTCAATTATGAATCATGGTCATAATGCATTTATTTCTAAATAAAGTATCATAATATAAATTCATGATGATACCTGTGTTGAAGAGAATCCACCGTTGGAATTTCTCTGTCCTGTAAGCCACTTCATGATTGGTATTCCTGCGCCGAAATCTTGTTTGGAAGCTTGCACTAATAATGCATAGGCTGTCATTTCAATATCTATTGGGTTAGCCTGTGTGTGGGATGGTCGCCAGTGGGAGCTGGATGAGGCTGCCTGAGTCTTGTGCCAATGTACCTGACCGTCTGGAATACAGTCATATATAATTAGTACATTTCAAAAGTCACATTTTTGTACCTGTGATATGTCTTATAAATGTCATTTTGTTGTGTTTTTAAACTAGTCTTGATATGAAAAATGTCGTTTCAAAATGATGCACAATTGTTGCGAAACATACAAGAACAAAATCACGCTGACAGCTGCAAATTCGTGCTTACAAATATCGGGACATTTGGACATCATTTTTCGTAACATTTTTGGTTGTTTCAAAAATACTCGTTGATTGAGATAATATTCAGCGTTCATCCTTGCGTATAATAAGATAATATCATGTTATCTTCTTATCTTGTATTCCTAGGTAAGTTCATGAAAGTTGAGAAATCTTACATTTTGCGTTTTTAAATGTACTGATTATATCATATAGTTATACATATGAAGTAACATTAGGGGAATTGTTCTTAATATTTAAATCAATACGCTGTATATCTTGTAGTAAATATATCTCTGTTGCATGAAAACGACTCTTATTTCCTTAATACGACCGCACTACAGTATGTTCCATTGCAAGAATAACCTTGTTATATTACACATTCAAAGCAATACGATGTATATTGTGTAGTAAATATATCGCTGTGCATGAAAGCGACACTTACTGTTCTTACAGTACGATCATTCTACATTGTGTTTTCATGGCAAGCATAATCATGGTTTATTATTTTAAACATGATAAAACTATTAACAACAGATAATGGTTAAAGTGAAACAGGCAAATTTAAATGACACGTTTAAAAACCATATACAGTAAACCTAACCAATCACTAAACCACCTCAACATTATGAGCTCAATGTTCAAGTCCCTTTTCACTGTTTGGATCTTTAATCATTCTCAACATTAGGATCACCTCCAAATTAAGACCTGTGTGCATGGGTCCCAAGTTTGGTCGTTTGATTTTACAGGTCTCACTGTATATAAGCCTTGCAATAAGTCCAATTCTTTACTCGGTGCAATGACTAAAGATCGTATTTCGAGTCCGAGAGTGAAGCAATAAGAAAATTGCAATGTAGGCAATGGTAACAAAACATTTTTACTAAAAAAAGATGGTCGGCGCAATTTGAAGGTTAAGATTTGTTGTGCAACATGAAAACAGTGCCGAGATGTTACGATTGCTGGTCACTCCAGATCAAAAATGGATTTCGGTAAATTCCCCAAAATGCAGTGGCTTTCGGTAAGATATTGTACCCTTTATCGAAATGTTAACCAATCCGCGTCAAGGTTACAACGTTGTTCGGTTGAAGAGAAATTGCCTTGGTGGTTAACGTAAGATTTGATTGGTTTACACAACACTGATATACAAATAGCAAAACCATGTTAGTACGGCTGAGCCGAAAAATATCTCACCTTTAACAATAGCATCACTGAACAATTTCGCGTAGGCAGCGTCAGCTGATGAACTCTTGGCAAGGTATAGAGCGTAACTACTGATAGCTAGAGCATAGTCATCTGTGGTATGTTGGATTTCGCCAGCTACGTATGTTGTTGCGAGATTGATGGCTTTGTTGATTCTTCCCTGAATATGATCAATGAGCAAAATTTGCAATCTAAATCTACGAAACTAGTCATCAACTGTGCACATTTAAAATCTTCAAGTTTTATTAAAGATATAATATCAAATGCTTTCTTAACCAAGTAACACTCTTATGCGCATTTTTGTGTTATATTAACATGATTGCATATAAAGTGGACTGTGAGACAACATCGCCGACATGAAATGATATGATATGCTGCAAATTTATGTTTAAGAATACGACTAACACACAGTACATACCCCTGTCAAATCATTGTTCTCCAACAACGAGGCAAGAACAAAAGATGTCAGACCAAGTCCAGATGCTGATCCTCCCTATGAAAAAAAACATTGTTAAAGTTGATATAGATAATAGTACTATCTTTATATCATGTAGATAACACAATAAGCTGCAATTTTTTTACAATGTGGTCTCTTAACAACAACAACGAAAGAAATCAACATTAAAAATAAAAATCAGGCAAATACACACATGTTCATACAAACAACATAATTATAATGATAAATGAGATTATTTAAAGCTATAACAGTTAAGATGATCTGAACAAAAAAACACACAAAAAACACAGACACCTCACATAAGACACATCCATGCAATAATGAAACATTATTGATTCAGAATTAAACATTTTCTATAATTATTTCTGAATGTATCTGTATTAGATATACAATGTATATTTACAGGGAAAGAGTTCCATACCTCACGAGCAAAAAAAGAGTATGTTCGTTTACCATAATGTGATTTAAAGGAAAAAGGTGCTAGATAACTATAACAAGTTGCTTGGCGTATAATATATATACTCCACGCCATTAAAAACGCAACTAAAAAGTGTCCGCGTCAGCACGGTGACATTATAATGAAATACTTATATTACAATTTACAAACATAGTTTCCTAAACTTATTCAAATATGCAACATTAATACTATGTTCATAGATTGATTTCTTTTTATGAATGATTTACTAATTTGCACTAATGAAACGCTGTTTTACACTTGGATAAGTATAAAAGCTAAAGTGATATAGCTGCGTTTTTAATGGCGTTTAGTATATAAACTGGTCACGATGGCTACAAATGTTCAGCTACATTTAGTTCAGAACATACAATATGCACAAGCATGAGTACAGCCGTAGGAAAATCACGTGATGTAATCAATTTCATGGCCAATTGATTTGATAGATAAGTATTTGTTTTATTAAACAACATACATTGTATACGGCTGATGATATTAAACATATATCACAACGTAATATAACATTGAATACATAAAACTTAGTGTAACGGTCACGAACATTATACGCCTTATCAGTGGTTCGAAGCTTCGGTATCAATATTGGCAGCACTCTACCCACTTAGCTTACGAAACAGGCTAAATAGTGCACTAAAATATCTTCTACAAATATGCCATAATACCTGCATATCTTTGTGGATGACACGACCAGGTTCTGGGAAGGAACCATCGGCATTTTGTCTTGCAATCATCCAGTCAATAGCACGAACTAGCATTTCTTCGTCAATGAAAATTTGCGTCTTAGCTTGATGGAAAGATTTGGCAACAAATGCCGTCAGCCTAAAATAAAACTACGTTATTAGCCTGAAATGTTTGAAGACAGAGGGACCGGACTCTTTGTCCCGGTTTTATAAACAAATCTCAGATTATGTCTGGCATACCACATATCGAAGCAAAACGTTTGATAAGCGGTTTGTATAGAAACGGGATATTTATCTGGAGACACATATGACCATGACGTTTTTAACTAAATATGTTTTTCGTCACTGTTCAATTACATCGATTTCTCTATACGCAGCATGTATCAGCATGTTGTAAATGAATCAAACTGTACAACTATATAATTAATTTCGTGAAATGAATTCATAATGGACACATAGCCATATCAATACAACCATAAATCAAAGAATTGAAGGTCCATGGCAGGACTGCACGTTTTCTATATTATCGTATTAGAAATTTATACGCGACTATTCGGGTAAAATGACACAAATAATCCAGAAAAGCCTTTTGTATCAAGACTGTCGTCATTCCATAATTTATATAACTTTGACAAATTAAAGTTTATAATTTAAGTCAGAGTACGTTACATGAACTATTTTCTTGAGGCGATGAATATGGCGGTACTTCAAGTAGACCATCAGGTTGACGATGATAGCAATGAGGCGCTGAAGCGTCTCACACAATTAATTAATACTATCCATTGAAGAAAGGTAAGCATTGTGTTGACAAACACTATTCATAGTTTGGGTCCATTCCTCTATTAAGTAAGCAGGGAATAAGATAAGAGTTAAGTTTAGTCATTTGCATCTAAAATCAAAGCACTGAAGTTGTTCGGTATTGAACACTGGTTTTGTATTCAACACTTCCAGATTCACAGAAAGTACGAATCATTATTGTCCACTGTTGAACTATTAAGTTTAATTGCCAGTAAAGATTACAACCAGTATTGAGTATGTGATGCAGGTTATGCTTTGATGTGGAATTATTTTTTAATCGATTCACAAACCTGTTATTCTTGCCCTACTTCCAGAAAAAGTAGTTTTCGTATTAAGGCAATGCGACTGTCCAAAATAACCGTAGGACTAGTTGTTCTACCGAACATCTAAAATTACTCTGAAACTAGTTTCAGGTAATAAAATAATAAAAATGAAGAAACGTGTAATGCTAGCTCATGTATCTTGACAAATGAAGGAACCTACCACATGCTTCCTGATTTATCACGGTCACCGAAGGCACTGAATGATCCATCTTTGTGTTGGAATGTAAGTTCCCTCTGGTAACCTAGCAACATATAAAATGGTAAAAAATGAGAAGTTTGTTTTGTTATTTTATAACAAAATATTTCTCTAAGGCTCTTATAAACTACTTCAGGTTCAGAAACAGGAGAATCAGTACCTTATAATAAGCATTTAAGTGTAATATTTTTAATTGTTGATGTTCATAATAAAAAAGCTCAAAAATCAATTAATATAGCCTAGGGTAAAATCAAAATAGTATACTTCTATTTTTATTACTTTTATGAAAGCGCTACAAAGGCATATGATTTATTTCTGTAGAAATCAGTTTTTTAATAACCTAATATCACATAATATATTCATTAATAAAGAATAATTCCTGACCTTTCTCCATGAAGTTAATAGCTTTCTCTTCAATTTCCCCTGTTAGTTGGTTAGTTGCTGTCAGATAGTTGGTTACGAACACGTCTGGTGCAAATCCGAGCATAGTTTGCTCTCCACATCCGGTAGGCATTCGCAATAGTTTGTCAAGATTGTTAACCGTTGGTCCCAATAAGTCACCTAGAATTTACAACATTAACCATTTTTCCTACTGACATTCAGAGCACGGTTTGTTTGTTTTCATAATTATGTGCTTTTTTCAACTTGAAATTGTTTATGATGCAAATTAAGGAATGCAATCGCGTATTCAAGTATTTCTAGAATGTTAATTTTAAAAGATCCACTAACGTATACATGTGAGACTTAAAAATAAATGTATTAGTATTTTCAACTACTTTATCGACTTCTGCTGTCAACACCGTTTGTTTATTTGAGTTTTCATTTGTACAGAATAAGTTCTCTTAATGACCATCTCATTAAGAAGGCTGAATTTAACTGGACAGTTTTTTTCAACCAAATTTAACATGACAATCACGTCACCTCACAGCTAAGACCAACATTCACAGAACCATTAGTGGACATATTATATATAGTGACATCTCGATAACATCCAAAAGACAATAAGTTGCTATATGGACCGCCACCCACACTCGACAAGCCTTCCCACACAGACCTCCGGGAAAACAACAGTCCACAAATCATCAGGTACTGAGGAGGAGCAAGGGTAAACACGCATGGAAACAGGGGCGCCAGGAATAGCCTGGCCGACCATAAAAGAAAATTAAGGATAATTAAGGAGCACGAACAGGTGGGCGGGGTTAATTGATGGAATACATCAAAATACAATAACAATAATAGGATTTCACGAGTGAAAAGTTACCTATAGCTGAAACAAGAACTCTCTGGGAACCAGCCACGACACCAGCAGGTAAGGAAAGTTGTACATCTTTCGTAAATGAGGATGCGTTTTTCAAGTCAATCAATATCGGGTTGCTGTATTCTTTAGCGACACCTTCCGGCTAAAATTTAAAGATTTCAAATCTCCACAAGGTCTTTATACAATGTTTTTAGCTCACAATTTACACGATAAATAAAATAGCAATCGGGTTTATCAGTGTTACTTTTATACCAAATACTCCATACATTCAGAAAGTGGCATATTAACATTATGAATAAATAATAAAACATTCGGACCCTATAAATTCACAAATATTTATGTTTCTGAATTAAATTTGTCATTATCACTAAATGAGTTTTCTTTTTTTAAAACGTTGATTAACAATGATTTGCAAGTGTTATGATTGATATAGGTTAATCATTTTAGATCCGAATTTTTTACATGGTTGTTAAAAGTATTACAGTGGTAAGACAAATATTAGCTATACAGTCAGTTGCATTGACTTTGTTACTTCAAAATTAGAAAATTAATTTATTTCTATATTTGTAATTGAAAAGTAACAGATCTGGTTTACGAAGCAAAACAATTCATGTAGTTTAAGTAACTGGGAGGGATAAAGAAATTGTGATTTTGTATTTACCTCGACCAATAACTGTCTTTGCACACCATCAGCAGCGAGACTTGACTGTGCTTTAACTGTGAGAGCAATCTTACCTAGAGCAGCTGGTACTATTGGGAAATACACAGATTTGGCTTGTCCAGCTGGTACCTATAAAACAACCTCAATAGTAAGACCACCTCAAAATTAAGAAGTCAATGTTCAAGTCCATTTTCATTGGTTTGAACTTTATTCAACCTCAGTATTAAGACCGACTCAATAATAAGACCAGTTTTCAAGAGTCCCAAGGGTGGTCCTATTATTGAGGTTTTACTGTATTATACTGGTCACAAGTGCGAACACGCTAGTACTATTTCACATTGTATTAAAAAAGATACTGGATGCATCTTTTGTCGATTTTGAACAATGGAAAAAAACGAGGTACATCTGCCAAAATTATCCAAATATAAAATGATGGGATAGCTCATTGGACCAGTACATATTATTGTGATGGTAGTGTTGATGATAGCATTCTAGGAGAGGTAGCATATACCGTGGATTTTTGAATGATATTAATGATGGAAAGGGTGTTAAGCGTTTTAGTAAAGACGGCTATGGTATTGTTGTGAATATCGAGGGTTCAGTGCAAGACTATCCTAATTCCTATATAAATACATAGGAATTAGAACAGATTTTCGCTGAACCCTCGATACTGAAAACTGTTGTAAATGAAATTTATGATGATGATACTGATGTTAATCTAAATTGTATTTATGGCACGTATAGCCATGCTGATGACGATGATAGTCTTGGTGATGGTGGATAATACAATTGTAAATGATGATATAGATGATGATTGTGGTCAGTAATAAGATGTGCAAATTGAAGTTCAAATGATACTGCAGATAATTATAATGACGCTGATGGTCGTGTTGGTGTCCATGGTAATGAATGTGTTAGTGTTTATCACATTAATGGAATGCGTGAAGTATGTATGTTACAGACGCTGACTATGTTTATTTAACTGTAAGAATAGAAGTAATTTCGATACATGTTATCAACATAAAGGAACACTAAATTGCAAAAACATTCAGTTTGGAATTATTGGCAATCTTTCAGCTATATACACTTAACAAAACTTATAAGTGTGCAGGTATAAATATGACCGCATCTCGGTCAATATTAGTCTGATATTGTTAAAATATTTAACAAATATAGCGTAGATACCTGAAATAATAGTTTTATTAGTTCTTGTCATAAATCCACATATTAAACAAATAAAATTAATAAATGTGATGAAGCGATAAAAATAATTATAGCAGCTCCTTTTTAAAGATTATCTGATTGATTGGAAAGAGTCAAATAGAGCGTGTGCACATTCTGATTCAACGCATTGTGTTATCTACATCGATCAATTCGACCAGAGCATCATAATCTACTCATAGTCAATGTCCGATATACAACATTTCGTGTAGAAATGTTAATCAATAAAAAAGTTATTCCACATTAAAAAAAAGTGCACACTTATAAGTTTTGTTAAGTGTTCACTACTTACATGAATGTTTTTCAGTTGTTGTTGAGATACATATTGTTCAACTCCTGATGAATCGACAATTACATTTTTGAATTCATTGGATTGTTCCAAGGTAACGACCACCTGCAAAAAAATCGAGGGTACTGTATCCATGAGACTGAACAAACGTTCCAAAATGAAACATACATTTCTTAATGCTTACACATAATAAATCAATTCATGTACATACAGTCGAGCCTCGTTTATTCGACAACCTCTTATTCGAAAACGTGGTATCATCCGAAATAAATATCAGGTTCCGATGCATCTTCTTACGCCCGTCGAATCAAAATAGGCTTTTCCAACCATATGTATTATTCGAAATAAAATTTTGAACTAATAATTGGATAACTAGCATAAACTATCCTATGGCGATATCTTAGTAAAGTGTGTGTTAAATAGAACTACATCATAATTTTGAAAATATAGATAAGGTTATTTAGAAAAAAGTGAAAAATTGTATCTTTAAGTTAGTCGAAAGACAGTTACGTCGTCAGGATGTTAAACTTTGGTTTTAATTGTTACTACTATAGTCCACCGACATATGATATATAGGAAGCATACTTTGATACTGAGAAAAGTGTTACAGATCGATATAAATATAGAAAAGGCTTTTACAAATTGTAACATGATCACTTGGATTGAAAACAATTCTTAACACTCACGTCGAGATCCTGTAGCATATAGTTGAAGACATTTGCTTGCAATGCCAACTGTTCGCCTCTTACAACGGAATATGGAAGGTTCAAACTGACAAAGAATGGTTTGAAGGCTTCGACCTAATGAGCAGAAAATGTAAGAAGAATTATATTTCACCATCGACTTTAGAAACGCAATTAAAATGGAATTAATATCATCGTTTCCCCACCAAATGATAATCTATCAATGTAATACTAAATTCACAGAAAGTCATATATCGTAAAAATACAAGTTTGTAAATGTAATTAAATGTTAAGCACCACCATATACCTAAACAAGTTTGATGATCTAATTGAAGAAAACGATGAAGAACATAATACCTCTGCCCCTGCATCGGCGCATGTGGAGTACGATTACTATATGGCAAATTCCATTCAGTCATTTTGAACTCTACCTCAACGTACTCGTAAAGGTACTCATGTATGTATTTGCAAATCGCACCTGGATGACTAGGTCCAAAATAACACAACGAATGACCTTCAAGTTTGGTCGAAATCATAAACACTTAGGCGAAGCAACAGAAACGTACAATGAGATGTTTAAGATTATGGGGTCTTTTATTTTTTAGCTTTGCAAAAGGAATGATGAAGTTTCATGAATACTCACCTTGGCGCTAGTTGAAGCAACACCAAGTCCTGACATGGTGTTCACAGCAAAAGCACTGGCGATCCATGATGTAATGGTATCAGGTATTGTTGTACTGATTGTGACCTTACCATCGGCGCTATAACAACATAAACAATAATACATGTATATTTATGTACAACATATTTTACTACACAGGTTTACATCATTGCAAAATTTACGTCATTTATTACACAATTTACATACTGTATTGAAATCATTGATTACATTTACATTACTTATCATACAATTCTTATTATTTATAGCACAATGTGCATTTTTATTACTCAGTGGTTCTTAACTGTAAGCATCAGTTATTTATTATCATTGTAAAGATATTAATGAAATGAACATTACGTTCGTTAATGAACTATATACTAAATGCATATAAACTAGTTACAAACAACTGGAACAGTTATAAAATGTATCTGACATGATATAAAAAAGATTGTCTTTAATTTTGGATAAAAGAAAACAGTTACCGGTTGTTATAAATTATTTTCATTGATTACGATACAATAACACATTACCATCTAGCTCTCGTTTGGTTTATATACTAAGCAGCGTTATTCATATGTATATAAAGCAAGATTACATCCATGTATACAATTGAACAAAAGCGAGGATAAAGGTGAACTAAAAGCACCACACAAGCTTAATCGAAGCAAGCAGTTTGAAAGAATACGAAGTTACAAGGAATTGAATGCCAAAACCCACGTTATAATTCCCCATCTGTCACTATATTACGTATATTAGCTGTTCAGGTGTGTTATTACATGACGGGTAACTATACACCAGAAGATAAAAAAGATAAAATAAAGATGGAAGTACATAAGCATTGAAATTTTGGTAAGGGAAACGCAAAGATTGGCCGTTCTTGAAAGGTCGTTGAATTGAAATCTGTAGAAATGAAAATGTAAGTTTTGTTGGAAGGAGGATTTTTCTTAAGAGCGTGAGAGGCTGGTATTTGAAGAGAATGCACTGTATATGATATTCGTTCTGAAACAAACAATATTTCAACCAAGCGTATGGAACATGACATGAGTAACAATAAACGGACCGTCGGTTTCAAACATTACATACCAACAATAAAAGCATATTTAACTTATGGGCTGGGATTTTGATTCACCAAGGGCAAATAAAACAACACCATAACTGTCAACAATCAATGATAATAATGTTTCATTATAAGACCAATCACAGTACACCAGCAAATAATGATCTACCAATCAAAACCGGTTTTAGGAAAACCGTCCACCAATCAAAATGGAATAGCTGAAATAGCTAAACAAAACCAGTAACACCGATATTTGGGTCAACAGTGAACCAATTAGAGACCAATAGAACGGCTTCCGTAACCTCACATGTATTAAACGTCAGCCAAATCACGGTCAAGTCCTACCCTATTGATGAGTTACACCAAAGCCATGTTTCCGGAAATACATTTCGCACTTTCTGTACTGGTTCCAATGTAGTCGTCGTTTGTACAACAGGCGCGGCAGTCGGCTGAACCAATTCCCAACCTCCCCCGCCGCCAAGAAACCCCATATGGAAGTGCGGAACTACTGAAAATTGTGCAATTAGTTATAGAAAATACAGCAATTGTTAAAAGTATTCATTAAGATATTGTATCGTCGCATAATGTATGACCCTTTGATGAGGTTATCGCGATGCTTGAGTTAGCTGAGGAAAATGAAGCTATTGTTGCAATATATGAACGGGTCATGTACGTTCATCCAATAACAGTTAGATGCTAACAAAGGGAGGAATTCGACAGAGCATATCCAAAATAATATGACTGTGTTGAACTCATTAGTCGACAACAAGTGTGAGTGAACATGCCGTGGCTTAGTCATACGCATATGCAACAATACAGTGTCTACTTCCACATTTCTGGAAACAATGCCCGATCTATTTGGGACCATTTGAACAAGATGGATCAAACCCCCAGTCGTTGTAGTCGCTGACAATGGCATAATTAATGCATGAACGTTTGGCTTAAAGGAGGAAAATAACGATATACATGGGGAAGAATATTGCTCTAACACAGCGATTATACAGATATGAACAATCTAGCCTAAAACGTCACTTCCGCGTTTGCAATACCCTATTTGATATATTACCGTGTTGTAGAATTTGTCCAAAGCCATGTTTCTGGGAACACATTGCGAACACGGTCGACGGGTTGCATGGATGTTGTACTACCTTGCGGAGCCACATGGCCATTCATGGCCATTGCAGGTAAACGATTAAACATCATATCTGTATCTGTGCAAATTAATTTTAAAACAAGTTTAAACCTTTTTTTAAACTGACAAATATGCTCTAGGACATAGTGAGGGAAATTCGTTTGAACTACGCTAGCAGCCACTGTGACAAAAAAACGGCATGGGTATCCAATACATTTACCGAACTGAAGCATTTGTCCATAGCCAGGTTTCTGGAAACACAGTCCGAACACGATCTACAGATTGCAGATTAGCCTGTCCACTATTAGGGGCCATAGGTGGAACAGGGACCATCCCTCCCGCCATAGCCATACCTGGCATTGGCATAGGGTAATCTGTGTAAAAGGAGGAAATACAAACAATTAGACCCGATATAGGACAATGCTTAAATAATATAGATAGCATACAACACCGCACACACTAGCCTATAGGCACCAGAAAGCCTTCAAAGCAATATCAATATCAGATAATTTACCGCGCCGTTTCATTTGTCCACAACCAGGTTTCTGGGAACACATTTCGAATGCGGTCAACGGATTGCGTCGTTGTTGAACTGGTTTGTGGCGCAACAGCACCAGCCATGGCCATCTTATCTGTATCTGTCATGTCTGTGATAAGCATTTTAATATACAATCTGTATCTGTCATGCCTGTGATAAGCATTTTAATATACAATCTTGAACGCAAACTTCACGGAACAAACTACACACGGGAAACCTTATTATTTTGATATAGTTGGTAGCTTCGTGGTTATTATGTATCTTTTTTACATTGTCTATTTTTTTACATCGTAGTGTATATTTCGATGGACAGTTTAACAATTTAAATGTATTACTGTAGTATCTGTCTAGTTCTAATGGAGAAACGCACATGCACGTGTTCAGCATAATCAGTTAACGATGCAATTACTGTGTTTTTGGATCACCACTCAGTTACATGATTTCGATACAAAACAATGCACATGTACCACCATTACTCAAATACCGACGGCATTGTGTCGTATTGTTATAGGATAACTCAGCCTGGATTAAATTAAAAAAGCGCTCGATGAGTATTTATAAAATTGTTGTTAACTGGGATCCAAACCCTAACATCTGTTGTTATCAATTCATTCGCAGACGACATCGATTAAATTAGATGAGGACGTTTTGAACATTCATAAAATAAGTAAGTCACTTGATTGGAAAAACATTTTTTCTAACAGAGTTAGTTACTCCCATTAGCGTTCCTTATTAAGCCCTTGTTACTTTCGATGACATTAGGATGAAGTCAAATGTTAATTTCGTTAACCTTCATGATTACGTCAAATCATTATATGCGTACTATGCAAAGCAATAAGTCACTAGTAAGAAGGTATACTAGGCTAGCAGGTTAAGCATTACAATTATATTACTGCATCATTTTACCGGACTGTTGCATTACTCCATAGCCATGTTTCAGGAAAGGTTGTTCTTATTTTATCCACTGATTTTAACGGCGCTGGACCGTTAGCTGTTCCCGTTTGCATAGCAGTTCCTGTACCTGTCATGGCTCCTCCCATGAAGTATTCATCTAATAGTTGCAAATTAAATATGTGATATTATGGAGTTGAGGTCATTCTGGGATAATCTTATGAACCTCTCGATAGCACCATAATGTCATACAAATGCTGCTTGCTTGGGAACTATTGCTGTGTTAATATAACAAGAGGGAATTGTATGGCAACTAGCAATATAGTATGTATACTATATCCATATCACTTAATTACCCAGCAGTAGTGTTTGTCCATACCAGGTTTCAGGGAATACAGAGTGAACTATGTCTTCTGATTTAACAGGCGCTGGACCTTATCCCGATGTTGCAGTTTGAGACACCAGGATCCATGGACCCAGCAAATGCTAATTCGGGTCCAAACATTGAGTTTGAAATAAGTCTTGCGTAATATATATAGTATGTTGAAATGTCACGGTTATGTGTCAGTTGGCTACACTAATGTTTGGATAGGCTATTTTCGAGACGAACAATGAACGAGTAGTTGGGCAACAAGTTAAAGAAGGAGTAATATGCTGCAAAAAAACAAAGGTAAAGTCTGCAAATATGCATGTAGGAACACATTTAAGTATAGTTGTTTTTTATGCAAATACTACTATGCAATGCTCTAGTGGGCCATGATGGTCCAAAATTGCACACTGGAGTTAAATGGGTCATGTTTTGTTGTTCGGTATGTAAGGATACCCGAACAAATCTCCAAGAAACAAGTAACTTTCCTGATCAAGTTCGGTTCAACGGGTCGCCAATGTTTTTAATTTTTCAATTGTAACTGAATTATATATCTTTGGGCAACTGTGGTATTAAGGACAATGCGACTAGATGTGGTGTAAGCAATTATGAACGTTCAAATATGGACAGCTGATGAAGTCTAAAATCATAAAACCTCGTCTAAGAATTCTGCTTAAGTGAGCTAAAAATAAAAATTTCCAAGTCACATGTTAGGTTGTTGCTATAGAGATGTTAAATTGATAGTGAATGTTATAGAAATGACAAAAAAAGTTTTGTTGGAAAGAAGATTGTTCTAACGAGCGAGAGAGAGAGAGCTTTTTAGAGAGGTTGCACTGTCTACGATAACTGTTCCGAAGTAAACACTCTTTTAATCCAACGTATGAAACAATGAATACATTAAACAAATGGACCGTCGGTTTCAAACATTACATACCAACAAAAAAGGCATATTTTACTTATGGGCTGGGATGTTGATTCATCAAGATCCAATATATAACATTATAACTGTCAACAATCAATCAAAATAATGTATCATTTTAAAACCAATCCCAGTACACCTGCAATAAATTATCTACCAATCAGCACAGAATTTGGAAAAAACGTCTGCCGAACAAAATGGAGTAGCTGGAATAGCTAAAAACCCGTAACACCAGTTTTTGGGTCAACAGTAAACAAATCAAGAGACCCGTAACCTCACATATATTCAACGCCAACTCATGGTCAAGTTACTCCATAGCCATGTTTCCGGAAATACATTTCGAACTTTCCCTACTGGTTCCAATGTATTCGTCGTTTGTACAACAGGCGCGACAGTCGACATTTGAGGAACTATGTTTTTTAATTTCGATTGTTACTGAATTATATGTTTGAGCAAATGTGGTATTAAGGACAATGCGACTAGATGTGGTGGAACCAATTATGGACGTTCATATAATGACAATTGACGAAGACCAAAATCATAAAATCTCGTCTAAGAATTCTGCTTAGGTGAGCTAAAAGTAAAAATAACTAAGTCACATGTTAGCATTTAAAGAATTAGTAGGCACGCATCATATATGCTACATATGTATTTCAAATTTGGAATGGGAAAACTAACGTTTGGCTGTTGATGAGAAGTTGTTCCTATAGAGATGTTGAATTGATAGTGATGTTACAGAAATTAAAAAATAATGTTTTGTTGGATAGATGAATTTCCTAACTAGAGAGAGAGAGAGCTGTTAAGGAAGGGTGCACAGTGTACGATAATCGTTCTGAAGTAAACCATCTTTCAACCGAACGTATGGAACATATTAAATGATAAAAAAGGACCGTCGGTTTCAAACATAACATACCAACAAAAAAAGCATAAGTAACTTATGGATTGCGATTGGATTCACCAAGAGCCAATATATAAACATTATAACTGTCACCAATCAATCATAATAATGTTTCATTATAAAACTAATCCCAGTACACCTGCAATTAAATATCTACCAATCAACACTGATATGGGAATACCGTCCGCCAATCAAAATGGAGTAGCTGGAATAGCTAAAAACCAGTAACACCGATATTGGGGTCAACAATAAACAAATCAAAGACCACTAGAACGGATTCCGTAACCTAACTTGTATTTAACGCCAACTCATGGTAAAGTCCTACCCTGTTGATGCGTTACTCCATAGCCATGTTTCCGGAAATACATTTCGAACTTTCCCTACTGGTTCCAATGTATTCGTCGTGTGTACAACAGACGCGGCAGTCGACATTTGAGGAACCATTTGCCAACCTCCCCCACCGCCAAGAAACCCACCATGATAAATCCCTGAAAATTGTGCAACTAGTTATAGAAGATACAGCTAAATTATGTTTTCCTTGGAACTGCATGGGGAGGCATTGACTTGTGCATATGACGTTCTCTGTGCCATGAAGATTAGCTAACGAAATAGGCTTACAACACGTATGATTATCTGTAAACAAGGAGACAATCGACATCGAGTGTCTGCTTCAAAGACATCATAACACTATTGTCAAATCTGCTCCATTGTGTAATGGTCATAATGGGCCTATATGTTTATGTTGAAACAGACAATAAGGAATTTAAAAGAAAATCCTTAATAATGTAAACCACACGAGGATACTGTTGTAGAAACAGTACAAAAATCTCCAGTAACATTTAGCTGATCTAAAATACTAAACAAAACAAAACATTTCAAATTATCTGCCGGAGAATCTACAGGCTTAGCTTAATTGTTATGTTATCATCTTAAAAATAATCGCTCTAAAACCGTGTTTCTTTGACAAGACATGCCATTGAAAGTTTCGATGATACAAAGTGAAAATATCAGTAACGCCTTACGCATACAGGTTTTCAGGAAATGTTGTTATCCTTTTCTAATTGTACTATACTTGAAGACGTTGATACGGTAATAACTTTTTGTCATTGTGCTTTCCCAAGATGTTTAAGTATATTTGTTTTAACAACAATTGTCATTAATATATTGTATCTTCAAATAAAGTATGACATATTAATAATAACCTCTGATGAGGTTATCTCGATGCCTGATTCAGCTGAGAAAAATTGAGCTATTATTGCTATATATGAACGGGATAAGACGAAGGTAGTAAACCAATGCACCACGGAAATCTGGCTAGATATATTTTCATCCAGACACAAACTTCAATAACAGTTTGATGCCAACACAAGGATAACCACGACAGAACATTTATAAAATCATATAACAGCGTTGAACTCATTGGCGGACAAGTCAAAGTCAAAGTGTGAGGGGAAATGCACCACAGACATCTGGCGACATATATGTTCACCCAGATACAAACTTTAATAACTATTTGATGCCAACAAAAGAAATAACAAGACAAAATATTCCCAAAATCACATGACAGTGTTGAACTCATTGGCCGACAAGTCTAACAATGTGTGTGTAAATGCAGTGTCATACGCATGTGCAACCATACGGTGCTCACTTCCTTACCACATTTCTGGAAACAATGCCCGATCTATTTGGGGTCATATGAACAAGGTGGACCTCACATCCAGGCATCGTCATCGCTGGCAGTGAAATAATTAAAGAGTTTTAGATACGAAGGTGGAAACCTTAAATAACGATATACCTGGGGAAGGACATTGCTCTAACACAGCGAATATACAGTCATGAACAAGCTGACCTAATAAGTGACTTCAACGTTTGCTATACATATTTGATCTTTTACCGTGTTGCAGTATTTGTCCAAAGCAATGTGTTACATATTTACTAACAGGTAACCAACACAAGAATCTCTTTTTGAAATACATCCTGTGAACACTTTGATATAGATAAGGTTTTAGGTAGTGACCATCATGATTATGTCACGTTATTTTACGAATACTATGCAAAGCACTAAAAAAAGTAGGGATACTAGTCTAGCAGTACAATGTTATTACTGCATCGTTTACCGGACTGTTGCATTACTCCATAGCCATGTTTCAGGAAAGGTGGTTCTTATTTTATCCACAGATTTTAACGGCGCTGGACCGTTAGCGGTTGCCGTAGTTCCAGCACCGAATCCAGCATTTATGCCACCCCCTCCGCCGAAGCCTCCACCCGCCATTGGATAATCTATGAGTTCAAGTTAAATTGTTGAATGTGTGTAAATAAGGAGTTGATGTCATTCTGTGATAATCATTTGAAACTTCCGCAACATAATGCCATACAAATGCTCCTTGCTTGGGAACTATTGCTGTGTGAATATAACAAGAGGAAAGTGTATGGCCACTAGCAATATAGTATAAGTTATCCATATTACTCAATTACCCAGCAGTTGAGTTGGTCCATAGCCAGGTTTCAGGGAATGCAGAGCGAACTCTGTCCACTGATTTTACAGGCGCTGGACCTGATCCAGATATCGCAGAGTGAGACATACCAGGAGCCAGGGCCCCGGCAAATGCTAATTCGGGTCCAAACATGGGGTCTGAAATAGGTCTTACGTTATATATCTAGTATCTCAAATACCATATGGTTATGTGTCATTGGATAAAAAAAGTTTAAGTTAAATAAAATAGGAGTAATACACTGCCACAATAACAAAGACGAAGTCTCGAAATATGTGCGTAAGAGCACAGTTAGTATAGAGGGTATAATGATAACGGGTATTAAGGACAATGTCTCTAGATGTGGTTTAAACAATTATAGGCGTTCATAAATGGACAAACGACGAAGAATTACCCTAAAAACACATCTAAGAAAAATCTGCTAAGGTGAGCAAAAATTTAAAACAACTAAGTCAAATTCAGCGTAATGTTAAACATAATTATATTACAAAGAATAACCACGTGTTATATATATGCGAAAAAACAATATGCAATTTATGTTAAGCTGTACTAGTATTGCACCAATAAAACTAAGCTCATTTCAGAAAAATACGAAATATGGCTTAACTGAGGGCGTTCCTTAAACTGATTCTAAAGATTACATTATTATACAAGTTTAAAAATAAACAAAATTATACAAAATAGAGCAATCATTGTACTACTTTCGTTGGACAAAGGTTTTTCTGGCATCAACATAAATTTATTATACTCACAGATTGGCTGTTCCACATGATGATATACATCAGCGTCGGTCATAACTTTCACTCCAGCATTCTATAAAATAAGTGATATGTGATACCTCTTTTATGCAATTTATATTCTCTCCACATAAGAACAGTAATATCTTCATATTTCATAATGATCTAGACTTGTTCTAGACTAAATCAATGTGTAATGTCACATTTTAAGGTGTATAGTTCGAAATACAAGGTGGAATACTTGTTAGAAATGAAATACAAATCATTACAGAAATAAAATCTCAATTAGTGATTTGATTTTTGTTATTTTTTACATAATTTATTCTACCAGTTTGCCTTCATTTACGATTTCAACAACAACATGTCAATCAAAAAATGTATTTTCACATAATAATGCAACATAAAAGATACACGATTCCATGTAAGTTCTACGACTCCTCAAATACCTAATGTTTTATGGACTGTTTTCTTCGGAGGTCTTTGTGGAGAGGAATTGTCTTATGTATGTGGCGTTCCCTGTAGCAACATATTGTCTCTTTTAGTATTAACATAAAAAATTGTAAACAACATAGTATTACGTATTAACTGACCACTGGAATATATTTTGAGTTTGACTGGTTCATCTAGATGTGCATATTGATATCGGTCAAATTATTGTTTAAGACAGAGGAATGATTTCAAACTAAGTCACCTTGTATGCTACCTAAAGTTTTCTGCATTTAACGAATATATGTCATAGCAGACAATTCGTGTGTTAAGCCTACCGAGGACATTGTTTAACAACTTACATTGAAGATAGCGTTTGCGTCGGATCCACCATAATATACAGGGTATGACCACCACACCATTCTCTTCTGGCGTCCTCCCATCATGGGCATGATGCCACCGCCACAGCACCATGGATTGGATGCTGGTGTTATGGTATCGTAAGATTTCAGCTCATCAATTACCTAGATGGATAGCATTCAAACATTGTTGTACACCTTTAGAATATAATTGTTCCTGCTTCTACGTGATGTTTCAACAGACTTGTTTGTCAATCGCAAAATCTCTGCAATTCTCTAACACTCGAAGGCAAGTGTATGAATATACGTAAAATCTCAGTACGTGATGCGGCTTTTATACACTGTTAATTGTAAGACATCTGACCAGGGACAACTTTCACCATTGTCTGAATGTTTGTGTGCCTTGTATTCCTAATAGTTTATACTGTCATACTTTCCACAGAGACTACATACATTCACTATTTTGTAACTACTTTCCCTCACACGTTACTTCACATGTTTTTTTAAACAGCCGAGGCGATCCGATTGCCTTTTATTACCAAGACTTGTAACTTATTTCAACAAAAGTGTCTTGTTGTACTACTAGAGCTACTCTTTACTTTTGTTTAGAAAATATCCGAATCTTTCTTTCTGCATTAGATGAATGTATTAGATTTTCTCTTCCGCTGGGGCTATGAAAACAAGTCTTGCATCAGTAGTTGTAATGGCGTTTTACACCGATTTACATCAGTTTCTAAAGCAAGACTTAAACTTTAATATATATATGATGATATCATATGGGTATTCTACGACCTAACATTACATTTAACAATTTATTGACTTATACTACATATTCGTTCTATTAAATGGTCGGTATGGCTTTTTCGAAAATTGCTTTGTTAAAGCGGAAAAGGACAAAGTCAGTGTCGCATAGCTTCCATGTTTTATATGTTTCTCGTGTAATTTTGTTTCATTGGTTCTAAAATGAAAACCATGTGATAATCAAGTTCACCTTTGATTGTTGTGCTAGTATGCTTAAATCTAGTTTAACATTCCAGCTGTATTGATTGACTATGCGTTTAATTACATAATTTGAGAGTTTGAGACGGATCTCATTTGAGATATTTTGCGAAATTACGTTTAATAGTGATAAATACCTCAGACGCTGTGACGTCATTTCCGGATTTTAATAGAAGAACGCTCTGGTCTACTGCAAGCAGGTTAACAATGGATTGTGGATCAGCAGTAACAACAACATTTATGTTCTCTCCTGGCTGAGCCTTGGATTTGTCGAAATCAATCGAAACCTATTTTCACAAAATGAATGACAGAAGTTATTTTCACAATAAAGCTCTATTGCAGGGTGCTGGCTGGCATTGGATTTCATGTACTGCTTAGTATTGTCAAACTTTTTAACTCAATGTTGTACCAAATTGCATTTTAGAGACGTGTTAATCGTTTTTTACTGTGTCTAGGAACCGCTGTTAATAGTGTTTAGCTCATTAACATTGAATCAGATTTACATTGAGATAATTTAAGCAAAGGAATTACATCGTACATCTGTTGTAAAAATACAAAGTCAATATAACTTGAAATATTGGAACCAATGAAGATTCGCTGTTAAGTTTGGCATTTACCATCGACTTGATTAAGTCTTTATATCGCCAATATAAAATATCGCCAAAACTGATTATATGAATCTTGTGAAGCAAAATATAACTTGAAAAGATAATTGTATTCAAGTCATCAGAATTCCCCAAAACTATTTTAGATTATGTAGTTTCTCCATCTCCAAGCGGATCAATTAAATTTCTTTACGATACTTAAATTATACAAGTACAGAGGTCATGTATCTAGATATGTTACCTGGTTTTGGAAAACTCCTTCAACGTCAAAACTGATACTATCTGTGACCACTTCCCCATCTGTTCTAACATAGTACACAATGATTCTAGCGTTTGGCGCCATTTCAGAGGTCATGTGAACGCTGAATGTGTTTCCGTTGAAGCTTCCGGCATCAACAACTGAGCCACGTGACATAACCTGTGAAAATTAGACAGATTACACCGTTACCCTTTAAGCGTGGATATTTTGGATAGTTTTTATAAGTAACAAATGAGCGCTGCTGTGGGATTTACAGCCTCTCCTGTAAGTGACGTCATTTCAAGAAAATGCAACATGTGATGTCACTATTTGCAAGCAGGAAACAATAGTTACGCCATATGGTCACTTCGTTT
Source organism: Mactromeris polynyma (assembly GCA_032209605.1). NCBI lineage: Eukaryota > Metazoa > Mollusca > Bivalvia > Venerida > Mactridae > Mactromeris > Mactromeris polynyma. The sequence continues at coordinate 7,531,242 of JASFXZ010000022.1, forward strand.
ATATTTTAACATATTGGGCAAATACTGCTGTCAGTACATAGTGATGTCACATGCGACGTTTTCTGGAAATGACGTCACATGAAGAAGATGTTGGAAATCGTACAGCGGCGCTCAAATGCTCTTAAAGGTAGATAGTCATATGCTGATCAAAATATTCTAAGTAATATTAATGCCTTCATACAAACGATATTTAAGTCAAGCAATTATTACTTTCCTTTAAAGTTACCCGAAGCTGCCAAACACGAGTCAGATACAAGTTTTCCTACGCTAGCGCTAAATCGGAGCGTAGGAAAGGACAGAAAACTATTGTATGTTGAATTTTGGAAACATGAGATAGAAGTGACAAAGCAAGGTTGAGAGTACATCTGTAGGATGGCATTTACCATTGATGTTCTAATGTTAATGACTATGTAGATTTGGATAAAAAATCTAGACTATTTATGTACCTTTAACAAACATGAATTAAATAATGTATGCTGTATGAGATTAAACATTCACTAATGATGCTGTTCACTTCTTAATTATCTAAATAATTATACAACTATATACATTAAAATGTGACAAGAAAGTAGAGACTACAAATAGTTCTAATCTGACCATGAAAACAAATCAATAATAAAACCTCCCTTTGGACCCTTGAACACTGATCTTCGTTTCGAGACGGTCTTAATATTTTTAGATAAAGAGCAAAACAGACATAATGGATTAAGTTGGATGAGGTCTTATTATTGATGTGATCTTCAAGTGAGGTTTTTCTGTAGTTGATATCGAATTTATTTATAAACTTCATTTAATAAAATATGTAAGAAATACCTGATACACGGCGGTTGAGATGGATTCTGTCGATTTTATGTCAAACATTGCAACAGTACCAGCCTAATAAGGAATAAAGAAAAATATTGTGCAATCCTGTCAGATAATATAAATATTGCTACCATTGATTGCTTTGTTGAACACACCATTGGTTAGCATATGGTTAGTGCGTCTTTGATAATTAATCAGCCATTTATTCTCATTTTTCTACATTGTTATATTCCTTTAAAGTCCATATCTCATATAAACGATTATATAATTTCTTACTCAGTCATTGCTGTTCTACGGAGACCCTGAAGTGATATTCCATTTTTTTCAAGCGACACTTTTATCTTTATTTCGTTTAAACGAAATACTTTATGTAAATAAGTAATAAAATTTCGTAATTACGAAATAATGTTAGGTTTTTACGAAATAATATTACGTTTTAACGAAATAATATTACATTTTAACGAAATAAATATAAAAGTGTCGCTCAAAAATGCCATGCGAACATATAATCAAATAAGTATGATTATAATCGCTCAGTGGTGGATATTAAAATTAAATAAGTGTATGACAATAACGATAACAACTTCGGTAGTTAATTATACATAGTCCTGCACTGAATCTTCGTAATAAGTAGAAAGTAAAAACAGAACATAGATAGTTAATTCCGAAATTAATAGTTTAACAAATTTTGGTATATTGTATTTTATTCTATAACACTGTTTTATAAATTGTTTACGAATTTCATGGAACAATGGACATTCAAACAAAAAATGAAATTCATCTTCGATTAGATTGCATAACTGGCCTTGACATTCAAACAAAAAATTAAATTCATCTTCGATTACATTGCATAACTGGTATTAACATTCAAACAAAAAATGATATTCATCTTCGATTACATTGCATAACTGGTATTGACATTCAAACAAAAAATTTAATTCATCTTGGAGTGGTATTTTTGCTGGTTTGTAATAAAGTTGACAATACTTACTCTTAGGTTTGATGACTTCAGTAGAAGTTGAATGTATGTACCACTAGGGGAATAACTCTTGCTCAGACTAAGGCTCGCAGAAATACCGCCATAATCAGCCTACAGAGTGAGAGAAACTATTTAAAATGGCGACATATTACACCAAACATAGCATGTTTCCGGATTATATATCAAAATGTTCTTCTACGTTAAGTCAGTATCGAATATGTTTTAATCTCGTTTGCTGTCATTATGTTTTAAGATAGTATTTAGTATTTCTTATCCAACTAATTAACAACATTCCCATATAAATCAGGGAATGGGACTAACGTAGTATAATGTTTGATCTTCAGTCAAATCAATATGAAGACCTACGCAAACATATGTCATAATGTCTATCAAGAAACATGTTTTTTTCAAGATATCTTGATAAGTTAACGTAAGGTACAAGTTAAAATGACTCTGGTGTTATGGGTAAAACCCAGTGCTGTACCCTTATAAGGAGATGTGAGAGCAATTGTAGAGATTTATTCCGCGAACAACAATCTGAGCGGCCTACAACATATCCGCTTCACATCTAACTCATAGTTTCCTATACCTTTTATTATCTATAAGTAGGTTAACTACCGTGATTTGCATATGTGTTGAATTCTCCGGAATATCGACTTGAATCGGAACGATACCATTATCTGGTATGGTGGATGTCTGTTTTGGTAGATAGTACGAATGTTGTGGCGATTGATACCATGGATACGGTGTTGACGTAACCACATCCTCGTACGTTGATCTACTTGTAATGGACAGATCTTTGCGGATACCCATCATTGGTGTGTCGTCTTGCTGAGCCACTTTCAGCTGCAATGATAATAATTGTTATTGGTTGCGTTGACATTGTATCAAGTTCAGCAGTAATAAGTATAAACTTATCGTTCGAATTCATCGGGTTCGATATTTTATTTCGAATGGTACATGGTTTTGAAAGCCCATTTCAATTAAACGTGCCTAATAATATACATCGGGACCTAATATGTATGTTAGGTGATACCAAGTACTCAGATAGAAGCTTGTCGCATAAACGTGGTCCGATTGTATACAGCAATCAGTTGCTCTCACAAGCTTCTATTGGTTTTGAATCAGTGAAGTTTCGTTTTTTTGCAAGTGACATGCAAATATGTCGCATATGACAAACGTTGACCAATATAACTATATAACTTAATGGAACACCCTGTCACACAATGATAATATTGACTCAATTGTGACTTGTATTCCTCAAATACCTTAAATCAAAGTACCCTACGAATCTGCGTTATCAACCAGTATTAACTTGCTCTACCGCAAGCAGCCAACCCGGTGATCTGCCGGGTGACAGACTAGCGCTCTACCATCTGAGCTTGTGGGCGGGGTTACTAATTGAAATTCCAATACCTTAGTTGAGTAAAATCAGAATAGCTTACGTATGCTGTGTACGGGAGCCCTGGCTTGAAGGTGTTTGGATTTGACTTCAAGAACTCAAGTTTGACAGCATTTGTATAGTATTTGACCTCGCTGGAGCCTTTTAAAGTAATCTGGTTGAGGTTTTCAGTAACATTTGCTTCTACGACGAGATTATGGCCATTCAAGTACTTCTGGATAGATGAAATGTGGTCCAGTGGTACAGTAAACTTAGCTTCTCCGTCCATCTGCAAGGTTCAGAATGTGATTCAGTTTATCAGCATGAACAAATATAATGATCACCGCATTGCGATATTTGTATATGATGTTACACCATCTACAGCTGTACTTACATATAACGTCATGATTGTGAAAAGTGTGCAACAATACTTATACTTAAAGATATTTGAGTTACAAACATAGTTGTTTACATGTATGTTTTATGTATTGTTGTTTTCCCGAAAGGTCTGTGTTGGGAGACGACACTGTCCTATGTATGTCGCGTTCCCTGTAGAAACGTATTCTCTCTCTCTTTCGTTGAGAGGTTGTTTTTATGAATAATTTTACTGCAGAAGAATAATGATAATTTTGTTGACGTGAGGTTGTTGATAAAGAGCTGCACTGTATATACATGTACAAGACACTACTGATGTTTCAAGAAATGAGTGTTTAAATATGTATCTGGCTCATCTGAACCCCACATGTTTTAATAGGCTTCATCCAGCATTGTTGTTACATAGTCTAAAACATCATAAATAAAAAACCATTGCCATGTTTCACGATTTAAAACAATCTTGTTTAGTCATATTACTAAGAGATAAAACTAGTCAAAAAACCCGCTTGTTAGAAAAATGGAAGCTTTTTAATTTTATGATAATACAAACGTCTTTTAACGTCAAATACAGAGAAATACATTATACATGTATTCAGTGATAATGCATATTTATTGAAGTTTTAACTGGATAAAGTATATTTTAATGATTTTTCAGATAAAAAAAATGAACCAAAAATGAACATAATATATCTTTAATACTTACTATTAGACCAAGTTGTGTTATTTCCGGAGCATCGCCGTGGTAATTGTATGGTCTGTACCAATTATCTAACTTTACTTTCAAATCGACGGTTCCTTGGACAGGTTTTCCGTATGTGTATCTGTAACACGTGATTCATAAAGGTAAGACCACCCTAATACTCATTATCAAGAACCTTAACTAAACTGTTTCAATGCGTTTCTGGATCACATGAGATAACTAAATGCATATTATTACAAAGTTTTACCGTGCCGTTTTAAAGATTTTCAAGTTTTAAGATTAAACCGACTTGCTTTGAGGGGTCACAAGTTCCACTCATGTTCTTCATGCATACAATTATTTTTTTAATTCAAAATGAGCCTATTTTATCATTTGTTTGTGTTTTTCTTAAAAAGGAAAGTGCTAGTGATATCATAAGGAAAAATAATCGAATATAGGTGATACTTCATATGCATACACACAACTGTAAATGACATATTTGTTTAAATCACAATAAGAAATAGCAATTTTCAAGGTAGCATAATCATACATAATAGCGCGAGTACTCTAACAAAATGGACATCAAAATTATCCTCAACACCTTTGTAACAAAATATGAGGTGTTCCAAATGATTCGAAATTTATATTCTCATTAGTGTTGCCTGCCTTACCTTAAACATTTTAACATTTTAATTACTGTAATTAATGAAATGTTTACAAAACAAAGTTATGCACTGCACATAACGCCAATATATATATATCGGGATAATTCCCAGAACTATATCCATCATACAATCTCTTAAGGTCATGGAAACATTCAATTTCGAAAACCGCTGACGAAAGTGTGTGATATATTACATGATAATTTACATATATCGTTCACGATTTTCTTGTTATTCCTAAGTGAAGTAAGCGTTGAATGAAGTCACATTTTGGCTGTAGATCCTTCAAATTTTATTTTCATAGCAACAAACTTACCACAAAATGAAATATACAAGGACGTATTTGAGACTTTGCTTTATATTCGAAAAAATTTCAAAAAGCAAGAAATCTTCTTATTCAAAGAAACAAATTTATGTTTAAGATATAGTATCGCCCTTGTCGTCTATTGGACACAGTATGATAACAAACAGCAAACCAACTCACGTGGCTTTAACAGTACCGGTCAAACTGGAATCTGCGGTTAGTATATAGCTTGGTAATTCCACTGTCACTTCAAATTTTGGAAGTACTACAAAATGGAAAATAAAAGCCTAGATGTAATAAGTTCCATTCAGTAAATGTCAACACAATATCAACACGTTGACATGAATGTAATGGAAGTAAACGAACAACTACATTGTATACGATCTAGATACGTATAAAATATAAAAGTTAGAATGAAAATTGCAGACGTCACATTCACAACACAGGACCTGTCCAAACAGATCACTAGCATACACAATGAAATAAAGATGGGGAAGATACACAATGCTTAAAAGGAGGAATAATTTGCTCAAGGGAACGCCACGTACATAAAACAGTGCCTCCCCACACTGACATCCGGGAAAACAACAATCCATAAAACATAAGGCTCTAGATGAGGTTAAAGGGTACATACGTTAGGGAACAGAGGCGCAAGGAATGGCCTGGCAGACCATAATAAATAACTAGGGGAATCAACGAAGACAATCAGTGAAGGGATGGAAAATATCACAGGACAAGTCTAGACAGCTGGCAACAACAGGCCGAAACTGGGTAGAAAATAACCTGAACACTTGAATAACCTGATATACAAGGGCTTGACGGCATGCCAACATTTTACTTATATACTGGGTTGCGACAACTCAATGTCAGTCAAATGATGTAGAGTTGGCATAGGTACCAATACATAACAAGACTAATAGAATTATTCAAATACAACCTATAAAAAGGTCTAGTCTCAAGAGGAAACACAAGTGCGCATGCGCATCTATTTATCCATTGGTTATTCTGAGAAACGACATGATTGACTGTCAATCTCATGCATAACGTATGAAGAAATATGAAATACGGACGATGAAGGATTTAGATACATTTACTTATAACACACTTTTCATTATAACTTACCATAATGTGCTACTGTGAAGGTCTTTTCTTCAGATCTACCCTATAACATTAAACAAGAAATATCTTGAAAAAAGATGGTTAAGATTTATTGTGCAACATAAACAAATGCCGAGATGTTACGGTTGCTGATCACCCCAGATTCAAAATGAATTTTATAGGTAAATTCACCGAAATTCAGTCGAGTTCGGTAAGGCAACTTACCATTTATCGAAAGGTTAACCAATCCGCGTCAATGTTACAAACGTTGTTCAGTTGAAGAGAATTGTTCGATGCATATTATATTGCAGACGCAGTGGTCAAGGAGTAGAGCGCCTGACTCCTGATACGAACGTCATGAGTTAGAGCCCTACGATCAGCGGAGTCTGGTTGCAGACTTAAAAATCCCTAAATTTGGAGCGAGTACTGGTTGGTAGCCAGGAAGCAATCATCGAGAGTATAAGATGTATAAGATGTAAGAACTTGTTTCATAAACGATGTAAAATATATCTAAGTTTAAAAATCAGAAAGGTGTACATATTATATTGCTTGAAGAGGGACTTTGAATTGATGTATACATGGTTTTCATTTAAGTAATGTCAGTTAATCAACTTACATGAGCAGTGACTTTGATCTTCCAGTCACCAAGGACAGGCTGTGTATCCATCGACATGAACTTAGTGATAACACCACTGACGTCATCAACTCCTTTCCATTGTTTGATTTTGTTAGTGTTGGGATCCTGTTGATGTGAATAAAACAACACAATTTAAGCACTGCGCAGTGTTTCTTCGGGATTAAAAAATTAATTCCATTAATTTAAAAGTTTGTAGATATTTATATACAGGGGAACACTCTTATAACGAATGTCTGGGGACATTGAGATTTACTTCGTTATATCCAAACTTTGTTATGTCCGTTCAACGAAGTTACGCTATATCTAATGCATTATTATCGTGTAGTTATACAATGAAATATAGAAGAGCTTGTCGGGGAATAAAGATTACTACGTATTATTCGATTTTTCGTTACTACGTATATTTATTGCAAAGGGCAATGCTGCCCATGAGCATACATGCAAGTATTAACATATCCGACATCGGCGACAATCGATTTTCAATCGACAACCTCAATAATCGGAAATTTTGATTTTTTTACATCTGTATATATTGTTTATCTATTTCCTCAAAGCTATAGATGAAAACGTTTGTAACATCCATACTAGTCACTAATATGTACATAGTAAATAAAATATTGTATTCAGTCAAATAAAAATATACAAAGTAATCAAACAAAATTATTTTTTTGAATGATAAAATGTTCTTTTATGTAAGAGTATTGTAAACCCCATAGATGTTAAATGTAGTTACAAAGAGAAAAATATACTTGTATAAATGAACTTAACTGTCAGCATTATACTTATACTATCGAAATATTTCGATTATTTCCGATACGATTATCGATTATGAGTTGTCAAGCCAATCCAATAATCGAGTATGAAATTTGTCCGATTATCCATCACTAACTAAGACAATGAGTAAAAATATGCTCCGCAAAAGGTAGTTGCCAAAGCAGCTTTTTATAATATCAAATACCTCTTAATAAAAACAATGTTCAAACCTATGGCTTACATATATATCGATGTCGTATTGCCCTGTATACACTGTCAGGTTTGGAAATACAGCAAATGTTCTGAAGTTCACTGAAATAAAGGTTCAGCAAATATTTTTTTATTTACAGTTGGATCTTGTTTATTCGACAACCCTTAATCCGAATACTTTGTATTATCCGAATTAGATAGCAGGTCCCGATGTATCTTCTTATACTTGTCGAATTGAAATTTCGGACCCGATGAATTCGAATTAACGAGATTTCACTGTATATCAACAAGAATGCCACGAACGTGACCCAGTCCAACGTTTAAGGAATAACATTGACAACAATGTAAGATAAGCAATAGTCGTGTTTTATGATGAGTTTTATCGGATCATGTGGGGTAGTCATCTATGGTGGCATATTTCTGCCACCAGCCAACTACTTAATTTACTAGAAAAGTATGTGGTAAACACGTTAAAGAAACTGGATAACTGCTTAATTAACTAAAACTTTATAAAATATCTTAACACGAACATTTGTCTATTAGTGCGCACAACTGACACCACTACCCACCTAATCTAGTTAATTAAGTAGTTAACTGGTGGCAAAAATATGCCACCATAGTCATCCTTAAACTAAAATTATCAGTAATTTCATGCAATACCAAACAATCATACTGTTGTACCAAAATATAATTGCCCACAAAGATCGCATCCAATAGACTTAGTTAGAATAGTTATCATAATAGAATAGTTATTTTAAGCATAACTTATCTGAAGATATTGTCTTTTTAGCCCCTTGTGTGTACCTAAACGGTGATCCTAAGCTCGAGTGTGATATATACAATCTTCCGAAGTACGGGAAACCTTTTCCCTTCCTGAATAGATGGACAATGCATATGAGTGTGTTATACACCATCTACGTCCCTAATGTTGTTAACCATCAATTCGTTTGAATATAATTACCTGTCTGTCCTGGTTTATACATAGCTTTGTCTGTTTGGATGAATACGGATATACTTTTGCTCTCAAATTGTAGAGATGTTTCGTTCGTAAATTGAGCTCCGTTTCCAGTGCCTTGCACATGGAGCTTGTAACTTCCGGCGTGAACATCATCTGGGACCTGTGAGGTGATATGAAATGATTATCGTGAAAACACAATACGGATGTCTATGACGACCATACGGACTGATTTTTATCACGTGATTGACTAAGATAAAACACTATATTGCGAACAAAAAAGGGCCAATGTCTGATTTATACTTGTAAAGGCAGAATGCTAAGCAAGTATATAATTGTAAACTTTAACGAATTTGTATTTTCCGAAAGTAACTTAATCATATTATGCAATGTAAGTATGTATAAAAGAAAATGAACAAAACAAAGTAACTTAATCATATTATGCAATGTAAGTATGTATAAAAGAAAATGAACAAAACAATACTTATTGCCATAAAATCGCAACAAAAATTATGCGTATAGATAAAGCGAAATTACAAAGGCAAAACTATTCTTTATTACTCAAACATAATTTCATAAAATAAATCAATTTATTATAATGAAATAATACAAAATGAAGCCTGGTTCAAATAGTCGCGTTATTAATAGCGTCAAGTATATATTGCTTACTAAAACCAAGAATGACACGGAAGTTGAATGAAATGTTATTATAACGTGTAATACACTCACTTACCATCAGTTCGAGGGTACCCGGGTTTCCTAAAATAGTAATAATTTTTTTTGTTATTTTGGATTTTTTTTAGTGAACCCAGATGGGGGTTCGATTCCACGACAGGAACGACGTCAGCGCATAGCACTGACTTAACTGCGACCATAGCCACTATGCTACCGAGATCGTTCAAATGACGCGTATATGCTCGGTGTTACATCAGTACACGGGATATAGGGTGTTTGTAACATCTTGTGATCATATTTAGCTACTTAAATGTCTCACAGACAGACACGTCACTTGGCTTTTTTGAATGCTTGTGACAACAGCTTTCAAAAAGAATTTGGAAATTTATTAGTGAATTCGAACCCACGTCCCGAACGACGTCACCGCACGGAAGTAACTGCGACCATACTCACTACGTCACCGAGGCAACCCAAAAAAAGTTGCTCGAAATTTGTTATATTTCTAAATATTAGTATAACATACATTCAAAACACAAAAATAAATAAAAACCATACAGCGAATTACAACATCGTTATAGCTTGCTGTGTAATATTGATATATTTACCTTCTGTAAATTGGCCATTGGCGCTGGCAACTGTCGCCTTTGTACCTTCGTTGACTAAGGTAGCGGTAACATCAACTGGGTCTGTGGACTTCAGTATATTTACACTGATATTCAAGGGAACACCGGCACGAAAGCTCTTTGGTGTTAACACAAGATACGAACTGAAATGCATAATATTTAAAGAAGTATAATATAGATTTTACCCGAACCCTGTCGATGCAGCATTAACACCTGTTGTGTTTTGTATGTTTGTTCATGATGTAAATCAGCATCCTTCTTTGATAAGAAAGAAATGTATATATATATATATATGCATGTATACGAACGAGTCGCATCTTTTATTTCAAATTGCCAATGGAAAACCAGTAGCAAATTTCATTTACAATCTTACAAATAAATGTGAGAATGTAACATTGTCAAATAAATCACATATTTTCTAGGGTATTTTCAAAAGGCGAGGGGTGACATCATATAGTCCCTAACACGACTCCGTTGACCACTGATTACGAAATTGTTTATATTGAACGAATGTTTTTGAAAGGGACACGGTGCTCTCTTCTATAGAACCGTTAAGAAGGACGCCATTTGTTCACTTAATCTATGAGTTTCGGCTTTTTGAAATGACGGGGATAGATGTATAAAATAATTGACAAAATACTCGGTGCTTTAAGAACACGTCGGTGAATTTCAGAGTAAAGTCGCATAATAGAAACTCATCGACAGACGTTGTTCAATTTACCTATCGCCTGTTCACCATATTTATTAATTAGAGTTAATTACATACGAACGTCGGACCTCTAACAATAAGAGTAATACTTTCACAAAATGTAGAATTAACGAAATTGTTTGTGTTAAGGTGGTTCCCCACGTTGTGGGCGAAATTCGTTACCTTAACCGATTGTTATAAAAGTTGGTAGAAATACTCTAAAATTGTGTTCGCTTTTTTAACCACCTTAAAGGAAAAAAAGTTTTTTGAAAGAAAATACATTTCGTTTGATACCAGTTCATTAAAAACATCAAGATGTATCTGGCTCTTATGAACATAAAATGTTTGAATTGGCTTCATCCAGTATTGTTGTTACATTGGCTAAACATCTCTTATAAGAACCATTGCAATGTATAACCGATTAAAAATATCTGTTTTAATCATATTACTAACTGACAAATTTGTAAAATAGCCCGATTGTTAAAAAAAGTTATTTTAATTTTATGATGTACAAACATCTTTTTTCAACAAATACGGATCAATACATTATGAGTTCATTCTGTCTTAATGCATGTGTCTTGATGTTTTAACTATAGGAAATATAATTTTCATGTTTGTTTAGATAAACACATGAACAAATAATTAGCATAATATTACGTTAAGCATGCAGACAGACGAATACCGTTTAGTAATCATTCAAGTAAACAGCAAGTGCAAACTATGAAAATTTATGATATCACCGTTCATAGATACTCCGCAAAAATGAACTATTTTTAGCAAAATTTAATGTAAAACAAAATTGCCAGATATCGTCTTTTACAAAAAAATATTTTCCACTTCAAAAAATATTTGATAACCTTGTATCACCTCTAGAGTTCAATTAAAAAACATGCACATACAAATAAATAAGACCATTGAACACTCGTGAATTTGCAATGATAACGCAGAATTAGAACGGTGTCTCTGGGTGGATTCAAAAATTCATATTTTGCATCGAAAACTGCACGCGGCTATCTCAGCAATTGCTATCATTTGCACGGATTAACGTACTGACCCGCACCGGCTTTCGAACATGTGAATTGATAAGGCGCTGCGTTCGCAATTTCCCTTCACATTTGGCTGCTTTGCGTTCGGTAAAGGCTAACACTCGCTCGAGTTACGAAACTGTGCACGAGTTTTGCTACTGAACGCACTGTTTGCCAAATGGTGTGCACCCACTCGCTCGCGCAACTCCGAGATAGCACGCGAATTTGTGAGCCGAACACTGCGTACAGTTTCGGCTAACTGTCGCTCACGTTTTGTTTTGTACCCCTGACCCACCGTATCACATTGTATGCACACGGGGAACCAAATTGCAAAACGAACATAGGACTGGCTCCCTATCGTTACTGTCTTTGAGGCAGGGAACCAGAATACAAATGAGGCGGTCAATACACTTGTAAGCGACGCGAACTGTGAGCGGCATCCCTCAGCCGTAACTGAACGCAAGGATGATCTCTATGATTAAGCAACCTCACCAAGTTAGGTATTCGGTTCATAGTAAATCATGTCATTGCTGCGTATGACAGAACAAACAAATACACATTTGTTGTGATAAGCAGTCAAGCCGATCTACACAGCAATTTAACCCCATGAACAAATCTAGGGTTGAAGAAATCTAGGGCAATACTTGGACAAATTTGCACAAGATAATAAAAGAACGATGAATTAATAAATGGACAGAATTCAAACATTTCCCTCATTACCCAGTGCGAAAACGTCCCAGGTGTTTAAATAAATCATCAAATCATCAAATCATCAAATCATCAAATCATCAAATCATCAAATCATCAAATCATCAAATCATCAAATCATCAAATCATCAAATCATCAAATCATCAAATCAGGTTAGATCGCACAACATAGCACATTACAAACCGACCAAAATCAGTAATGCATTATTGCTACTAGTATAATACTTGATATAAAAGTTACTTATTATTTTGTACGATGTTATAACTACAAACAATTTTCAATATGCCTTACCACTGTCACCAATAAAGACCATCTCACATAGTCAAAAACAAGTTATATTAATTACTTGTAGACTTTTCTTCCAAAGTGTAGTTAACCTTAATCAACTTTATATCAGTTAAATTTACACGATAATGACGTTAGGTCGCTGTGGTGTAGTGGTTAGCATAACGGACCGGCAATCCGAAGACCCGGGTTCGAATACCGATAGGTTCGAATCCCGGAAGCGCCATTGACCGATTTTTCGTATTCCTCAAAACATGACTTTATCAAATTAGAATAAAAGTGAATTCACAGGTTTTGTTACAAAGGTCATACACAAAGCCTAGTCGTTCCACAAGTACAAGATATCATGGAATGAATTAATATGACAACATTGCAAAATGAAGTCAACTCATAAATAAATGATGGCTGACGTAATAGTACCGGTCAGTGGCAAAATTCTTCATGATTTAAAGGTGCACCCACCCAGACACTTATTATGACACAAAATTAAACTGTGTATAATTATTTCCGCCTAAAGACTTTCGGCGAGCCAAGATAATACAAGTAGAACATGGTTTCATAAACGAGTCGATCCAAATATGTACGGGATGTTGTTGTAGAAGCCAGAGAAATTGAAGTTAAGTCGTTATGGGCAGGTTGAGCAAAATACAACACACGCTTGTCATCCGTGTCCGGGTTTGTGAGGGATCACCATCATAGCGAAAGAAACAACTTAAGTCGTAAACAAGCATGCGGCTTTGAATGAAAAGAATTATGAATATTATTAGCACTATATGACATTAAGGCGTTTGACATTTAATCAGATCAGCATTGTAAGGTACAGTATAAAGTTTGATACAACGTTTTAAACATATGCTAGTTAACGTATACTCACTCATCAGCAGCGGCGACCAACACTGTGGTCACCAGTATTAGTAGCTTTAACATATCTGAAAGTACAATAAATGCAAACGTCATCGTTTTTACAATTTCACCATAATAAAAGTGAACGAAACATAACGGGGATTGCCACATACATCAGCCATTCTGAACTAGTTTCGACCTCTTTACCCTCTTGTCTAGGAATAAATAGCTTTCAATTATGAGTACAGTAAAACCTCACTAATACAGACCGCCTCAATAATAAGACCGCCTCAATAAAAGACCGCCTCAAAAATAAGAACACACTTTTCACCGTTTTGCTCTTTATTCAATCTCAATATTAAAACCACCTCAATAGAATGATCATGTTCCCAAGGGTGGTCTTATTATTGAGGTTCAACTGTATTTCTAAGGGGGGATTTGGCTGAAGATGACACATGTTTATGACTGCAGTAAAACCTCACTTAAAGACCACCTGTATAATAAGACCATCTCAACATTAAGACCACACTTTTCAAGTCCATTTTCGCTGTTCTCCGCTTTATTCAACCTCAATATTACGACCACCTCAATATTAAGACCAGTTTCTCAAGGGGGGTCTTATTATTGATGTTTTACTGTACTTCAAAGCAATGTTCTGTCTGCTATAACTACTCACGTGACTGAGATATCGATGCAGACGATGTTCAAACTACGTGACTTTATAATATCATTTACTTCATCACGCAAATATTTGATGGATTTTAATATTGTTTTTATCAAGTTAGTGTGTACTTCATAGTGATAACACTAGCCATATACGGAGTTTGCTTCATATAATATCAGTAGTATCAAGGAATATCACTCTTCATGAGTTGTATGTATATACATGTATATACAAACTGCAAAATAGCTTCGTTATCGTCAAAACAGTTCAAACAATACACAAATATATTATTCGAATTTGTAAGTACGCGCCATTATTTTAATCACTCAATGTCATTAATGCAATTGTAAACTTTCGAAATAATAACAAAATATATATATGTTTTTGTTGTTGCAGTTTTAGTCTGTATTACATTACCTCAGTCATTCTAAACATTTATGATTGCTATAAATTAAATGGTGTTTGATGTACATTCTTTTATCTCACCACTTATTCCTATATTCATGTTAACATGCATAGTTTATATGCTTGTACAATGTGTTGCGTATGTTCATATGTGTTTTATATAAGAATGATGTATACCAGTAATTAAAATATGTATTATTTCTTGATTTAACAAAATGCATGTATTTATATAACTTTTAATCATGAATCATGCGCATCATGCTTTAATTTCTAAATAAAGTATATATTATATAGCAGTATTTATTATTTTGCTGTTGACCGTATGATGCTAGAATGCTGCTATGTATATGATAAGTATTAATGTTTGTACGCCTAGCAGTCGGAGGTAGCTGTTATACTGATGTTACCGTAGTTAACACCGATGTTTCTTAAAACATTGCTCCACACGTGCACATCACCATCGGTAAGCGAAATCCTCTAAATTTTACTAGGTAGCCATTGTTAACATTATAATTACTAAGTGTTGTACTTTCATGAAAACATATTTTCCCTATTACAAAAATGGCTAATATTCCGCTATCAATCATTTAATTTTAATATGAAACCATAATAAAACAACATCATATACACTCGTATGAAAATTGTGCTAATAATACTTAATGTCGTGACAAGTAAATTAAATAAAGAAAAATAGTCAACTTACTTTAAACTTGTCAGTCCAAGTCTTATCAATAAATTAGTCCGCGAACCCTTTTATATCCCCCGTCGTATGTGTCCCTATTCTAGGTGCCTCAACAATGGAATTTAGTTTTCGCAGAGGCCGATTTTAGTGTGATATTTTGCAATAATAAGGCCTTATGAGTTGTATACAGTTTTATCTTTCAGTACATTTGTGATAACTGTACCGAATAACATGATTTAGTTTATCAAGGTCGAGGGCAGTGTCAACATGATGTTCTAAAATTGGTTCATCAAAGTGAATAAAATGATAACAAGCAATTTCTTTGTGATATTTGATTCTATCTGAACGATGAAACGACGAATTCACTCGAGTTTCAATAACCACTATCTTTTTTTAAATAAAAAAAATGAGATAAGAATAAATCGGTCGAGGCCTCGGTATATTTGCTGTGTCTGCAACATGTCTCGATCATGTAGACGCTGTTGCCCTCGTATGTCAGAGACGAGGCGGTTATTACGCTCTAACGGGATATACTGATTAAAGATATATGTGGAAGAATAGACAATACAACAATTAGCTGTTTTATTAGGCACTACACTACCCCTATTTGTATCGAGTAAATGTTACTGACTACCTATCTCATATCAGTATTAATTACTCATAAGTTATGTTGGGAAATTTTATAAATATTTGATTTTATGTTGGCCATATTTCGAATGTATGAAAGCACATAATTATGAATGCTTGATTTCATTTTACCACTTCGTTATTAATTTATTTCTGAGATAATAGAGTACATTTATTATGATAAAGACAAGCAAGCTGCACGATGTATACTGTTGATGTGAGCAACTAGCATTAACACATGTATGTGCGCGTTTGTGTGTTGATGCTTTGCACCGTTTCTGAGGCGCTTTAGTGTTTCATTGCTATCATCGTCAAACGGGTGGTCTACTCGAAGTACCGCCATATTCAACGTCTCAAGAAAAAGATACATGTAAAAGTCCTCTGATTTTATTATATATATAGGCTATAAGTATAATGGCTGATTTGTCAGGGATATATCAATTGTGGAATGATGGGAGTCTTCAAATAACCGGCTTTTCTGAATTATGTGTGTCATCTTTGGCGAATGAGTTTACCCGAATAGTCGCGTATTAATTTCTACGATAATGTGGAAAATCGGACGCGCCTCCAAGGACATTCAGTCCTTTGATTGTTCATCAGTTTTTCAGTTACATATGGCGGTGAGTCGACCTAACCATTCTTCATGGATTATCCTATAAGTGCTTACCTGTTCATAGACATGCAGCTGGCAACATTCCGAAAGCAATCATTGAATTCAACTTAATTCAAATGTAAAACTTTCAGTAAAAATACTAAACTATAAGACGTAGAACACAAGTACGAACGTTGTGCTCGGTGAACATACATTTTCCGCACGAGCATTTAGGTTTTACGCAAACATACCTGTGATACCCGTTAAATCTCACTATAATACCATCTCAAAAATTAAGAACACAATGTTCAAGTCAATTTTCACTGTTTGGCTTTTTATTCAACCTCAATGTTAAGACCACATCAATAAGAATGCCATTTTCGAGAGTCCAAACGGTGGTCTTATTATTGATGTTTTACTGTTGTTTCAAGAGCTCAAACGTGGAAATACGTAACCGGCGTCGCAATCTCTGTCTGTTCTATGGTGGCATATTACTGCTACCAGTTAACATGATAACGTTTACGAAATGTTTCGTGTTAACCACTTAAATATCACACTAATTATCTAGCAATCTAGTTAATATTTGTGATACTTTTTCGGAAAGATAAATATTATAAGTCTAACACGGGCTTGAAAGTGCACAAAACTGCCACCTCTTATCCTTTTATGATGTATATACACTAACGGGTTATCTAGTTATTGCGAATTTCACTTAATAAGTAACATAATAAGTAGTTAACTAGATTCGATTCTAGTGAGTTGCCTTTGTTTACGAGCAACTTAAGTACCTCGATGCATATTTACTGTGCGCAATATGACCTACTTGTTGACATTGATGAATGCGGATTGATCCTTGGTGTGTAAACTGAACGCTATAATACCTGATGTATTATGTATGGTTGTGGAGAGAGGTTTTAGGCTCGGTACTGTACGCTACTGTAATGACTTGAGTTCTATGCTGAAAAAAGGTATAATCATGTAAGCGTCAAATGGCTGTTTGTGGCTCTTGTAGTAGATTAGTCCTAAGGTGCTGCTAAAATGATAATGCTAACAACGAGACGTGACTACACCACATGTCATCAACATAGCACATCGTCATTGAATGACGCAACGCCTGATAATCCTTTTCTGGTTGAAAATGTCTTGCGATGAGCTAAGACCCCTCGGTAATCGAATATATTTGTATCGACCGAACGGTGTCGCGAATGTCGTCAGAAGTGACGATTCGTCTGATAACCTGCACGATCACATCCCTTTGTCGCGTCTTATACGCTTAAGTATTTGGCACCTTTTAGATGTGTTTTGTCCGTGATATCGCACATAGGGTAGTACGGCCTTTTGATGCAGTCATTAAGAGCATTTGGATAAATGCGAGTTTTCTGGAATTTGAGTTTTCTACACAAATAAGTGCATTCGGTTGGCTCCGTTATTTTAGATGCCTTGATCCTCCATCGACGGGAGTACCGACTTAATTTACTCAGCAATGCAATGAGAACTTTGCGAACGGGACACATAATGGGTGTGTTGTTTTCTTTTAACTGCATTGAACACGTGCCGTCAAATGGTCCAGTGCCTTGGAATATATCGTGAAACTCAGACACACTTAAATGGTTTTTCATCAGAATCATGCTTGTTGACAGCGTATGTCAGTTGTATCAAACTTAGTTCAGACGCTGGGGGGGGGGGGGCGTTTGTCTGATCTACTACGTAAAAATCGGCTCATGTGCGTTTATCTCGGTGTGCGCCCTCTCCTGTAAACGAATCTTGGGATGTCAGTTGATCACTTATGTACGAAGTGAAGGCGATATATACCATAGAAAATAGCCATATTTGCTATTTAGCAATATTTCTGAAACTTCATATTATAGCAGGGTGAAATGTATACTGTTTTATTGTTATACCGTCGTTCAACTAATACTGCTATAAGTTTGTAAACATGTTGAAAAGTAATGAAGTTATTGGAACTTTTGGTACTGTCAAATTGTACTGAATTGTTAGTCCGGTAAATCAGGCTAATTGCACAAGCGTTAATAATTTTGCAAAGGAGACACGTGTATACACAGATAATAATCAAATCTACCCCATGTTATCGAGATTTTTTTAAAAACAAAAACCCATAAAATTAAGATTTTATTCCAAAATAACAACCACAGAAACAAGGAGTGAGTACGGACAATCTAGTTTTTTATATTATTATTGATATAAGTTTGTACATACAATCAAATATATTCAATTCAGTATTTTATTGCATAAAACAATACATTGTTTATAGCAAGTCAACAAAGATGCATAATGACAATAAACACAATGGGTGAAGGTATTTACAGAAGAGCAAACAATCAATATTAAACTTAATTACCTCACAATATGGACTTAAATTTACAATAAAAATAACAACACAATAAATGCGCTGGTCTGAGTTAAACATATATGTACATTCCTACAATTAAACAGTTAAGTAAACATTAAAAAAGTCGTGGGTATATAATACCCAATCTCATTAAAATCAGACCCTAAATTTAGCTCCATTACTTTCCGCTGTTAGGATCTGACTACACTCCGTAAGAGGTCATGTTCATATAACCTCTCTACAATAGATATGCGTAACCAGGTGCTCGTTTGTGGTCCAATGAATTTTTTCCTTACAAAACCGTGTTTGTCGTCTTTTCAAAATGGCTTTATTGTTTATTCGGAGTTTCTGGTTATATTGATTTTAAACGTCCGGTTATAAATATTTCCAAAAGCGAACAGCACACAAACAACTCCGATCAACTAAAGAATGTTGCCGTGTAGGAGTTGCGGTTGTGTCCAAGGGCGCAGCCATATTGTAATTGACGAAAAAAAGTAATCGGAACGTCTTGGTAATCTACGCTCAAATAGAATTTACGGAGCTCGTCGGAGATCGACGAATATTCATAACTCTATACCAAAGCATTTTGCAGCCGACGATTTGATTGGCTACTAAAATGTCACAAGAACGTGATCCAGTTAGCGTATAGTATAGGAGCGTGCGACTGGGGCTGATTTTAATGAGATTGTATAATACCCTACATACTCTCCTTTATCATCGCGGCTTATTTCGATACCTGCATAATCACCCTCTTCTTTATAACTCTCACACAAAAGACACTTTCTAATTTTAGACAGGCGAATCGACATGCGTATGTTGCCATTCAGCGAGTCGTCGGCAACGACTCAGTTATGTCCTAAAAGTAGGACAGTATAATAATGTGTAAATAAAGATTAAGCGACTGTGCAGTACGTAGACGGATTTCACTGTCATCGAAATAGCCCTGTGAAAACGCAAATTGCTAGAAAAATAAAATAAATAAATCAAACATTTAAGAGTTAACGTTTCGTCGGCATGCTAAAATTATTCCGATGCCTGTAAATATGTACAAATTTAACGCTGTTCATTCAACTGTCGGTGTGGAATCTGCGTATATTTTAAAATGCGTCATCCCGTTACTCAGCAGTTGGTTGTACAAAGAAAAAGACGCCACAATACTTGTAATACGTATCAGTACAATCATGGATGTAAGAACGAACGATAGCCTTCTGTAAATGCTAAATGACATTAAAAATGCTTAGTAGATCGTCAAAATGTCCCTCGACACGAAAGGCCATACTATCGTGTACTTGTTTTATTTGTTCTAACACGGGGAATAGCTGTCTATTGTAAACTCAGTAGTCACGAGATTATGCCGACCAATGAACTTTATTTCACGGTAAAACAGTGATTTCCTTTACAGAGACAAAATCCATGGCTATGTCAGAATATTGAAAAGGTCAAATATCAAAATACACTGCGTTATAACTCAGCGTGCGTTGAATCAAAGCGACGTGTTAGAGCGTATCCCCTTGGTATGTCATATGACTTGCTGATTGAATGTACCATAGATGACAAGCATATATCAGAAGGTAAATTATCATCTCTGTTGTTCCGAATTGAATAATTATATCAATCCATCATTTTATTATTTAGTCATAGTACCTTGCTGTTTATGGTGTGTACACTATATTTAATACTGAGAAAAATCTGAAATGCATTCGTGGCTGTACAACTATTGATACAAAACAAAATTAGCAAAACAATATTTAAATATTTATAACATTGTTTTAGTTAAAACGGTATATATCATTATTGAATATTGAGAACAGTAAATAGCATTTATTTAATCAAAATCAGACATGTATCAGGAGCAGACTTACTTCTTCTTTCTTTCTTCTAATCAAGCTGTTTATTTGAGTACTGGAGGTATATGTATGTTGACCTGCTTCAAATTTGAAAATTCCATGACAAAATGAAAAAACACTACTGCTCTTTAATCGACAGTCACATTTTATCATTCCGTTACATGAATCGTAAAACAAAAAATAGCTACATTTGAGATGAAAATGAGTCTGTATCGCATGAAATATTCGTTCATTCAAAGAAACTCATAGATATACAGGATTCACATTCGCACGATATTGTGTTTTAAAATGCCAATGTTTGTTATTAAAACTATGAATTCCAGTAAGGTTATATCAATTAAGAAACAATACATACACACGATATTTATCACAATGTGCAATACTAGAAAACATCAACTGTACTATTATTGTATTATCCTCACCATCACAATGCGTCAAATGTTGCTGTTGTCCATTCCTTAGAACCATGTGCTCTATTCGCTACTTCAATATCAAATATCCCAAATGTCATTTTCACATCAACAAACTTTGATTCGCAAGACCTTAACCTAACTGTTCCAATTCTTTCAAATTCCAAGCTTTCGTCACTTGTAAACACTATATCATCCAAATCATCAGCGGATGTTTGATAAATTTCAATTGCATTACCGTTCCCCTCTCCGAACATTTTTTCGACGGTTTTGCCATCGGCTGTTACTTCTGTTCCTTTACGAATAAATGGACAAAATATGTCTTCAACTTTACCATGTCGGGGTCGCCTTTCGGGTGGATGCCTTTGGGGATTGAAATCCTCAGCAGTACTTATACCTGAAGTAAAAATACTGCATACTAGTGCACAGGTATTCTATATTTGCCGTTACCAACTCCAAATGTATATTTGTAACAAATATTTAAGTATCAAATGGAAGAATGTTTGAAAATCAAGAAACACTAATTATACTTTTTTATTTAAGTACATTGAGCAAATTTCAAGTTCTTTTTTTAATTAATACATTGATTGGTACATTGCACTTTCAATTGTCAAAATATGACATTGTCTAGAACATGTATTAAACAGCGACTACATGTAAAAGTGAATGCGATTTACATAGCTGTACACTTTCCCATATGGCCATAATAATCATTAAGTATGAATAAATTATACCGAATGTATATGGCAGCTTTCTTGATTGAATAAATGCATTTCGGAACCCATACAGCACGGCACCTGTTGAGAAGAAAGCATATACATGTATAATATAAGACAAAAGAAAGGCTTAGCAATGAAGTAACTGCGACCATACCCACTGCACTACCAAGATGAAATGATGTTCAAAGGAAGCTGATTTGGTAGCTAGAAGTTACATGTATATTATAATCAAAACATACCTACTCACATATAAACTCTACATGATGTATCTGCCTCCAAACAACATTACAATTTTGTTTAAAAAATATGCAAACTTTCCTTAAACTGCAATGATTTACGAGAAAACAACGACGCGTGGACGGATTGTACTCAATCCAAAGTCCACGGACCACGGACGTACAGCCGACATGAATATGGAAGACGAGCAGGAAATGCTACATACAAAGTGCACGACCACCACAAGAGCTCAGATAACCCACAAACCGTTCACAATCTGCCCTCTTACATGGTATTCATCTCAACTAGCGAACAATGTCAGTGTCTTCAATGTGCTTATGAACGCACTCACTGGAACGGCGAAGGATTTACTGATGAGTGCGTTTTTAAATGCAACCGTCGGTCGAGTAATCACAACGGATTTAGGTTGTAGGTCGTTATTGCATAGGTAACCATGATAATGGCAGATATAATAATTGAGATGCGTTACTGTGATGAAATTCTTACTCAGGTTCCCTCTCATTAGATCCAACATTAATAAGCATGATATAGGTAAATATAGCATGTATCGTCTACATCCTCCTTTGATCTGTACTATCTCAGGGCCTATTTCCATGCTTCTCTGGAATAACGCATTAGGCAACTTTAACTCGAGATGTTAGAACAACTACACAACATATTTAACAAGACAAGCTTCTATACCTAACAAACAGCACGAGAAGACGGTTGCACCGCGATTGAGCAATCCATAAGTCTCAGTCACAAACCACTGCAGTTATCGCAGATCGCAGGACACCGCACAGTTTTGGAAACCACGGGAAAAGTTATGCGGTTGTTACGGTCATTGTTCCTTACGGTCACAGTCGGGATACCTCTATGGTTTTCGTTTCGATCATACCACAAGAGTTCGTACATATGCCGCAATTTGGACGCACGGTCACCTTGCTGTCATCGTATGATCTTATGGCCACCGTGCGGCGCCCGTAATGCAACAGCAGGGTGTCCATGCTGTCACCGCAAGACACTGACAAACGAACCATTTTACGCTAAACAGACAAGTGGATTCATTAGAAAACTTATGAGTATTGCAATTCTCTCGAATTTCTTACCTTTTAATATGACTGTTGATGTGTCATCTGGAATGATAAGTCTTTTTTCTGGGAATGCTAACTTTACTGCCTTTTGCATAATTGTTGATTCTGCAAATCCACCAACCATCATGAATGTGTTCAGCTTCTTCAGATTGTTCTTCGATATTAATCTTTTGACTTCTTTTACTAACATACCTATAGATTCTTGAAACGCTTCTTCGAAATCGCTTTTGGAGAAGCAAAGTTTCTCCTTCTTTACACTAGGATATTGGTCTTGATTGGATAGTGCTTTCTCCAACTTGACTTTTTGTTTTCTTTCATAGATCTCCAGAAACGAAAGAGGAAGGCATATTTGGACAGATGCATGGGATTTTTTGGATGCCGTACTGCTTGGCTTTCCCGTCAGACGCTTCTTAAACTCAATTGTCTCAAGCAGTCTTAAATGGTCGTATTTGTTTTCTCTTGCAAAGTCTGCCATCAAGTCTTCTCCAAATAAATTATCAAACAGCTCGCATAGTTTGGCATTCACGACAATACCTCCCCAAGGTCCGCCACCTCGAGGACATAATTCCTTCAGCGTTTCGTCGTACTGCACCTCACACGCTGTTATATCGACTGTACCACCTTCAAATAAAATTTAAATTGTAATGACGCAAGGAAATGTATGTGTGCAATGCCCGTTAGAAATTTAGTAAACAGTAGTGTCTTCTCGTTTGACAAAGGAAGACATTTCCTTAACCAACAAAAAAGAACTAGCAGCAATAATTGTTTCATATAACTATTTTAAAACTATTTTTCTTGACTGTTGGTTGATAATGTACCTCCTAGATCCAGAACCATGAACTGGGATCCTTGTTCAAATCTACTAAGCTTGGAATTGCCTTTTATGTCGCTTTCCAAATTTACTTCAAAATGCTTGCAGTAGATCGCCGCTGCTTCAGGTTCGTGTGCTAAAACCGTTTGTGTAGGGCATAATCCAGCCTGTAAATAAAAAAGCCATATAGTTTAAAACAATACAGGGAACAGGGAACACCAAATACAAGAGAATGCCTTTCCACACATACACCTGGGAATCAATGTTCAGTCTAAAACATTTGGCACTAAGTAGGTGCAAGTGTAAACATCTATGGGAATAGGGGTGCAAGGAATGGGTTGGGCGACCATAATGAATAAACTAACGATGATATTCGGAGACAACAAGGGAAAAAGTATGGATGGAAGAGATGAGATATTAGGTTGTGACAGGGAACGCCACAAACACAAGACGATGCCTCCCAACACAGCACCCCAGAAAAAAAACAGTCCTATGGGAACTGACAGCGCTCCACTGATAGCGAACTTATTCTTAAAGGGACTTTCTGTTATCTAAAGAAAAGTAAATTAATACCTCTTGTTATTAAGATGATATTTTGAATATTGTAATGAATATTTTTCAGCTATGATGAACAATATATATCCAACAGAGTTAAAACTATTGAAAGCCAACACAACTGTCTCGTGGACTTAGCTATTTCCAAAGATGATGACATTATTGCTACAAATATTTACGATAGACGAGACGATAACGATTTTGAGAATATGAACTTTTCATCACTAGACTCTTATATTCCGAAATGCCCCACATATGACATTTACCTGCCCCAACTTATAAGGTTGGTTTATACGGGGAAATAGTAGTATTGAGAACTTCAATAAGCGTAACATTCTCATTACAGGTAAACTCTTTACACAAGGTCATCGTTATCATAAATTATATAAGGCGTTTCGTAGAATTTGCTGTAAATAGCTATCCTATTTTGCAATAAGAAACTAGTGTCATATATCCAAACGTTGTAAAATTCATTACAGTTTTAACTTTAATCAGTCGTTTGTTAAACTAATAAATATATTTATAAGCAATGAGTATAATCCTAACATGATGGGCACTGCCTCTAAAAGTTTGAAATAAAGTCATACTTGATATGACAGTACATATAATTGTTCAATCAGATATTGACCTAGCTATACATGTGCATAATATATTTATATGAATTTCACACACTCGGACAAATTAGTGCAGCGTTTTCCCATGATAACTATTTATAATTGAAATGTTACAATAGTTCAAGACTTACTTTAATAGCTGCTACTTTCATGAATTGTTTGGCTTTGTACGTCCAAATTGCAGGTACAGTAATCACCCAATCAACGTCTGATTCTTTTAAGTTATCCACCTTTGCTTTCAATGACTCAATAAGGCTTTCTTTAAGATAACGAATGGCAGCAGCAAACACATCTAGAGCTAGCATTGATTTTCCTAGGTCGTCTTTTATTCTAGTGTTTTCCCCAATTTTCTGAAATTATAAGAATCATTTCTGAAAAAGCTCGGTGCAATATCGAAAAATGAAATCAGGTACAGTATAAGGTCAACACGAGTAGCTACATGTAATATTATATACTATCACATTCATTATAAGAGTAAAAACCCGTCATAATAATGCAAAACTTCCCTGATGAGTATTATCTACGTAGAATCCTAATAAAACAAGGATATCGGTGGAACCAACTTCGAACAAGACTCTAATTGGAAAATCTCACATTGTTGATGGTTACAATCTGAATGTTATATGCAGCACTATAAATGTCCTGGATCTCCCAAGAAAATAGGTATACAAAAATGTACAATGAAATTGAGATAGTGAACAATTTAATTACATGATGGGCTAGGATAATCCTGCTAACTGAAAAAAAAATGCAAAGAGGAATCTTGCTACAGATATAAGAAGCCTTTATTCACAATTAATTTAAGTGCCCATGTCAATGCAATGCGTACCTTTACAACAAAAGACTGTAAGTTGATACAAATCCATATCAGCTGATGATCAAATAAGTATGGTGTTGACAGATGTACCAGTGAGTGAATGTCCTTTTTGTTCAATACTTTTTATCATAATTTTTAAAAAAAACAAAGCTTATTGTTAGAGGTCTGACGTGAGGTGATCTTGAAAGGTGCCATAAAAACAAGAAAATATATTTGAAATCAAATATATACATGTATATATTATAAACACTATGTAGACAAACGTTTACCTACAACAAAAACTTACTTGAAAAATTAAAAGAATGTAATTTTGATTATCTTGCATAGCTGAAAATATTTAATCTATATGTTGCATAATCAAAGGGCCATAAATATATGAAAAACAGGCCAATCATAATAGGCGCTTCTCCTCTTTGTAATTAAGCTTCCCATAAAGTTTTGTTAAATTCCTGTCAAAAGATTCTGAGAATTAGTCCGAACAAGAATGGTACCATATATGTACTATGTTGCATAATCAAAGGGCCATAACTCTGTGAAAATAGTCTCACCAAAACCATGTGAAAATATTAGCATCTCCTCTTAATAGTGAAGCTTCCAATTCAGATTTGTTGAATTCCAGTGAGTGGTTTCTGAGAAGTAGTCCGGACAAGAATGATACCATATATACTATATGTGGCATAATCAAAGGGCCATAACTCTTTGAAAAATAGTTCAACCAAAACCGTGTGATAATATGCGCATGTCTTCTTGGTAATGAAGCTTCCCATGAAGTTTTGTTGAATTCCAGATAGCAGTTTCTGAGAAGTAGTCCGGACAAGAATGGTACCATATGTACTATGTTGCATAATCAAAGGGCCATAACTCCATGGAAAAATATTCCAACTAAAACCGTGTGATAATATGCGCATTTCCTCTTAGTAGTAAAGCTTCTCATGAATTTATGTTGAATTCCAGTCAGTGGTTTCTGAGAAGTAGTCCGGACAAGAATGGTACCATATATAGTACATATGGCATAATCAAAGGGCCATAACTCCGTGAAAAATAGTCCAACCAAAACTGTGTGATAATATGCGCATCTCCTCTTGGTAATGAAGCTTCCCAAGAAGTTTTGTTGAATTCCAGTCAGTAGTTTCTGAGAAGTAGTCCGGACAAGAATGGTACCATATGTACTATGTTGCATAATCAAAGGGTCATAACTCCGTTAAAAATAGTCTGACCAAAACCGTGTGATAATATGCGCATCTCCTCTTGATAGTGAAGCTTCCCATGAAGTTTTGTTGAGTTCCAGCCAGTAGTGTCTGAGAAGTAGTCCGGACAAGAATGGTACCATATATACTATATGTGGCATAATCAAAGGGCCATAATTCCGTGAAAAATAGTCCAACCAAAACTGTGTGATAATATGCGCATCTCCTCTTGGTAGTAAAGCTTCCCATGAAGTTTTGTTGAATTCCAGTCAGTGGTTTCTGAGAAGTAGTCCGGACAAGAAAAGTGGGACGGACGGACGGAAGGACGGACGGGTGGAAGAAGCGGCGACTATATGCTTCCCCCCCCTTCGGGGACGGGGAGCATAATTAAACATCTTGTGGAATAAAACAAAATCTGTCGTTAGGTATACTGCCGTCAACGATCGATTTAAGAACATAACAAAATAAGTTAATAAATGTTCTGAACCAAAATAATGGCCAATTTATATCATTTCTTGAGATAATATGCTAGATCTCTGCTATATTTCACTAGTAGAATCAATAAGTTAAATGTTAAATTTAATGTTTCAAATACACACTTTCCGTACTTGTCATACTTGCAGGTTCTGACAGAGTAATGCTCAGCAAGCGAATAAGTGAACATTTGCAAGCAACGAAACAAGTACAACTTACTGACTGGTGAAGCTCCATTTTAAAATGTTTGAACAATTTCCAATCTTCGTGCTCATCGTCGTCCGCTAATTCCGCATACCTTTTTTCTGCCTACAAAAACGTATATTCACCATCATGTTGTTTTCATCGGTTGGTACGGCACAAAACATTAAACACGTTTTACGTTTGTTATTGTGAATCACATTCATTGGAATAAACTTATTTCATGGCTAATCAATTCATTTTAAACTAACAATGTAGTCTCGTCCCATTAGCTTTACAGACCCGATATTCGGTCATTGGACGTGGCGTGCATGTACTCGTGATAATATGATCAAACACAAAAACAGAGTCCTCTTAGGCTACTCAATCCATCCAAGAGACAAATATAAATCAAGCTCTGTCGACTGCAGGAGTGCACGTGTATGATTACCGAAAACATTATACCTGACACACTCAAATAAAAAAAAGAGTTTTGATTTTAAACAGAAAATGACTCTTTAAGAATAATATGTTGAGTTTCGCACCTCATATCCGAATGAGTCGAACGTTCCATCAGGTGTAAACAGGATACTTGTTGGTGTTTTATCGGTTGTAGTATTTGCCAATTCATTCGTCCACATTTGTGCGTGTATTGGTATCTGAATAAGATGAATACAAATCTTCTTAACAAATATACGCCAAACATTCGGAGTGAGTTGATTTGCTGTGAAATTTATGGCGGACCATTACATTTTAAAGAATCATTTTATATTGCAATTGTTTCCAAATACAAATGTGCAGCCACAAAAGCAGAAGGTCTCATCAAGGTAAAGTTAGAACACGATCATATCTGATGGATGTAGATAGGAGAATCGCATTGGAATTGTCAGTGTCAAAAAGGTCACTGGGGGTTAAATCTGACACTTATCCTACCATCGACCAAATAAAATGAACGAACAACATAACTAATGAATGTTCACGGGGAAGAATTAATACATTTACATTATGGATTATAATTTAGTTTAACTTAAGTATTACAATTTAAATCGTTATGCAATACCAAATCAAAATGATTAACGTATTGTGCATTCAAATGGAGGGACGTGATAGAGGGACAAGTTGGCTATATCTAACTTGAAGTTGTCGAGTGAGATGAGTTTAACAAACCGTTGAGGAGTAGACCAGGGTGCCAGTTGACTCTAAATCAACCGAAGTACCATTGTCGTAGCTTATCCCATTGTTTGAGAAGATATAATGGTAAATGTAAAATTCGAGCGACACATGTCACGTACAAATCGCGCAGCTACCCCAAAAGTACAAGTATACATGACATTGTTTGCTGAAATACTTGTCATTGCAAGGGGAAATAAGACAACTGCACATATGATGAGTGAAAATATGGGTACCGCCTTAGGATGGTTAGAGGCAAAACCACCGGTATGGTTAGACCTAATTTCAGACTGCACCAACCTTATACTCATCCTTTTATCAATCACATAAAACCAGCAATATTAATAACCAAAGCACTGCGAGCAAGGGGCTCACTGCAGATCACAGATGTCACTTTGACATATATTTCACCTGTCACAATAGTCTATCAAGAACACTTTGTTATGTCAGTATATTAAATACAATAGGAGTTAAACACACAAGATTGTACACAAAATATTGGTACAGACAGTCAGAAGGATGGATGGAGAAAAAGGAAACAGTACCTTTATGTTGATTATATGCCATGTTTAATACAATCCATTACAATCTTAAGTAATTGGCTACATGTGTTCTAAAAGGAGACTTCAGTTCAAAGGGACATAATTCTAAAACATTTTGATGAATGTACAGCAAATTTGTGTCTGCCAAATCTACAAATCATGTATCATGGTATTTGTACAGTGTAACCTCCGTAAACCGGACTCCTTCGGGACCGGTTGAAAATTCCGGTTTGCAGAGGTTTCCGGTTTGTAGAGTGTTTTTTTTCATTTTGATGCTATTTCATACTTGTACCTAAGGTTCAGGTCATTATTTCATTGAATGATTGTACATCTTTGAATTTTACATGGTATAACCACATGATATTTCAAGAAAATGAACACAGCTTAAACAAACATGACTGCCTTTAATTTAAAAATGTACAAGCAAACTTAAAGAAATTCATATTATTTGCTTTGAGATGCACATGAAATAAAATGTTATTTATGAAAAGAAAGACTCGTCAAAGTGATACTTACTGCTTTTTGACAACATTGTATGTTTATGTTTTACACGAGATCGTAAAATAATTCGTTTATTCTTATTTACATCACGAAATTACAACGAGAATGTACTATTTTAGAAGAACAGTAATAACAAGTTTGTCGTTCATGGAAGACATACAATAAGAACATGTATACATCAATTAATGATTCAGATCAAATAAATTTCCGGTCGAATTCATACCAGTCATGACATCGGATTTGACAATAAAGTTTGCCCTATTGTTTAACATTTCGCTTCTAGTGTTTATTAAGTATTTAAGGATCTACTTAACGATTGTTTGTCAAATACGTACATAAGTATATTATATATACAATGTAGCTCAACAGTCAAGTACTTAACACGATGTACTCCTCTCTTGTATATAGTACAACAGTCAAGTACTTACTGAGCACAACGTGCGAATAAAATATTTTGTCAACAAACAAAAGAATATCAACTGATCAATTAAGTTTGATATATATTTCTTTATTAAAAGTCTCATCTTTGTACAAAACATAGATATACATATAGTAAAGACTATAAAAAACATTTCACAAAGCGATTCAAATAATAATTATAAGAGACTATACAAGCATACACCTCATACATAAAATTAAACAAAATGTATACGATATATTACAACACTATCGTGTAGCCAAACTATTAAATTATAAACTATAATCGTGTGACTTAAAAGGAAACATTTACATAAAAACATAAGAATGACTATCAGTTTTGTAAAAAGTTGTTAGTAATGTAATAAAATGTAATAATAAACATTATTAATGCACGAGAACGATCGAACTCCCCACATTGCTGAACCATAATTAATGACGGACCAAACTAAAGAATCATACAATTTTGTAAAAACGTTGTATGGCATACCACCAACTACTTTACATTTAGCAATGAAAAGACCTAAAGCACAGCTATAACTCTGAGCAATGGCATTTACTGTAACAATATAATATTATAATATGTTGTCCATACTCTATGTCTTTGTTTCTGTACTATGCGTCTTTGTTTCATGTTGAAATGCTTTATGTCTATGTTTGTAAATGTAATGTAATGTTTACATGTTTTTCTCCTGTCTCATGTATTATCGCCATATTTTCTTTTCTTGTATTATTTTCCCTCTTGCGTAGGAGAAACGCACTTCTGTACGTTAAACAAAGTAGTTTAATAAGTCCCTTCACCAGAAAAGTTTTCACAGTTATATACGCAACACTGTAAATACAGACTTAGCGGTAATGAGGAGTGATTACTTAATTGTAAATGGCGATAAACTTGTAAAAGTTTATGCTAATAAATATATGTATGATTAAAAGTCAATCAGTAGTAATTGCCATCGGCATTAATCAGACCCGACGTCCGTAACAGTATGTGATTTTCACACCTGTGTAGTAAAAATGCGCATCGCATTTCAATGTAAATGAACATGTCAAACTGATAAAAATACACTAAGTGTCAACGTAATGAAAGTTTATTCATGATGACACGCGCAGTCGAAAGTCGTTCCGGTTTTCGAAGGTGAAATTATATAGAAATCGAACCAAATTAAGTTGAACTTTCGTCCGGTTTCCGGAGTTCAGAGGTTCCGGTTTTCAGAGTGTTCTTATACAATAAAAATAGAAGAAGAACATTCGGGAACGCAAGAAATGTCCGGTTTGGGGAGTATTCCGGTTTTTAGAGGGTCCGGTTTGGGAAGGTTCCACTGTACTATCAAACTGCATTGTATTCCCTTGAAATATTTTAATCAGCAAGTTTCTTTGGGGTTCTTTCTTTTGCGGAAGTGATGTCAGCTCAAATTCGTTTTTTAGACGATAACGCAAATGCTTACCGCTATTTTTTGTTAGACAATGACTACTTTCTCCAGGAGTATGTAGACTTTGGCGGTTCAGCATTACAGACTTGGGATGACACATCCGACGAGTGTCCCCGGATTTCACCAACTATAGCAATTGGCTTTAACGAGGTCCTTTCTAAAAACTACCCGGCATCCTCTTTACATAAGACATTGCGAACAAAGGATAATACGGATGGTTTGAACCTGCTATGTAACCATCTGAGAGGAGAACAAGACTGGTATAAATATGTGATTATGCGGTAAAAGCAACAGTATACTTCGTGCTAGAATCGCCAGGATTTAACGTCTGGCTGAACTTCAATAGATCTAACGTCGAATTATATTCGTGCCCCTGATAAAAAAACATTTTAGCGAATTCTGGATTTCGTTTATTACCAATAAATCAATTTAAGAGTAAGTACCACATTTATTATTTATATGCATTGTATGATTATTATCTTAACGAAATAATAAACAAAAAAGAGTATCATACCTTGACGTTAGATTGCTCAAGTTCATGTCTAAATGCATAGGCGTATCCTGAGTAGGTTGTTCCAAAATCAATTGCAGCAATAACCAAGTGCGTGTTGGCAGCCATTGCTGTAACATTCGGTTTGTATTCTCACGATATGTTCTGCTGTGTGAAAAATGTTAACACAAACTTGCTAGCAATAAATCTTTAAACTTCCGGGTTCGACACATATCTATAGTTTGTTTATCATTCTTAATATATCAATAAAGTAATCTATCTTAAATTCGCTTACATTGAATACACAAATGAATGACATTGGAGGATTTATTTTTTCGTGTTATCTTAAATATCTTTCAATTTGTACTAAAATCTTGCTTCGTTCACCGCGGTGGACGTGGTGAAAGAAAATATAATATCATATTTCTAAGTGAGTGTAAACTTGTCACGTACATTCTACAAAACTAGGACTGTATGTGGCTTACAGACAGCCAATGACATGTCAATTTGATTTTTATCTTCTACAGACACGTAAAACAACTGTTTGAAAATGTTTGATTATAAATCATAGGAAATATCAAAACGAATTTAAATTTAAGAATAAGCATTTCTTAACACAAGAATGATTAAAGTTATTTAATCAAAGTACTCAAAGTGCAATGCACTATTAATGTTTATTGTGATAGATGTCAACCTCAGTTCAAATCAGCATTACTAGCAAGTTAATTTTAATTTCAGTATAGATAGATGAATTGGTGAAAATCCTTCAAAAGATCAGCAATCAGTCATAAACACAAAAAGAAGAGCCTTCTGTATGACATTTAATCCGTTTGTGTTAGTAAGGTGATGATAAATCAGGGGTCTTGAAATATCAGAACGTTTGACTTATTTTCTGACGTTTCTGGATGCAAAGACACTTTAAATAGCTGTCAAACTTCAATTGTCCAAAAAAACAACTTTAATAAAAAAAATGTGCTTGTCCGATTCACAAATGTACGACCCGGACAATTGATTTCGCGATCCTGTGTATTACATCGATTAACAGTTTTATACACCTACACCTCTCATTCTTATTAATTTTAGCAGGTAACTTTTGCTGACTGCTCATCTCTATAAATAGCGTGTATCGAAAACT
Source organism: Mactromeris polynyma (assembly GCA_032209605.1). NCBI lineage: Eukaryota > Metazoa > Mollusca > Bivalvia > Venerida > Mactridae > Mactromeris > Mactromeris polynyma. The sequence continues at coordinate 7,564,856 of JASFXZ010000022.1, forward strand.
CGTGTATATGACCGGGTTTCAACGGGATATTGTTTTAAAGACGTATTCGGGAGTTGCCAGTGCGCAACTTTAATGCGCATGTTCGTTTCACTTATTGTAGTTTTTGCGTTGGGTTAAATACGTATAAGGGAGTAGTTTGCTATTTTCTTTTACGATGCAAAGATTGTTACTGAACTTTATAGTCATCAAGCACAATACAAATAATGATATCATTATGTTTAATTGAAGGATTTCATTATAGTTTGCAGTTTTCCTTCTACTTTCTTTTTCTATATACTTTATTATTAAAAAAGAAAAGTCATTGATATTTAAAATGATGCATTTGAAATTATAAAATGATCTTCAAAAAATATTTAAAACTAACACATTTTATGAAAATGTAAAACGATAATGGGTTACAAAGTGTATTAAGGGTAACATTTTTCAACTTTCACTTTCCATTTATATTACATTTGAAACACAATAAAACAATCTTTATCTTAAAATCAAGCAAGGTGACCTATTATTGTTATTTCATATTTTCATTCAGACAGTGACTCTCATATAGTATACCAAGTTGTAAGAAAATCTCCGCGCTAGAAAAAATACTTATATCGATTTTGCTCTATATTCATATGAAATATTCACGTTTTAAATCTTCATTATCATAAAATCGAGCAGGTTGACCTATCATTTTTATTTCATATTTTGGTCTGTATAAATTGCCGCCGACGTCGGATGACTAACGACGATTTTTCGCTTATTTTCGACAATGGCACCATCAATACCATTTACAATGAAAATATAATACAACTATCGACTCATGATGATGTACACGTAGTTACAGGCATTTTTATTTCTGGTGAACTATAGAAAAACGTCTTATTGAATATTGAAACTTTTGTAATGAAGATTTTAACAATATTTAGCTTTCCGAACCAAGAAAATAATCAACATTTTGTATACATAGTGATAACTTATCATAGACATGAAATGAAATGAAACATTTACACCTTCTTTTAAATCATTCGTATATATGTTTCAAAATGCGACGCGCTCTATGAATCGGTACAGTAATAGCAGTATATATACAATTTGATGTAGCCGATTTTGTGAGCAATAATATTTTTAATGTATATGTGAGAAATGAACACCATGTAATATTTTATTGTCGCCGCACTTCAGTTCAGGATTTTTTTTTTGTTCGTGGAGGGGCACGTGACTTAATTTTTTTTCCAAGATTATTCGATTCAAGATAATTTTACCCACTGACAATAAAGTTTTACAGAAAAAGTATTTGTAATATTTTGTTATTGTTTTATTTTAAAATCTTTTAATTTATTCCCTCATGTGGTGCACGATTTCAAACGGTCAAGGTCTATTTTGACTGATAATATATTTGAAACCAGTCTACGGAAAGTTTATTTTTAGAATTTATGCCCTCATGTGGTGCACGATTTCAAATCGTCAAGGTCTATTTTGACTGCTAAAATATTTGAAACCAGTCTACGGAAAGTTTATTTTTAGAAAGTTGAAAATAGTTCTCACGTGATGTAAACAATAAAATCCCGCGGAAATCCAGCACATTGGTTGGATTTCTTCGATCACATGACAGAACTAGCGATATTAACATTACTAAATGAACACACATAAACAGTTGATCGAGTCTTGAATAGTTACTGTACATTAACGTATGGTCATTTTTATTGCTAACATTTTCATTTGGATATGTTTCTTTTTTGCACAGTCCCGCATCATCAGTGGGTAAACCACAAGGACCAGTAACAGCTTCTTTGCGTGAATATAAATGGCCAGTATATACTATACTTAGGGACGGACATATAAACCGTGATATAGGCCATTTCTCACATAAAACTTGACACGAGCCCCATGTGGTAATTGATAAAATTTCTTTGCTACCCACCAATTCAAGTGTTTAAGCCGAACGGTTCTCATCAGCGCTAATATGGGATAATGACATACACATGTATATTGAACTGAACGTTGTGAAATGTTTATTGTAGATAAAGTTTTGCGATCCTGGCAGACCAATGGTGAACTCCACATTTATTTGTCTGTTTTCAGTCATTTTAGGATGCGCATCTAGTTTGATCGCGCAAAATGATGTGACAGTGGTGTCCCCAGTAGGTAGGGTTCTCGGCACAAAGGAAAATGTACGTATTGATGGGAAGGATCGTTTGGTTTCAAAGTTTTTAGGAATCCCGTATGCGGAATCTACTGCAGGACGTAATCGATTCCAAAAGCCAATTCCAAAAGCTTCGTTTTCGGAAACACTTGACGCACGGATAGCACCAAAGGCCTGCTACCAATCCTCGCTTGCTGAAATGAAATTTACCAAAGACGTTTACGGCGTCTCTGGTTATTCCGAGGACTGCTTGTCTGTAAGCATTTACGTTCCCGGCGATGTCAACACAATAGATTGGAAGTCAGTAATGATATGGATACACGGTGGTGGTTTTACTTCCGGTGCAGGTCCCATTCTTGATGCCAGTGTATTAAGCGCATTTGGTGACGTCATAGTTGTGACGATTAACTACCGTCTGGGAATGTTCGGATTTCTGCGAGACAGTGGTGGAAATGTTATTGGAAATCAAGGACTTTGGGACCAACAGCTTGCAATTAAATGGGTCCATGATAATATTCATAGTTTTGGTGGGTTGTCCGACGAAATAACAATATTTGGAGAGTCTGCCGGTGGTGCGTCGGTGTTATTGCAGGCTCTCTATATTGGAAACCGTGGTTTGATCAAACGTGTCATTGCTGAAAGTGGTTCGTCGCTTGGTTATTGGCCGGTGTTGGACGAAAGCGCATCTGATAAATTTATTGCCGATCAGGGATGTATGAGTAAAGATACAGACGTAATAACGTGTCTTCAGGCAAAAGAGGCAGGTTCGTTGATTTCGAATGTATCTTACAGTTTCGCTCCCATTGTTGATGGTGATTTTCTTAAAGCGAAACCTAAAGAAATAATATTTGGCAACTCCTCAAACACGTCGGCAGCCAGGGACTTCTATTCATCACTGGATATTGTCGCTGGTGTGAACAACAATGAAGGAATTGTTTATTTGCTAATATGGCAGGCAGTATATGGCCTTTCTGATCTAGACTTTGAGCTAACTCGAAAAATGTTTAAAAACGATTTTGTGCCGTGGGTTGTTAATAATAGCATGCAGGCACGGGACGAAGCCACGAAAATCGTCCTCCACAACATCATTGATTTTGTGTACACAAACTGGACAGACCCCACAGATACCATCAACGTAAGAAGAAGTGCGACAGATATGTGGAACGATTTAGCATTTTTCGTAGGAGCCCAACAAGCTGTGGAAGGTCATTCATTGCTTAACGGAACCGGAAGAGCATATATGTATGAGTTTGCGGTCGATGCAGTCAAGCATGCGACACCGGTGCCATCCTGGTTCACAGGTAAGAGTATGCATAAAAAATAATGAAAAAAGCAAGGCTAAGCATTGCACGTTGCACATGAATTTCAATACGGTATTTGGAGATGGCCATCGTGTTCCACACGTGAAACCTCAAGAGAGGGCTGCTCTGGAGATTGAAGATGCAGTGTACATGTATTAGATTGTTGTTTATCTTCTTTTTCAAGTTTGAACTTCATGTACCTTCAACTGATCTATGCTTTTCGTTATTCTATATGCAGGATTTCTGCAGTAAATACCTTGTTTGGACACTTGTAGTCCGAGTACAACATGATATCACTGCAATGAGTTGAAGCGCAGATCACGATACATATAATTGGAACATTGTCCTTAGCAATTACTTACTAGGTAAAATCGATGTAATTCCATATTTAAAACAATTATGTTCCTGCGTTCGTTGAAGTTGTGTTTAATTCATGCATGGACCTCCTTGTCCGTTTGGTATTGTTTTGTGTCTACTTGCTATGTGTGCCTCATTTTTTCTATTTCCATCGTCTGGATCTGTCTGGAGATGTTCTGGCTCGTGAATATGGCATTCCCTACTTTGTCACTTTGTCAGAGCATTACACATAGTGACATGGTTTGTGCACATTCGTCACTGTCTATCACGGGTTGTCCCGAAACTTGTGACAAATTTCATGAGAAATTTCATGCATGCGAAAGGGACAATTTTATTGAAAAATATCTAATATATTAAATTAAATATTCATTTGATTGATGTTTGTTTCCAGGGTCTACACACGCAGATGAATTGGAATACGTTTTTGGATACCCGCTACTGGAAAACAGAACGTGGATTGATGGGACAACTGTTAACTTCACTGCTACTGACGAAGCTATTGCCAGAACCATGATGTATACGTGGTCTACCTTTGCTAAATCTGGGTAAGAAAGTGAACTTGGTGTTAAATGAGGAAGGTTAATTATGTCCTGAACTGGTAAAACATTTCCAGGTGATATAGAAGTCTCTGATGATGTGTAGGCAGAGACATATTGTCATTGATAAAACTCTCATTAATGATATAATGCAAACAATGCAGTTTAATGCGGTAAAAGAAAGACATGAAAAGGAAGATAAAAATGGATCTCAATAAGGTGATCTGAATGTATGCAGTTCCAGGAAATAGTTATTCTGGCAAACCAATAGCTGTAATTTTTCTGAGGATTGTACTGGTAGGAGTATCTGCTTGTTAGTTCCTTTATTTATTTATTTTTCAACAGGCTTATGGTACTGGATGACACTATGTTTGTTTAATCTTCATTTAAGAAAATAGCAGAAAGAATTATATTTATACTTTGGAATTTGCAAAAAGAGCAACTACCTTTTGGAGGTGCACGCTTGGCTGTTGTGGCTCCATAGAGGTGAAATTGATAATTAATTTATACTACAAGAAAACCTGTAACTTTTCTCGAAGAGAGGTTGTTGCTCAAGAGATAATGCAGTGTACGTGTATTAGATTATTGTTTATCTTTTCATCAAGGTTGGATTGCCTTCCATTGATCTTATGTCTTTATTATTCTATTTGCAGAACTCCTGCAGTACATGCCATTTTTGACCACTTGTGGCCTGAGTACAATATGATGTCACAGCAATACTTGAAATTCACCAATAAACCACAGCCTACCAGTGAGCAACGTTTCTACCCACACAGAATGTGGTTATGGAATACCATGATTCCGTCAATCTTAAAAACTGATGGAAGGTTGTAGTTAGATTGAAAAAATATCGTTTGAAAGCTGGACGCTGATTAGTTCAAATCTGCCCGTAGCAAACCCTGGGCTAGAACGAAAAAAATTATGGTACCGTTTAATGTAGAATGCATATGTATGATTGTGTTACATATAATTACGGACAGTAACTAGACTTTTTAAATACTGACAAATCATACAGATTTATGTACTTTACACGTGTTATTTTTATCAGATAAAGTCAAAAAAAGTTAATGCGTTGTCTGTAATTTCGATTGTTAAACGAATTCATCATAAAGTACGGTGAAAATATTATTCATTTTCGAATAAATTTATGGTTGCTTTAAAATGTGTTAGAAAATTCTTGATCAAATCAAGCGGACTATCGGATACATATCGTCTGATATACAAATGTAGTGTAAAATAGACATGTACTCATATATATATACATCATACGTCGTATCTTACCTTTAATTTGAACACGAGATAAATGTGTAAATATCGTATTCATTTAGCCTCTACTTGAATTTTGTTTATAAAAATATAAAAGCGTATTAAGTAGTGATTCATAGAAATTTCTGAAAGGTCAATGAACAATGCCACAATTGTGTTTTGATGTACATTCATTTATGTGCTTTATTACATTTTATTGACCATGTAACAAACTTTTTGTACCACACGTTCTATGATTAGTGCATACATTTATAAGATCAAATAAACGAACAGAAATACATGTATAATGTTTTGTTGACTTTATTTATTGATTCTTAACATGTGTTAGTGCGATAACTCAAAACCATGACCAATAAAACTACATCTTTGCTTATTTCAATTTGCGCCGATCATCATTTTTAAAGATATTTCAAGTTATATTTTACAACTTTTAATTTTTAGCAAACTATTTGAACTGTGCCACGACGAAATCTGTATTAGTGACGTTGGATCTGACGTCAATTATTAAGTTTTGACGTCACAAACCAAGTGCTTTGTCTGAAGATGTTTTGGAGGCTTAATTGTGATTTATAGAAGTAAACGTACGAGATAATATTTTTAAGTATTACATTTTTTTTTCTATTTGAAGAGAGGATTTTTTTTAACTAACTTCGGTGCAGTTATGATTCTAGTATATACTTTTTTATGCTCCCCGTCGCCGCTTCGTCCGTCCGTACGTCCGTACGTCCGTCCGACTTTTCTTGTCCGGACTACTTCTAAGAAACTACTGACTGGAATTCAACAAAGCTTCATGAGAAGTTTCACTACCAAGAGAAGATGCGCATATTATCACACGATTTGGTTGGACTATTTTTCACGGAGTTATTGCCCTTTGATTATGCAATTATGCAACATAGTACATACGGCACCATTCTTGTTCGGACTAATTCTCAGAATCTTTTGACAGGAATTCAACAAAACTTTATGGGAAGCTTTATTACAAAAAGGAGATGCGCATATTATCAGGCAGTTCTGGTCGGACTGTTTTTCATACAGTTATGGCCCTTTGATTATGACACATATAGATTAAGTATTTTCAGCCATGCAAGATAATCAACACTATATATATATTCTTTTCAAGTAGGTTTTTGTTGTAGGTAAATGTTTGTCTATGTAGTGTTTATAATATATACATGTATATATTTGATTTCAAATTTATTTACTTGTTTTTATGGCACCTTTCAGGATCACCTCATGTCAGACCACAATCAATTAGCTTTGGTTTTGTTTTTTTAACTTATAATAAAAAGTGTTCAAGAAAAAGGACATTCAGTCACTGGTCCACCTGTCAACACCATACTTCTCTGATCATCAGTTGATATGGATTTGTATCAACCTACAGTCTTTGTTGTAAAGGTACGCATTGCATTGGCATGGGCGCTTGAATTAATTGCGAATAAATGCTTCTTATGTCAGTAGCAAGATTCTTTTTTTCAGTTAGCAGGATTATCCTAGCCTAACATGTAATTAAATTGTTCACTATCTCAATTTCATTGTCCATTTTGTATACCCTTTTTCTTGAGAGCTCCATGACATTTCCAGTGCTGCATATTACATTAAGATTTTAACCATCAACAATGTGAGATTTTCTAATTGGAGTCTTGTTCGAAGTTATAACCATACTTCGGGGAGCATCGATCGGTTCCACCGATATGCTTGTTTAATATGCTTCTATTTTATTATATGCTTGTTGTAGGATACGCAATATAAAACGGCTAGTGGGTGTGACATTTAGGGTTTGAAAACGTGGGATCATAATTATGTTCTGTACTGTGAAGTTCAAATCAATAACAAAGTTCGAATGGATTAGTTTACATGAAAATGACTAATGCCCCCTTGACATACACGGATTTTGCGTACGGATCGCACAAATTCACGGATCCTTACGATTTGGCCACTTTTACGACCGATTTAAGAGTTGTTACGAGTTATTACGAGCTATTTATGGTTTATTAGGGATTATTACGAGTTATTACGATGTATTTACGGCAAAATTCCACGATTTGTTACGAGTTGTCACGGATAACTACGAGAAACTTACGGGCATTTTACGAGCTTTTTACGGATTGTTACGAGTATATTACGGAATGATACTATTCATCAAAGCTTATACGTGTTAGTTACGACCTGTTTACGTGTTGTTACGAATAGTTGTACGAGTTAGTTACGAGTATTTACGAGTCTTTACGATTTTGCTGCTTTTATACCTTTCCCCAAATCGTAAAAAATACGTAAGAATACGTAAAGTATACGTATCTATTCGTTAAGTACTCGTAACTACACCTAACGTGCTCGTAATAACTCGTAACAATCCGTAAAGCCATCGTAACACAACCCGAATGAAATCGTAAGCAACACGTAAGCACTCGTAATAATCCGTAAATAATCCGTAAACAAATCGTAAACTAACCGTAACAAATCGTAAAAAAAATTGTTACGAGTCATTTACGGATTCTTACGAGCAGTTTACGGATGGTTACGTGTTGTTGCGAGCGGTTTACGATACTTACGGATTGTTACGAGTTATTTACGGTAAACTCAATCCGTGGACAATCGTAAGAAGATTTTTGACATGTCAAAAAAATTGCGTCCCCTTTCACGGATCCTTAAGAGTGTCTGCGAGTTGTTGTGAGTTGTGACGAGTTATTTACGGATACCAGCGTGTTATTTACGGATGCTTGCGATTGACTACGAGTTGGCGATCCGTAAGGACTCGTAAGAAAAATCCGTGTATGTGAAGGGGGCATAAACTATTAATAAAACACAATTAATCAAAAATAAACCTTATAATATGTTTTGTCTTCTAATCTCCTAGCGGTTTTGAAATTGTGTACAGTATCATTAAGCCAAAATAATGGTATATCGTCTGTTGCTCTAACAGAATGCTGTGCAATCTTTATAGATGACGGTCAAATTAACCAATTTAATTATTAAGCTTTTTATATCAATGTTTTTATTTGCATTACTATTTTGGCTTATCCAATGTATCGTGCGATTACAGTACCACTGTCTATATCAAATAAAGTAAAATACTCGAAAAACTTTACAGACGAAGGTATAAATCAAATTACAAATATTGAAACTTGATAAAAGATTATCACAGCACCAAAATATTGTAATAACTTAATTCATAAAAAAATGATTTTAATGGTCAATTGTCACAAATACGGTTTGAAACCAGTAACAGCCACATGACGGGTGAAAAATTACCCTTTGAAAATGTATTCAAATGTAAAAAAATCTTATTTAAGGAGAATATTTCAAGGCATTTGTACACACTTTTCGATGTATTGGCCGGAAACCTTTAACGTACAACTACTCCAGTGACCTTGACCCCAGCCAAAAATCGATATATCGCCGTTACTATCCGCGGTTAATTCGAAACAGATATTTGTCACATGTGTGTGGGTATCAATCTTTGATTGATTTTAAGAAACTGTTAAAGACTCATTTAATGTTATTCAATATACACCGAATTGTATTTAGCAATGTGTGTGCTTGACTATTTTAACTGTTGTAGAAATATGTGAAATAAGAGAAATCGGAGCAAGTTTTGGAATTTAAAACTGCTTTTATTCTAATTTTCGATTCCTGTTAGTGTCGCTAATCCTAGATTAATATCACAAAAACTGCTCATACGAATGTTTTTTTAATATGCAGACGTCCTTGCAGCAAGTAAAATATAAGTGCCTGATACACTCGCTGTTATGGTATTGCCTACTCTAGCACTGACGTATACGTTTCTCATGAACAGTATAATTGTGATATTTAGAAAAATCGAGTGACCTTATTATTCTATTACCGATGTCGGCTAGCCATTTATTGTCTTAAGTATGTGGCGTTTCCTGTAACATATTTTTTGTGCCAACATTTTCAAAACAACGGGTATAAATGTAAAATTTGGGACAATTATCTTGCTACAGTGTTTAGTTCCTCACAAAACACATTTCTTTTATCACAGTTATGCATATGTGATAAGCATTGTAGAAAATGGTGCTCATCCCACTAATGCGAAGGTTGAAACTATTAAAACATTATAAAACAGTATAAAATGTTATTATATAAACGAAGAAACATGCTCAAAATTTCAATGCCAAAAGGTTCTAATAAGTCCGCCTATGTAAAGTTCGTCAAGAATATGCTTATACAAAAATATGGTAGCAAATGTATACGTAATTCTAGGATTTAATGAATCTTAAATGATGTATGTGATGTATGTTGCATTTATATTGATACTATTATAGTATTATATTACGTAAGATTATGCAAGAAAATAAACAAACAAATCTACCTGGACGTTGGATTTTTCAAGGTTATGTCTAAAAGCATAAGCATGTCCGGAATAGGATGTTCCAAAATCTATTGCGGCAATATCTAAGTGATCATTGGTAGCCATTGTTGCAGCACAAACTACCATCACAAAACGGTCATGTCGTTAAGAACGTGCTAAAAATAAGCATTTACGCTGATTATCTAGAGTTCAATGTGCATCTACAATTAAGTTCTCGTTTCGTTATAAATATTAACTGTAGATAAACTGTATATGCTTGACTTACATATTTATTACGCAATACGAGATCGTCGATATAGTAGGAAAACACCATGGTATCTAATTTAGACGAGGGGCTTAGACTTTCTAGAATGATTCGCTTACTATTACAGAGCTTATCAACATAATGGCCAATAAATGACACAGAGAGCCGACAACAGGGCGGTTAAGTTTAATGTCAGTAAATTATAGGCCGAATAATAGAAAACGAAAAGCACAATAATATTATATCGTGTAAACAAAAGGTTAACTTAACATACAGCAAAGAACATAAATGCAAGTTTTTGGGATTTCAGTTTTATACATGTATGTTTTTTGCTTTGTATGTTTTTTAACAGTAGTTAGTTTTGTTATTTATAGCATTTTAATTAATGCCCATTTATACATGTATGTTTAACAGTAGTTAGTTTTGTTTTATGGCATTTTAATAAATGCCCATTTTTCATTCAAACCACTGTTTTTATGTTTTTACTTCATCCCATACAAGTTCAACTTTGCCTGTGATTTAACATGTCCTGGGACAATACATAAATAGAAAAAGCCTTGGAATTGTCAGTAAAATACACTCCATTTAACAGCTACACAGTGTATAAATATTCCATGCTTTACCGCGTATAAACAACAATTAGAAAAGCAAAAATCCGTCATTTTATAGTGTTTTCATCGGCCGTAAATTTCATCCGTACTTGTCTTTCCTCAGCCGGCACCCGTCATCATTGAAAAATACCCTCTGCGGTAAACGTCATCATATTTGTGCATACCAGGGTTTCTTTCGAAGGTTACGTCGGTTTAAGAGCACCGACATACTTGCAACTCGCTCGAATTGTTCGTAAATGATATATATTTGGATCTATGGAGTAACACTATTCAGTTATATGGCAAAATGATAAAATCGAGCAGTTGAAGGCGCTTGTTTTACATTTTTTTCTATATGTCAAATTTAAACGGACAATACAAGCTTTATTCCGAAAATATATCGCTTTTTATTGTTTTTTATAGTAAATTTAGACATTCACCGTCGTTTAGACGATAAAAGATCCTAGAGAAACATCGAAATTACGAATTATTGGTCAGAAAATGAACACCACTACTCACCCGCCTTGAACGCTTCCCTCTGTCGCAGACGCATCACTCGGCGGAATACACATCGGGTTATACACTGTGAGCTAGCTAACCTCACATTAAACCGTTAAATGGTCGCTGATTCCCAACATATACAGATTAAGTATTACGTAGAAATCAACATATACACTGTATATATTCGAGTATGAAGAGCAAGATTAAGAAAAGCTGAACATTTTCGTAAGAAATTTAGGCTACCAACCGTAGTAAAATGGGATTACCTATTACATGAGAATGTCGATTAGGCATTCTAATTAGACTACAGATTCTTTCGTGAATTGTCAAGTGGACTATGCTGTTTTCCAATTTGCACCATGGCGTACATGTCTGGTAATCTTGATACCGCGGCGTACAGAAATGTCTTTCACATCGATGCACAGTAGTTTGTTAACATTTAGCACCTCGGCGCACAGCAAGCCAAATATCAAACCTTCGAAACATCTATTTAAGGCCAGTAAAAATTAAAAACAATGGGGGGGAAATGCACAGAAATAATTTTGATGGATTTGTGTCATATAAGACACCACATTTAATAAACTAAAAGTATAAAACTATCACACGGTGCAAAATGTGATTTTGGTGGTAAAGTGGTTGAAAAATTAAATAAAAATGGGATGCCTAAATCTATGTCAAATTTGCTACAAAACAATATTTGTCCTCCTATTTTCCACTGGCCTAATAAATATTTGGCAAATTCCAGAAATTCTCACTCTCATTTATAGTTTTTACCATTTTACCCAAATAATCACTTTTCTCACTGTATGATTTATGCACCTGAGGTATGTTGTAGAGCAGTTTAATATCTGTTAAATACAGTTATTTAGGTAATTGACCTTTCTGCAGATATTGATTGAAAGCTCGCGTAAGCCAATCGCGTTGCAGTATTCGAGCACACCTCCGGCATTGTTTTATCGACGCCATTTTGTTAGACAACCGCTACAGTTGTCAACAAATTCGTCTAAGAGTGATAGTTTTGGGGAAGGCAAATTACAGGGTGTTTATTAATGATCTAAGACAATGGTGAAAAGGTGTAGCTTCGGGCTGTGTGATAGTAACAATAGATGTCCAGACTGATAGGTGGCGTGAAATTTTTACCTTTTCCAAAACCTAAGACAAATGCATGCAGTGGATTAAGTTGTGCGACATGGTATGTGTTACTTTTACCTTTAAATATCAGTTTAGCTGGGAGGGGACAAACATAACAAGTTAATGAAAAGTCTGGCCTTAAAACATGAAGAAACACAAATTTACAACTTAAAATGTATTTATTGTACATAATTATCCAAGAGATAACATAATCTTATACAATTTATACTTTTAGCTAAAATGTTGCTATATTATGTTATTCCAACCAATCAATTTATTTATGTGAAAATATTTCGAATTAACTATGTTATATCTGCATGTTTAGGGAACATAATATTATTTTTCTAAACTAAAATAACTGACTTATGTCAGCATTCAAGCAAGTATTTGGACTTTGTTTTGCTTAGGACGGACATAATTTTATAAATTTGTAATAAGCCTGAGTTTGTATAACTAAACATGATCAGAATCAATTATAAAATCAATAATTATTGCAATTAATGCGACTGAAACATGTATTGCTATAAACATACATGTGATATACCGGTATTGGTTACTCACTGTCGAGTATTTCTTTCGAAAGTAATTTATATGTCAGAAAAGTTCTTATTTCTTCATTACATGTATTTCAATTGCATTGGGGGCTTACAATTTATGTAAGCATAGAACTTAGTAATATATCTGGTTTAAAATCCTAAATATCACACACGAGTATGTTGATTGTGTTAAATAAATAAACATATTTTCTAACATTCAACACAAGCCTGATCATTTATTTTTTATAAATGGTCATTTAGTTAAAGGCTATAAAAAATAATTTACATTTCTCAACGTTGCTGTATATATGTGTCGGATGGTGACATCAAAAACTGATTGGATGCGTATTGGACTCCCACTGGGCCAGACTGTGAAATGCTGATGGGGCTGGATAAGATTTATATCTAGATAGTGCACACAGGCGACATTATTGTTTATTGCATAGCATTATATAATTTGTCCAACCTATACAGGTCTTGTGTCTGCCTCTGTTTCTATTTTTATCATAGTATCTTTAAAGTATGATTTCTGGAATTTATAGAAATGTATGTTGCAGGATTTGAAGATTTGAGAAATAATCCTGATATTCTAATGTCCATCCCTTTTTGTAATGTCCATCTCCACACAAAATAAAGGTCGTTTATGTACACAAACACAATTATACCTAAACCTGATGACTAAAATGACTTTCATTCACACTAAATAAAATTATACATAAGGGGACGGACATTACAGATAACGTTTCATGTTTTTTTGGGGAAATACTTCCCCTGTAAACCCGCACTAAACTACAAACATGGACTTACAAGGAATACTAATGATCTCATGTAAATGCATTGCATAATAATTGGTTCGAAATGTATTTGATATAAAGGACATTCTAATATAAAATGAAATTCGTCTTCCAAAACATTACATACATTTGTAGTTTCTTTCTGATCTTGGTATAGCATTCAAGGGCTATTTCATCTTCCCGTTTCAATTTCCAGTCTAAGGCTTGCCACTCTTAATCAAGTCAAAGCAAATCTATATTAAGTAATATTTATTTTGTCAAGATATGGTTTAAAGTCGAAATATCATATAATAAAGAAAAATCCGATGGAATACTATCTACATCAGCCCGTTATTGTTCTTTGTTCGACGCCATATTGGACATGGCTTGTCTAACGTGGTTACAGCGAGAACCTGTTACTAAGGGGGGCGTGGCTACGAAGCGTCTGCAGAAAGGTCAATTGTATAGCTAAATTATTTCCCACTTTAATTTGTAAATTTTTCACAATTTTACCCCAAAAATCACAGTTTACAACATATGATGTGTCAAGTGTTGGTGGTACTAAAGTGGTCATGTGTGAGGGGCGGGTCTGTTTTCATAGGTCTATCTTAGTAAATTAATCGAGGCATTCATTTCAAAGGAAAAATCGCCAGTTTCATTTCGGTCTCTGGATTCATTATTCAACTTCCTGAAAATCATGGTGTTGACTCGAAATTACAAGAAGATGCTACGGTTCGATCAAAAACAACAAGTAAACGTCCATTCTACGTTTTAATGTATTTAATCTCACATAACATTTATAGTTAGTGACGTCATATTTAAAAAGATCTGACAAAAACAAATCATACATACCTTTTCAACATTTCACGCAATCTTGAAAAGTGGTTTTGTGATGTACAGAGTTTCCATACAGTTGTTAATAGTCCATAGAATTATATACAGTGTACTAGTCAGAATAGTAAAAAAGCAATTATCAAACAATAACAAGACCTGCATCGGGAGATGTGTGTTGCGTCTTTCTATCTCCATAAAAAGCTGTTTCTTAGAAAGCTAGAGAGACATGTATGTAGGCCGATTCAAACAGTATATTTTCATTTTCAAATTATTAATCAAAATTCCGTGAGCACAAGAGACGAACTCGCCGATATTAATACAGCATTTATTTTATATATATAACTGATTCATCAATAGTAATTTATAAAATATAAACATTTGGAAAAAACGAGTCTGTATAATATAGAAATCTGGTCTGGTTGACTCAATTTATTAAATTCACATTCATACGATGAGTAGTCAGTAGAAATGTTCTAAGAATTCCTGTAAATTAATATCACTAAGAGAGAGAATAAGTTGCTACACCACTGATGTTTTTTTCTCAATTACAATGCGTCAAATGTTTCTGTTGTCCATTCCTCATTACCATGTGCTCTAGCCGCTACTTCAATATCAAATATTCCAAATGTCATTATCACATCAACTAACTGAGATATGGAATTCATTACCACGATTGCTCCAATTCTTTCAAATTTCAAATTTTCATCATTCGTAAATACTAATTCATCTAAGTCATCAGCGGGTGTTTGGTATACTATTATACTAACAGCACTACCTGATGCCGTCGCAAAGGTCTTCGCGACAGCAATGCCATCTGCCGTCACTTCAGTGCCTTTACGAACAAACGGGTTAAAAACATCTTCTACCTCTTGACGATTATTGAGTGGAATGTTGGGTGGATGCCTTTGGGGATCAAATGGTTCATCTGTAGCAATACCTGAATAAAAACATTGCTTACACGTGCTAGAGTTACTAGTAATGATTGACACAAAATAAAATGTTACATGACTCTAAATTCGATTTGTCAACATTCGAAACAAAACTTCATATGTCAAAACAAAATGTGATACTGAATGATGTAAGTAATAAAGTGGTACAATGTTTGAAAATGTAGAATTGCTTATTGTAGATTTTTACTTTCAGCCTAATTGAATTACACTCATGGTAATTTGCGCGTTAAATGTTCGTCCGGAAATCCATCTTTCCTGGGCAATTCAATATTTCAACTGCACAAATATATCACTGTGTACAAAATATTAAATACAGCAGGTTCATATAATAAATAACACAGATAGCATGTGTCTATAGAAGAAATATTTGGTTGGAATAATGTCTTTAAACTGAAAGTTGTGTTTGTCTTTGAAGGTGGATAAATGGTAAAACTCACATTACCCAGTTAGTAAACGGGCTTCACAAAGGAAAGTCGCGGGTTAAAATCCCGCCGGAGACAAAATTGCACTTGATAAATCACTTTACTGTTACATTGAATTATAACATTTCATAATTCACATTGTAATTTCTCGTCATTATTTGTCAACACTTGCTTTTTCGAATTCCAAAACTGCTTTATTAATATTAGTTATTTTTCTGCCAACTTAGTGCATCGAAAGTTTAAATTAGTTGTGACATAGAATGGCTCAGTAACAACGCAGTTTTTTAGTACCATGAAGTATCATATATACATATGAACTGGGTATGATATAATAGTAATGAGCACTATTAAAATGTCAGTTAGATTCCAAAACACTATAAGACAAAAAATGAATAATTAACTGTACCGAATGTATACGGTAGCTTTCTTGATTGAATAAGTTCGCTTCGGAAACCATACATCACTGCACCTGTTACAAAAAAACAATTATTTACATTATTTGCAGTACGATAAATGTGAAAACACGGATTTATTCACAGTATATTCATGACACTAGAGGTCTATGCTGTCTGAAAATCAAAGGGGATACCCCTTTCCATTCCTATGAGATGACTAAACGTAAGATAAACGTCATATTGCATCTGCGTTTAAGGTTAGAGTCGTCGGGAGTGCACAACATGGGATTTACTCCTTTCGGGCAATTGAAAAGAAAGAGACACTCCCGAAATGAGCTAAGGGCTACATCTATGTAAATTTAGGTCACTGTTTGAAGGGTTCATGACCTTATTTTGAATAAAACATTTATATAATCCTTATTGAATCGTAATCTTTACCATACTGTGTTACCTTTCAATACAGCTGTTGATGTTTCTTCTGGAATAATATATGTTTTTTCTGGAAATGCTTCTCTTACTGCCATTTGCATAATTGGGGATTCTGAAAATCCACCAACCATCATGAATGTGTTCACATTGTGTAGGTTGTGTTTGGATATCAATGATTTAATTTCTTCAACTACCATATCTACGGATTCTTGAAAAGCCTGTTTAAAGTCACTTTCTGCAAAACAAAGTTTATCCTTTTTCATACACGGATACTGCCGTTGATCGGACAGTACTTCAGCCAGCTTAACTTTGTGTTTTCTTTTATATGTCTTCAAAAGCGTGTGAGGTACTTGTACTACTGTTCGAAAAGGTGCCCTCGTTTCGTTAGATGCACCGGATTTTGGCTTCCCTGTCGCACGCTTCTTCCACTCGAGGGTCTCAGTCAGCCTTAAATGGTCATATTTGTTTTCGCTACCAAATGTTATCATTAACTCCTCTCCAAATATTTTTACAAACAGCTGGTACAACTTGGCATTCACGAGATTACCTCCCCATGGGCCGCCACCTCGAGGACATAATTCCTTCAGTGTTCCGTCTCCCTGCACCTCAAACACTGTCATATCGACAGTACCACCTTTAAATAAAATATTTGGACATGTTCATGAAACACTTTTGTATGTTCATTGTTCATTAATATTTTGTCAAATACAACGGGCAATTATCATTAGGTACTGGCTTCTGGTTGGTTATACAAATGGTCAGTATGTATATGCATCAAACAATAATTCGTGTTTATGTGATAATATTAGCATGATAACATTTTATAAGTGTAGTATTGATTGATCGAATGGAATCATATCGCTGCCACCACGAAGAACCACGTGACCCATTAACTAGAATATTATGTGGTTATGTATCGTGATAAATTTTCATAATAGTGGGCACTATCAGACAATTTTTCGTGTAAAGGTAAGGCCATCCTAATAAGAATGTAAATTTCGAATCATTTGGAATACCTTGGTCAATATCAATCCTTAGCCTTTGTTAAGCCTCTTGCCTTACATGCGAAAGGTCCTGGGTTCAAATCCCCGCTAGGCCCAAATTGTTTTCTTTGCTTTTTTCAGGACATTTCTTGTTTTTACAGACTTTTTTGGCAAGAAAACTGAAATATTTTGTTGAATTTTATTATAGAGGTATTGAGGATAATTTTGATGTACATTATGATAGAGTACTCACGTTATAATGTATGATAATGCTACCTTGAAAAATGGTATTTCTAATTGTGACTTAAAAAATTACGTCATTTACAGGAGGGTGTATGCATATTACAAAGCATATTATTTTCATTTGTTTCCCTTATGATATCACTAGCACTTTCTTTTTAAGAAAAACACAAACAAATGATAAAAAAGGCTCATTTTTAACTAAAAAATGTTTATGCGTTAAGAACATTATTGGAATTTGTGACCTCTCAAAGCAAGTCGGTTTAATCTTAAAACTTGAAAATCTTTAAACGGCACGGTAAAACCTATTAATATTTTGCATTTAGTTGTCTTATGTGATCCAAAAACTCATGGAAACAGTCTAGTTAAGATTCTTGTTGATGAGTATTAGAGTCGTCTTACCTTAAGATATTTATCTGGTATGGAAATTTATCACGATACTTGTCTAGTTAAGCACATACGTTTCTAGTTAATTAAGTAGTTATCTAGTTTCTTTAATGTGATAACAATTTAATTAACTATTAATTAAATTGTTAACTCGTGGCAGAAATATGCCACCATAGATTTCGTTGAAAGTTTCGTCAAAATATAAACATCTGCTAGTATAAGAACTAGTTGGTGGTACGAGTTATACTTTAAGCAACGGTAGTCATGCTTCGACGAGTTTGATAGCCATTTACATATATAGTTACAATAGTTATTTTATTGTTAAATTGTTAGATATTACTATACAGCGTGTTTGTTGTCTGATATTGTACCTCCGAGATCCAGAATCATGAACCGAGATCCTCCTTCTAAGGAACTCAGCTTGATGTTGCCTTTTGTGTCGTTAGTCTTAATGACCTCAAATAAGCTACAGTAAATTGCTGCTGCTTCCGGTTCGTGCGCTAAACTTAGCCGTTTAGAACATAGTCCAGCCTTTAAAAACAATAAAGTTGTATGCAAATTCTCTCCAATTTCCTTGTACAAGTGAAATCGTTATTGCTCTGACACACATGAACAAACAAACTATGGACAGCACAACATTGAACAGGGACAGATATCAATACAAACATAAAACATTACCAACCATAGTACAACACAAAATATTTGGGAAATATCTTTAAGTATCTCCATGAAACTCGTTCTGTTCATTTCAGAACAAATGTTAACGCGTACAAAGTCCTGAACATAATCCTAAAAGACTCTCTCATCGTCATACCCTGCCATGTCAAGTATGGTTTACAGATAGCGTCCAGCGTTTAGTAAAAAATGTGCAAAATATGTCAACTGTTGATTTATTCAAAATCTTACTAGTGGTAGTTCTCATTATGTCAGAAATATAACCCTTCTAAAAATAAGCAATAATAATAAGCTTTCTGTTTGATCAATAAGGGTCAATTTATACCCGAATATTCATCCTCGATATAATTAAATCCACCTTATGTGTCATTGTTACCACATAACCAGCCACATTTCGTGAACAAAATACTACTCGAGTTAGCAATACAGAATAGTTGTAGCGCTTTTGTTTATTATTCTATCATATTGCTTTTCTATTTCACAGTGTATAACCCGATGTGTATTCCGCCGAATGATGCGTCTTCGACAGAGGGAAGCGTTCCAGACAGGTGAGTAGTGATGTTCATTTCTGACCAATAATTCGTAATGTCGATGTTTCTGTAGGATCTTTTATCACCACTACTTGTATGTTACTGCTTCATAGCAGAATTTAATACTTTTAAGTATTTACGTTAATTTGTTTCGTTTCTCCTTATATTAATTTAAATTCTGTGTTTAATTATAATGCCCCTCTTCAAAGAAGAGAAGGCATATTCGTTTGCACATGTCGTTCGGTCGGTTTCTGATCAAGAACCCCATGACCTATCATCCTCAAACTTGGTCCAAACATTCATCTTTGGTAGCAGAGTAACCCAAATGATTTTGGGGTCACTGGGTCAAATTTCAAGGTATAATATTTGCATCTACCACATTGAAGGTTAGGCAACGACGGTAATTTTACACTTTAATGTCATAGTTACAACTTTAAAAATATGTGTTAATTCTTTTCAAACGGCCTAAATAGTTACAGTAGATTGAGTAATCTTGAACTACTTTTTTCTATTTGCTCTATTATATACCCAGTATATTTTGATATTTGACCTTACGAAATCACCGTTCGTTCCTGATACTAAATGCCATTGGTCGACACGATCACGTGACTACTGAGTTTATAATAGATGGGTATTTTCCAGTGTTAAACCAATAAAATGTGTAGCAGTGTATAGCCTTTCGCGTCGAATGAAATTTTGACTATCTAGCTAATCGGTTTTAGTTCATGTCATTAAAAGTGCAGCACTTACAGAAGGCAGTGTTTAGTTCATTCATCGAGGTTTGTACTGTCAAAATTTCCCCCATTTTCTATTAACCTTTGGCGATCATTTGTGCACCAAACGATGCATCCTGGAACCCTCTTTTAACGCATATATAACAATTATTCCACCGATTTGTTTTCATCCTGCAATGTTCAAGCAAACTTAGCGAAAGTTTCTTATTTTGTTTAGTATATATGGTCTCTTAAACGAATTTTAATTTGGCGGCCAGCCAAATTAACGTTTTGTAAACCACAGTAAAGATAAGTTCAAGATGGTAAATAAACCATATCTTTACTTGTACATGTTTTATCAGTGTTTCCATTAACATTCGAAGTTGTATTATCTTTACAAACCAAACAAAATGTTTACATTTCTTAGAACTGCACGTAGAGATAAGAGGGTTGGTCCTAAGTTTTTTTGGTATATCGACAATTCGACGCGCCTTATTTGCGAAGCACAGGTGATCCAAAACGAGACAAAGAAATGTTTCAATATTTTTTGATTTACGATGTTGATTTAACTTCTAAAGGTTTCAAAGAAATCCTAGTAGAAATTGAATAATTATTACGTTGGTTTGAGAGCGGTGGAAACTAGAGGACTGGAGAAAAAATTAAAACGGTGTGTAATTATTGATAAAAGGAGATAATTTGCTAAAATAATTCAAAGTATTTATAACAAATGTTAGTTTATGTCTTGGAATTGACATAATTTAGCAACTATGTCAATTTTCTTATGTTTTACAACTACAGTGAACTTCATTTGCCATAAATAAACTCATACTTTTGAAAGAAAAAAGCAAAATTACAATTGTCAATTACAGCATGCGTATGTAAAAGTTAAGCATCATTCTGTTCAAAATGGCATTTTGCAAAAAAAACAGACGGTTCTATTCTCTGAAATTCGGATATAGTTGATGTTATATGTTACAAATAATTTTCATTGAAGACAATATGACGCCCAACTGATATTCGGGTTTTCTAGCATATTCAATATTTTTTATGTTCGCATGAACTATTTCTTATTTTAAATATTTGATTACACAAATGTCCCGCCCAAAAGTTTTGTTTTAATTTTTTTTCAAACATTTCGGACTTTGCTGAAATTTGCAAGTCTGTTTAGTACATAGAAGAGAGAGAATACGTAACTACAGGGAAAGCCACATACATAAGACAATGCCTCCCCACGCAGATCTCCGGAAAACAACAATCCACAAAACATAAGGCACTAAAGGAGGTCAAACGGTACACATATTAAGGAACTGAGGCGCAAGGAATGGCCCAGCAGACCACAAGGAATAACTAGGAGAATCAAAGTGGACAGTAAGGGAAGGGGAGGTGGGAATTAATGGATGGAAAAGATCACAGAACAAGTCAAGACAACTGGCCTTAATAGGCCAAAAATGGGCAGGAAACAATCTGAACACTGTATAAAGTGACAGAATTGCATAGGGGAAAGGGAAATACAAAACACATTCATAACATAAACAGAAACAACAATCATATAGCGAATTACAGCCTTGGAACTGTCAGCATAAAATAGGTACTTTCACTATATGAAAATAGGCAGAAATAAGAAAACAAATGTGATTTTCCATTTTTTGGTTTATTTTTTAAGGCTTATTTTTTCAAAGAAGAAAACGGGCCAATTTTTTTATGGAACGGTAAACAATTATCAAATTATATCCACATTATTATACAGATTGAAACAAAAACTGTTTCATTTGTCGCAGACATTATGCCAATGATGGACGTCTTTCCTTAAGATACTTTAAGCAACGAGTGTCGATGAACACAACATAATAAATCCTTAAATTCAAACTTAAATAATCTGTTTAAATAATGTCGGTTGCTGGAAAAGAATAAAGATATTTATAAAGAAGTATCTCCAAATGTCATCATATCTTAAAGGTGTATTTTTAATAGACGGTCGTTGGGCATACGTTGGATAACTCATTTAGGGGTATTTAATGTGGTATACGAGGGCGGGACGGTCGTAAAATACCCAGACTTTTACTCGTTCTCGAAAAGGGTAAAATATCTAAAAAAATCATTTTACTCTTTTTCAAAGTATTCGTCACCTACGTCTATGTATTTTTGCCATCTTCGTTTGTATTCCTTCTGCAAACCATGAAGTAGACCTATGTCTCAGGTACTGTGTGACAGTCGAAACCAAAGCCGACCTAGACTCATATCTGGTTCAAGCAAGCATTTTGTTCAGTTCTGGAAACAAAAGTCACAGGGATCAGTGTCAGAGCTATATGGAGGGTGTGATAACAATTGCCATTTGAATGATGACTTCTCGCTGTGGTGTAGTGGTTAGCATAACGGACCGGCAATCCGTAAGCCCGGGTTCGAATCCCGGTAGCGCCATTTTGTTCCTCAAAACATGACTTTATTTCGACTTTGGACGAAGCGGTATGGGAGGGGCGTTGCCATGAAGAATAAGGACATTTTTCTGTGTGAGTCTTAGACGCAACTCTTTGTTGTTTATGGTGTGTTCTCAGAATTACTTCAGAATAGTACCTGACATTGACAAGTTGACCTCCAGCATGAAATGAGCTAGTATTATTACACGTGCATCCCAGAAGGCAACTAGCATGACCTTGCCAGCCGAAGGAGTTAGTTTAAACGTTTTGGGGAATGGAGAACCAGCGCGTTTCCTCTGCTCTGATAAAGATTTTGTCTCATTTCATCACCAGTGATAATGTAGTTTAAGGTCTCCTTCGTGTTTAAGACGACTCTAATGGTATTTTCTTATAGTCATCCTGGATGAATTTTGCTCTTCTGTCAACGGTCTCTGCACCCACCTAGCACCAAGGTGTTCATGTAAAGATTGTGTGTGCTGGTGCCATTCTAATGCTAATCTACTGGCCAACTTCTGCAATGTTACCCGACGATCTTGCATAACGAAAGCCTCAACAGTTGGAATCATTGATTAGGTCACTGCCTCAGTGGGCCTCCCAGTCCTAGGCCCGACACGCTACTGAGAAACCCCGAGATCGCTGTTCTTCTACCTTGGAGTCCATGTTAGCTGTACACCTATCATGTGTGAATAACGTCACAAATGTGTATACAAACTTGTCATTAAACTGACCGAATCATTTGTCGAAGGAATGTAGTTTCCGCTCATGTACAATATGTGTACTTCGTTGCACGCGTGGAAAGACAGGATCACGAAATGTCAGGGTATTTTCCGACCGTCCCTCGTATAATATTTAGTTGTTAGAGGTAGACTTGTTAAATTATGTCATCACATTATGGGACGAATTTGTGCAGCGTGTTCCCACGACAGAAATGTACAAGTGAAGTTATTTTACAATAACACAAGCGCTTATCGACCTGGAGCGTTTCACCCCCTTTTATGAAAGTGGAACAGTCGGCTAATTGGTAATAGTAAATTGTTCCATCAGATGTTGACCTTGCTATAAGCGTGCACCATATATTTATATTCATGAAGTGCAAACACTCGGACAAATTAGTGCAGCGTTTTCCCATGTTAGATATTTACAAGTGAAGTTTTTCAATAGCACAAAATACTTACTTCAATGGCTGCTTCTTTCATGAATTGTTTGGCTTTGTAGGTCCAAATTGCAGGTACAGTAATTACCCAATCGACGTCTGATTCTTCTAAGCCATGAACTTTTTCTTTCAATGACCCAATGAGCTTGTCTTTAAGATAACGAATGGCAGCAGCAAAAACGTCTAGAGCACGCATCGATTTGCCTTGGTCATCATTTATTCTGGTATTTCTATAAATTCGCTGAAGTTATAATAATTAAAAGCATTTCGGAAATAGCTTGGAGCAATATTGAAAAATGCAAGCTCTACCACACGTAGAGTACAAGTTCAATACGAATGGCTACAGGTTATGGTAAATACTACCACTTTCATTATAAGTTATATAGCCCGTCAAAATATAAATAATACAATTACATATTTCTTGAGATAATATGTTAGATCTCAACTAAGTGTCTACAATTGGTTTAATACCATAGTCCTTCATAGTTTACTTTAATGTGGCAAATAACATTTTCATGCTTACACGTTCTGACAGTGTAGTGGTCAGGAAGCAAATATTAAGTAAACATTTGCTAGCAAAGAACAAAATACAACTTACTGAGTCGTGAAGCTTCATTTTAAAATGTTTGAAAAATTTCCAACCTTCCTGCTCATCGTCGTCCGCTAAATCGGCATACTTATTTTCTGCCTACAAAAAAGTACATTCACCTTGTCTTTTCATATTTTTGTACGGCACAAAAGATTAAACACGATTGTCATTGTGAATCACATTCATTTTCTAGCGCATTAATATGTGTAGACTTTACTTTAAATTACTGAATAATTTTCTGTGAAATACGTAAACCCCAGATTTCTATATTAAACTGATTATCGAGGACATTGTAGAAGGTTTTCGAATCTGGAGCATGAATGTGTGTGAAGGGACTAATTCTCGAAGCTGGGTTTCGGCATAGTAAAAGAGAGAATACGTAGGTACATGGAACGCCACATACATAATACAGTGCCTCCCCACCCAGACCTCCGGGAAAACAACAATCCACAAAACATAAGGCATTTAAGGAGGTTAAATGGTACATATGTTAAGGAACAGAGGCACAAGGAATGGCCTGGCAGACCATAATGAATAACTAGGAGAATCAAAGTGGACAGTGAAGGAGGGGGGGGGATAAATGGATAAAAACGATTACAGGACAAGTCAAGACAGCTGGCAGCAATAGGCCGAAACTGGGCTGGAAATAACCTGAACACTAATCGCTAAAATTCATGAATCCTGATAACACAGGTCAATGCTAATATTACCTATCTACTTTCTTTACACAATGATTTCTTTGACACAAGTTGCCATACATATTGCAGGGACACTGCCCATTCCTCACTGCCCAACACCGTTAATGCAAAGAAGAAATAGTTTATGTAATCACACGGACTCTGGTATGCTAAGTGATGTTAATGTACGGATGGTCTCGTATGTGGTATCGTGTAAACAGACGATACTACATCAACCATCGCATAAAAGAATTTATAGAAAATGGCATGATGTTTGCTTTGTTTTCTTTGTTAATGGATTACCACTGTTATATGTTCAAAATGTCAAAAGCTATACCTGGATATTTAACATAGTTGTTCGTGACAAAACGTGACGTTCTTCTCCATCAGACTATAGACTAAATAACTTGCTGATTTAGTTTCTGGTTTTGTATCAAATTTCACCCCATATAAATTAAACACTCTCGACAGAAGAAATACACTAAGTTACGTTTCTCTGGGATGAGTTTTAAACTTTATACCTGGCAAACGCAAATGAAACAAGAAATATCTTGCAAAAGATGATCGGCGCAATTTGAAGGTTAAAATTTGTCGTGCAACATAAAACAATTGCCGAGATGTTACCATTGCTGGTCACTCCAGATCCAAAATGGATTTCGGTAAATTCATCGAAATTCAGTGGATTTCGGTAAGGTAACGTACCCTTTATCGAAAGGTTAATCAATCCGCGTCAAGGTTACAAACGTTGTTCGGGTGAAGAGAATGTGCCTTGGTGGTTAACATAAAAATTGATTGGTTTACACAACACGGATATGCAAATAGCAAAACCAGGTTTTAGTATGGCTGCACCGAAAAGGTGTCTTGATTGTATTTAGAAATTGATTCACTAAGAATAATATGTTAAGTTTCGCACCTCATATCCGAATGAGTTGAACTGTCCATCAGGTGCAAACAGGACACTTGTTGGTGTTTTCTCGGTTGAAGTACTAGCCAAGTCATTTATCCAAGGTTGAGTATGTATTGGTATCTTACTCCCCTTTAATATAAAAAAATAAATTCCAAACTTTCATATAATTTTTTTATAACATAAGTCAAACGCAAACTATGAAAACCATTACGTTTTAAAAAATAATTGTATATTACTGTTGTTTTTGTCATGAAATACCAATGTGCAGCCATCCCACAAGGAGACATAAACATACACATACATGTAAAACAAAGGGACACAATGCAAACATATCTGATTGGTGAAGATATGAGCACCGCCATATAACGGCGATCATAAAAGCCACTGGGGTTTAGACCTGGATTAAGTGTGCAACCAAGCTTACACTTATCCAACCATTTACGAAACAAGAGCACCGCCTGCGGGTGCCTGACGCTCGTCTGTTTATTTCAAAGGTATACCTTGAACAGTTTCTGGACTTTTTTGGCGAAATTGTAGTTGTGAGTTTAGAAATAAATAAAATGAAACAAATAGGGGGGGGGGGGGGGAGGGGTGGGCATTGGATCCCAAAGAATTGTTTGTTGTTAAAAATTTAGAAATAAAAAAAAGTAAAAAAGAAATTTGGGGGAGGGGGTCGGGTTTTGTTGGAGACAGCCCCTACCTAAGACTTTTGATTTCAACTCCATCCCCCACCTAACACAGAAAAATGAAAAGGTAAAACTATTTTTTGGAAATCGCCCCCCCCCCACCCCTGAAGACTTGTTTTCAACCAAATTTCCGGTTAGTCCCTACTTTCGTTTTGGTGTCTAAATTCGGCTACTTTCGGTTTAGAAACATGCCAATATCAAACTAAGTGAGCGGCTTTATGTAACCTAAAATGCGATTTAGGTGGTTAGAAATTAGATTATAGTCATGTGAGAAGAGAAAAAAAGTAATGCCGTAAAAAATATCTTGTACATCTGAATTACCAAACGAATCAGTCTCAGCTCGGGTTCAAACAATAAAGTGCCGCATTTATCATTTATATGTATTGCTGCATCAATAGTATAACATTAAACAAACAAAATGTTTTACCTTGACGTCTAATTGTGCTAGGTCATCTCTAAATGCATAGGCATATCCGGAATAAGTTGTTCCAAAATCAATTGCAGCAATAATCAAGTGGGTGTTGGTAGCCATTGCTGTAATATTCGGTATGTAATACCTACGCGTACATTTTACGATAAGGTAGATAACACGCTCTAAGCAGACGACGCGTTTCACTTCATGTTTATGTGTAAATATTTGTATACTAACTATTAATTGCTATATTTATATTTATATAACAAAGAAATGATAATTTAGGAAAAATATCATCTTGAGTAAGACAGTATAATGTTATTTAAATTCTCACATGTTAATGGCATTCACGGGTATCAAATCCCAATTGACAAATGCAGTGAACTTTCAAAAGAAAAAATATCAGTTTTCAGACAAATAAAAAAACACTAAAAAGTACTATTACACGATTTCTGTTACCTGCAGAGCACCAAACTGTCTTTACTTTGCATAAAAACACTAAAATCTTATGTGATACAAGGCGTATTAGACTGCTATTCTTCACATAATCATGGACGTAATTTTCAAATTGGAAGCCATTTTTTTCGCATTACGCGAGAATTGGCCAAATTCACTGATTCTTTCTAAATATCTGGACAATTTGAGCACTTATGACCAAGTGCAAAGCACAAAATTAAATATGATATTTGTGTTTTCTAGTAATTGAACAGTTTTAATTGCTTAATTATACCATTAGAACACTTACAAAATACTACATAAAAGAAAATTGACCGTCCACCATTGTTTTTCACAAGTCTGGTCGCTCACATTCGAATCGTTAATTAGGAATTAATTACGCATAGCGAGGTCTTAATCATATACACATCAACGAAGCAATACATATCTCATCCAGAAGCAAAGCGCTGAAAGCGTTGGAAGACTGTCGGCTTGATCATCTCTGTTGCTATTCCCGGGTTACATATATCTACTCAATACCTTAAATATCAGAGAAGTTTTTGTTATAATTTCATACTTCATATGTACTCATACGCTACCGTGTATTAGAAGCGTCTCCAGAAATTATTCCCCCATATAGCTCTCTCTCTCTTTTCTTGCCATCTAATATATTTGAAATATATTTTAATTTGATTTGCGTTTTTAAACATAAACCACAATGTTATTACATATTACATGTTCTAAAAGGAGACGTTAGGTTCAAAGGGACAAAATACTAAAACATTGTGATGGATGCACTGATGTTTATGTCTTGCAAATCTACAAAGCGTGTATCATGGTACTTGTATTACTTTTTGTTTGTCAGAAATATTTTTGTATAATTGCTATAAAACATGTTAATATGTTTTGAGTGCGATAAACTATTTGTAGTTGTAGTTGTATCATTGTACTTGTATTACCACATTTCTTTGCAAGACCTTGAAACTGATGAAGTTGTTATCCACACAAACTACATATGTTATATATTGGACAGATAAACCAATGACAGGGTGATTCTCGTCTTCATCTTGATAAACATTGTTTGAGGGAGTATAAATACAAGGCATCAAGTACTACCAACACCATTATTTTGTAAAACTTATTTAATTCAACTTCTATATATTTAGTAATGCTGTCTAGGAAGCAGTCATTAAGCGTTAAAAGTCTAACTCTACAATTCATGTGTTGTATAAACATGATCAGCAACGTAAAGTGAGCAACATCGATCCACTTTTCTTTCAAAACAGCAGTTATGTGTGAATCATAGACCAATAAAAAATCACAGCTAATAACAAATAATAATGACAAAATCAGTTTAATATAACTTTATTTTAATAAAAACACATTCCTTTATACAGAGACACACGCACATACAATAAACGCCATGACATAGGCTCTCTGGCCAAGCTAAAAATGAGGAACCTTTACCACGCAAAACCTGCAAAAATTTAAGTTTCGTATTATCATCATTAATTTCATAATATGAAATTTTAAGTGACAAATGAACTACATTTCAATATATGTGGACTTGGAGGTATTATTCTTTGAAAACTTGATAAATATTGGGAACTGACAAAATAATTCATATTCTGGATAAAACCAGTAAAATTGTGTTTGGCTCACGACCATTGAATCATAGTCGCTACAGTATGACAAAATCTCACAGCTACATTTCATTGCATTTGTAATTATAATACTTTTTTATGTTTCATTTAGAAGAAGAGAAAATAGCATTTTGATTTAAAATGTTGCAACAAAATATATTGGTCAGTACACTGATCATTTATAGAAGGGACACCTTTAGCTATACTACTATATTTTTTATCCATGTTAATAATAAGACCTTAACTTGACAATGCTAATTGCACATACATTATGACATAAATTACGAAAGTTCCATATCTTAAACAGGTCATTACATCCGTGCTTTCATGACACAAAATTAAATGAAAATGTACTATGCATGGTTAACCAGACTATGAAAACTGCATAGATCTACATTGTAATATCAGTACATGACCAAAAATATGATGTCTAGGAAGTTGTATCTTGAAAATCTTGTTGTTCAAGGTTTTTTGGTTAAATGTTGAATATCATGTTGTTCAATGATTTTAATATCTTTAAATTTTCCTTACAACATTGATAGTTATATAATTATTATCATAAAATATATTCATTTCAATGAAGGCAAGATAAAGGCAGTGCTACGTAAAGTTGACTATGAAAAGATCATGAAAGCACACAAGGGTGATCAACAAACTTTCTATCGTCTCATAGCGAACCAAAGGAGAGATGGAACGGTACAAACAACATGCCTTAAAGTTTATGAGAATTTATTAACAACACCTAATAATATTCGGAACGGCTGGGCCAACTATTTCCAAGAACTGGCTACCCCACATTATAACAAAAATAGTTATCACAACCAAGTTGAACTTGACTGTTTATTTTTAAAAGATATTTTAAGATCGAGTCAAAAATCGCAACTCGTCGTCAGTGAAGGTAAAGTTATATGTCAACTTAAAAACTGAAAAGCTGCTGACAGTGCAGGGGTCTGTAGTAAACATCTTAAGTACGGTGGGAAATTTTAGTTTAAGTACTGACAAAACTTATTAACCTGATGTTTCAAGCTTGTACTCTGCCAGAACTTTTTGAGATGGGGTTAGTAAGTCCAGTGTTCAAAAAGAAAGGAAAACCTGCCACTGATACTAACTCGTATAGGAAAATCACCGTCTCGAGTGTCATCAGTAAGGTCATGGAAAACTTCACCTGAATGACAATAGTGCCGTCATAGATGAAATACAAAATTATCTGTAGCGAGGGTTCACAGCAGGAG
Source organism: Mactromeris polynyma (assembly GCA_032209605.1). NCBI lineage: Eukaryota > Metazoa > Mollusca > Bivalvia > Venerida > Mactridae > Mactromeris > Mactromeris polynyma. Next base: position 7,595,252 of record JASFXZ010000022.1, read on the forward strand.
TATCACCAATATTTGCCGTAATCATTATTACTGAACTATTTGCAGAGGCCAAGGACCACAAAATATTACTTATCCTTGCATAACTGGACGCTCCGAAAGCTTGTGATAAGTTGTGGCACAGCTCTTTACTAAGAAAAACGTATCAGATTGGAATTAAAGGGGATAAATGGCTAATGCTGAAGGCCTGGTATCACGATTTAGCATCACAAGTCAAATGCAGTGGTGGTCTATCTCGTCCATTTCCAGATAAACAGGGTGTGAGACAGGGTGGTGTATGGTCCCCCACAGCCTACAAAATCTTTATCAACCCTCTATTGGACCTCTTACAATGCAACCAACTGGCATGTTACATTGTATCAATCTACTGTGGGACTGTTGCAGATGACATATGCCTAGCATCCAACTGCCCATATGAGCTACAAGCTATGTTAGACTTCCAGGAGAACTATGCACGGCAAGAGAACTACACTATTAGTGAAACGAAATCTACAGTGTTGGTTACTGGAAATCAGGACACTCATGAATTTGTGTTAAATGGCTCCATGCTCCAACAATCGGACTCTGCCACACATCTTATAATATAATATAAGCAGAGACAGTAAATCAAGATTTGACTCCATCATGGTGGTTCAGGAACGTATTGGTACTGCCCGTAGAGCAACTTACGCTATGATGGGAGCAGGACTACATGGTGCTAATGGCCCCAACCCGTGTGTCTCAATACACTTGATTCGAATATATATAGTTCCACGTCTGACATATGGACTTGAAGCCATCCGATTGGCAGCCAAGGATTTAACTGCTATCAGTAAATACTAGAAGCGACTACTGAAACAACTTCAGCATTTACCAGATAAGGCAGCTGATTCAGCCTGATATTTGCTACTAGGAGAACCGCCAATTCAAGCGGAGATACATAAAAGGATATTTACCACCTTTGGTAACATTGTCAGAAACTATGACTCTATTGAATATCAGCTTGCATGGCGTCGACTTCCTACTAAATCAAAATCGTCACACAGTTGGTTTATTATGGTGAAATCCCTATTGGAACTGTACGACCTACCCTCATGCTATGACCTACTTCAAAACCCACCGGGAAAATCTAGCTGGAAAGAACTTGTGAAACAAACTGTAAACAGTTACTGGGAACATAAACTGAAGGTGGAAGCCAAAACTAAGTCGTCATTGAAATATATAGACATTGGCCGTCTCTCAATTGGAAAAACACATCTGATATGGAATAGTGCCGGTCACAATACCTATGCTATAACAAAGGCGGCAGTAAAATGTAGGATGCTACTTGGAGTATACACCTTACAGGCAAATAGACATAAATTTAATCAATTCGAAGTTGATCCGTCTTGTCGACAACACTGTGTAAACAAGGACCAGAGGACAGAACTCACTTTATTGTCCTATGTCAGCATCTTACTACTGTCAGACAACCGTTTATGGATGCCCTAAACATAGTAATGGAGGAGATGTTACCGGGACTAAATAGACAGATAATATCAGAACCAAATCAGCTAACACAGATCATATTAGATTGCTCGTCTAGCCCCTTTGTGCTACCTCAATATTACAACAGACTGGAATGTATTAGTAGAGGATTATACTTAGCCCTCCATATAGCACGCAGTACTGCTTTGAACATTCACTATAAGTAACTTGTTTAAGACCGTGCTCGCTTATCATTGACATTTATCATCATTTAATTGTTGAGTGATTGAAACACAGTAGGGACCATCCCAATTTTAGTGTATATAAACTGACACGAAAAAGAAACGCAACAAGTATTGTAACAGTCGATATTTATAACATAATTGATGTTTAGCCATACAAACTTGTGTATTTAGCAAAAGTAAACATAAAAGAAAACAATTTCATTATCAAAAACAATATTTCGTCTGAGATCACATGTTTTCCACGCGTCAACGTCAGGACAGTCAATAACGCGTATGACCACCATTATTCTGTATGACAGCCTGCACTCTACGCTCCATGGAAGTGCATAAATTTCTGTGAACACGTCTTGGAATGTTGTTCCATTCCTGTTGAAGAGCCTGAGTCAACTCATTTACGTTGTTAGGAGCATGAGGACGTCGACGTAACCTGCGTCCAAGTTCGTCCCACATGTGTTCTATTGGATTGCAATCTGGAGATCGCGCAGGCCATTGTAACACGGGGACATTATTTTGTTGTAGGAACTCTCTTGTCACTATAGCGGTGTGTGGACGAGCATTGTCATGCATAAACGTTAGTCTCTGACGTGGACGAAACATTGGCACAACGTGAGGTCGAAGAATCTGATCAATGTAACGTCTCGCGTTTAGATTGCCATTACAAACAACAAGGGCGGACTTGAAGTTGGAATTTATAGCTGCCCATACCGCCACCGCCGTACGGATAAACTTCACGTACACAGTTATTTGCAAAACGTTCGTTGCGGCGTCTGTATATTCTGACCCTCCCGTCAGCGTGATGGAGATTAAATCTTGATTCGTCGCTAAATACGACAGTTCCCCACTGACGTCGTCGGTTATTTAGAGCCCAGCGTTGCCTTTCCTGACGATGACGTCGGGTAAGAGCTTGACATCGAGCTGGACGACGGCAGTAAATCCCGCGTTCACGCAAACGATTTATCACTGTGTCACGGTGAATTGGTCGTCCACGATTTCCAATCACACCATGTGACGTGGATTGTGCCGTCACGAACCTATCACGTAAATGCAGTTGACGTATCATATTATCTTGACGGTCATCAGCTGTTCCTGTAACGTTAACGAAATTGTTGATCTTGAAACATTGTATTGTCCAGCTACCACAGTCTGTGAAATTCCACAGGCTAAAACTCCCAAAATTTGATTCCTTTCTGCCAAATTTAGCCTTGGCATATTGATTAAAGAATTAAATTCGTGTTGAGTATACCTTTTGTACAGTAAATAAATGAGGCAATGTACACAGCAAGTTTTGTATCGATTCGCCTCGTGGTAAGACAGCACGAGGTGCACGAGCATTTTGTGCAGCGCTGTTTAGATGACCGGAAGTGATGTATTGAATGCAAAATAATTGATGGCGCGTAGAAGGTATACCGTGTAGTATACATGTATATGAATATAGCATTGATATTTGCTCTAGAAACAAAATGGTGGGGAAATATGTTTGTTGCGTTTCTTTTTCGTGTCAGTTATATACTTTTTTTTAGACTTTTAGTAAAGTGGGACAGTGCATAGTATTTTATGAAGTGCTGCATATATTCAGGACTACAGTTCTCCAGACAGTGGAGGAAGAATACATAACAACAACAACGATGGCGACCCACTGTTGGTGAAAATTGAGTATCGTTGATCACGTGACAATCTTTCAATCTTAATGACCCTGCTTTATCTGTGTCAAATCTAACCTATTACTCATTACGTCCATTGCATATTAGTCAAGTAGTTCGATAACAAAATGCAGGACGTATACGTAGTTTGTTTTTGAGACCAATCGAGATTGAAACATCGACCACATACATTCACTTATTTAGCTGCCGCACAAGGTCAGGGAAATCGACGGCTCTAGCTACTTGCATTCCTTATTGACACTTTTCATCGGCAGAAAAAAGTGTTTTTTACTCGTAGGCCTACGTACTATTTATAACATCTATGCTTCTTTTTAGAATCATTTTTTCCATAATGATGTTTTGTCGTCCAGTTAGTTTACAGTAAGACACGTGATGTGGTGTATGTGCAATCGTATAATAAGTCATGTGAATTGTTTTGAAAAGTCTGTAATATGTAGATGTATTGCAATACAATTATTGAATATAACGATGTTATTCATTGTCTTAAAAAGCTGTGTTATTAGATTTTATAGTTTGACTTCATGTTTGAATGACATGTAAAAGAACCAGTATACTACTTACGGCAAGTAGTTTGACATAGTTTCGTGTATACAAAGAGATGGTGCAGTAAAATAGTTGATGCAGAGCTGGGGGGGGGGGGTAAATTACGTACAGAAGAACTTGGAGATGTTGAGAAAAGTAGGGTAAATTGCTGCAAAATTCATTTTACCATGGTGAGAAAACAGAACTTAAACACATATATATTTCAGCTCAAAATTGACACCATTCGACATATGACCGTCTAAAATTGAACGACAAATATTCAAATAGAAGTTGAGAATATAAGATCATGTAACAAAGTTGATAATTGTCGACAAAGACATAACAACTGGTAAGGAAGAGAGCTTATATAAGAGGAAGATACAACTAATGTGGTTACAGGGTTAGTGATAGGGATTTTAGATGCAGACCCACATATGATTGACAAACTCCAAACAATAAAGCTATAGGTCAGCAAGAAAGGACATCATTTTAAATGTTTTGGTGTCTTGGTTGTGCTTTTTGATACACATTATTCAAAATTTGAGTGGAAATTTGAGAAATAGTGTAACGTTTATGTACAACATTTATGAAATTAAGTGAATATTGAATATTTGTTTTCAATTCAAGAAAACTCTTTAAACCGAATTTTATTGATTAACATGCATACAACAATTCGACGTTGTTTTGTATAACATGGTATAGGGGTATATAACATTGCCTTCTGCTCGAATGATAATACACATTGTTCTGATGACCTTACATACACGTTTCGGTCGTTCCGACCCTTTTGTAAAATTAACGTTTCGTTCAATTCGTTTTAAATATTTCTACTTCCTGTGCGGACGATACAAACAAAAACAAATGTAAACAAAATTGTTGAATTTGAAAACTTTGCCGTTTTCGTTCATATGTCGGATGTAGCGATGTGACATTATCATTTTTGATCAGTATTCAACTTTTTGATCGGATATTGGCAAATTGCATAATTTATTCTGTAAGGAATGGCGAGTTCCGCGGGTTTTTCAATCGCCACTTCCCCACCCGGTGTGATTAGCGGTGGATCTAGCCCCGTAAAAGCTGGTCGCCCGGGCTTAGTACGGAAACCGCCGACGGCTGCTCAATTGTTGGACCAGATCAGAAATTTAGAAGCTGAGGGAAATAAATTGAGATCAGGATCTTCAGGACATGGTATTTTTTGTGTTTATTTTTATATGATAAAACATGATTAGACTTGTCACACATTTGGATTGCAAGTGTGAATGTTTGCTGGGTACTTAAGATTATCAATATAGCTAGATAAACAAGAATATAGATCGATACATGAATGATTTATTATAGCATTAAGTCTTAGGTTTGTCCTATGAATAATATTAAGATGTGTTTGTTTTTTATCTACAGGTTGTCATAAATAAGCTAATCCGTAATCGTGACATTGAAATCCATTTCAAATCAAAGTATTGCCTAGATGTTACATGTTGTAGTGGTGTAGGGTAAAACTGTCATCCATTTACAGCCCTTCTTATGGCAAATTTGGGATCGATATTGGGCCCCATTCCCCAAAGAAAAAAGTATACATATTTTCCCCTACTTAGAAAGAAATTCCCCTTCAGTAAAATTATTTAAAATTTTAGCTGCATAAATACCCAAATTTAGTGATTCATGATGCAAATTTCCCCTATCAAAAGGGCCCGCACTACTTCCCCAAAAACTGAAAAAATGGCTGATTTAGCTCAGTCTGTAGTGTGTAGTACTAGTGTTGCAGGGAGTGGGTTCTAACCCCAGGCACAATATCTCCTACTGAAGTTGAAGGCATGGATCTAATAATATACAGATACGCAACTAGGGAAACATCAAATTATCTATTTCCATGTCAGTAATAATATGCCCACTTGCTACCGGTATGACAGGTTACTGAATGAATCTTCAAAGTTTGGTCATCTGAAATCGCGATAATCTATATATATATATCATGCATAGTTGTGTATCTATAATTGATGTAACAACTGTAGTGTTGTCAATAAGTTTTGATTGAACCCACCAAAATGGAAAAGTAACTGGCCACCTTGGGGGAATGGGGATAATAAAATGCAACATTTGAACTGGCCCAAATGCCATTTGAAACATCAATTACAGCAGGCCACCAGTTGTAATGACAACACTGAACAGTAAAACTCTTTTGACTTAACTGAACATTGTGTTTTTTACAATATCAAATATGCCACTGAAATAGTGTAATGTTTCATGCAATATATATTTTTAAGCAACTTACTCCATTTTTTGCTGCATTTGTTGATTTTTCTGGCTCTGGCTACCAGGCCATTGCTTGATCAAATGCTGATGGACTGTTACTAGAGCAGAGAGGGAACAGTAAATTTTGTCATTATTCAAATAAGTATTTGTTATAACAAATAGTGGAATAGTCATGAATACAAACAAAATGGTCCTGGTATTAAGACAAAAATAAAGAACAAGAGGTCATACTATGTTGATATGCTTGTCTTGTGAGTGTAAAGTTTGGGTCAGACATAAGACTAAGAAAATGTGATTTCTTGTCATAATTCTGTTTCTTCATATTGCAAACTTTCTAGTCAATTTTTACTATCAAGGTTTGACTGCTAAATACTGTTGAAATAAATTGTGAGTGATAAAAGCCATTCAGAAAACAAAAACGTTTAATATAAAAACTGAACAAATTACCACTGATGTACATGACTTGTATAGTCTGCACATGATGACTTGAGACTAATGGTAAAAAGTTAACCACTGACATTAATATGGAATTACAATGGATAGTGCAACAATTTTTTACAAACAAATCACATGATCTATTCAAAGCAAGCCAATCCACAACCCAGCCATCAGAGCTCACAGTGCTTTGATTTTGATGTGTGTGCTTTCCTAGTACATTAAAATTGTGTAAACAGTTCACATAGATGACTATTTGAAAAGAATTTTCTTTTATTTACATTGTATAAATTAATAAATTATTAATATCAAATGTTAGCCAGTCCTAATTTATATCACTAGCAAGTTCCCCGAATTGGGGCTTCTGTAGTTCAATTTTCTATAGCTGCATTTGGTCAAGGCTGGAATTTTAAAGTAAATGTTTTTCTATACAACCGCTCCGTTTAATAGATTGCACAGCAGTATATATATGTTGGTAATATTTTATGATTGTATAAATGTGTTTTGTCACTCATATTCTCATGGCTTATTGCCAAAAAATGTGTTGAAGTCTAGTTGTGATAATGCAAATTGTGGACTCAAAAAATTAATTGATTAATAAATAATTCACCAGTTATTGCTTTGTCATAATTATTTTGCATTTAAACTGGTTTGCTGTAGGCAGTAGATAAGGTACATGTAATTTAGATGTTTAAACCCATTATATATTAAGATAGTAATCAGGGTTCTAGAAATCCACTAGCTCAATGTCCCAGACAAGTTTATTGCCAATTTTAGTTGAAGTTAATCCTGGAAAAGTCTGTTTTAAAGGTCTAAACTCAATTTTATCAGTGACTACTTTATTATTGTTAGCTGACTAACTATAGGATAATTAACACATGCGTCTGTCCAGTTAGATCATGGTGACATATATATCTGTTGTAATGAACCTGATCAATTTTCTAACAATGAATGACCTTGTTTATTAGATCCATACTGTGATGGTGAAAGACCCCAACTGTGCAAATTAACTTAATTAATTAACAATTTTCTTGACCCTCTGCCAAGATCTATTTATTTATTATGCAGGAATAGGATAATAGTATTGTTCTTCCTCATTTTAAAAATAGTAACCACATTGTTTCAGTGAAGCCTCAAGAATAAGACCGTCCTTGGTTCTGAAGAAAGTCAGTCTTAGTTGCCAGGTGGTCTGATTTTCAAGTTAAAATATTCACGAAAATAAAAAAAGTCCCTGATAATTATGGTCTCATCATTAAAGGTGGTCTTAATTTAAAGTGATCTTTAAATAAAATGTTACTGTATTATTTTCACATATATATAATAAAAGTATTATGGATATTTTTATATGATTACATGCTATGTATATTACAGGTGGACCTTCCATGTTGAATGTGTTAACAGATTTAAATACTTCAAACAACAATGACAAAATTGATGTAAGTAATTAGTAATTACATGTAGTTAGTATGGTTTCATGCATGTTTTGAATATCATGGCATCAGCCAGGGAACTTGTTTACTCATGTTTAGAACCATTTATAGGTACCATTCCTTTACCAAATTGGCATATTTTTCACTATTGCCACATAAAAATTTACCTCTTAAAAAACAAGAGAGAAAGTTCTTAATAGATTGGTTGGGGTGTATCCTCATTTATATCTTCAAAGATATTAAATTATTTGTTGGAAATACGGTTTACAGTCATGTATTTGTTCTTTTTATGTCATATCACATTTATAGACCTTTCAAAATCATGCAAGTGTTGTTATGGTATTGTAAGAAATTTGCATTAACTAATTATAGTTAATGACATTCTCATCATTAATTATCTGTTTCCATTTTCTAGTTACCCAAGTTCACCTCGACTTTACCATCATCATTGTCAGCATTGGTTGACTATTCATCAGAACAGAAAACTATTTCCGACCTGAGGTATGAAAAAACTGGAAAAATACTATTTTTACTAGAAAATTACTAGTTTTACTTGAAAAATACCATTTTCTGACAAGCTGACATAGTGATACATGTTCATGTTTTGTTTACCGATACTTGCAACTATATGGTTTTGGTGTTGAACATTGGAAAATATGAGTCAAACCTAAACACAAGTCAGTATATTGCAAAAATTGTTAGACATACTTGTATGGTTCCTTCATTTAAATGTTCGAATTTGCTTTACTTTTAGTCTATCAATTGGGTTTAAAAGTTGAGTCGAGTATTTCATCTCTGAGAAAACTATGGTATTGTTTGTTCATATAGATAGCACTTGACTTCAAGTCATTGTTACTTTAACCTGAAATGTATTCCTTGTTTAAACTCTGGATTTCCACATGTTTTTAGTGTCATTTCTGAGAAAACAATTGTAATATTTGTTCATATTGTTAGTCCACAAATTCAACGCCTCTTTCCTTTGAGTTACCATAAAATGTATTGTTGCTTAATCACTGAATTTGCATTTAGTTGTAATGTATTTTGTTTCATTGTGACAGACTTCAGTTGGAACAACAGAGAAAGGAGACGGAACGATTGAACCAACACTTGACTAGTGATGGATTTACTAGCAGTACTTCTCGTGCCGGAACGGTCCTTCATATTCCCAGCAGTCCCTCGAAAACAGGCTTTTCTACCCTACCTTCAACTGAATTATTTAGTTCAAGACGACCTGCCAGTGTAACAGGGGGTATGGAGATAAACCCCCCTCCGTAAGTAACATGAATGAGTATTCAATTAGAATTGTGTCACTGTTTAAATATTTAATAACCTTGATTGTTGTACTAAATCAAATATGGAGGCATTGTGGTCAAGGGATTGAGTGTCTGACTCCTGATCCAGACCAAAGGTGGTGAGCTTGAGCCCAGTGTGGAGTGGGGTTGATCATGAACTCCACATTCCATGAACTTGGCTAGAGGACTGGTTAGCAACCCAGGAAGCAGTCAGTGAGGGTGACACTTATTTAAGTTGTTAAAACTTATCTCATAATTGATGTACATGTAAATATATTAGTTAAAACAAAATATGGATCACAAATCTACTTAGGCAATATTACATGTTCACGACTAAGTATATTTGTGAGAATGGTTTATTTATACCTTAGAGGCTGAGATGCTTTCTCAAATTTTATGTTGTCCAGCTTTACTGTCAATGTGATGGGGATAAATTCAAAATTAGACATGCGTCTAATTCCTTCACTTGTCATTCTTCTGAACAATTCTTGAGTGTCCATCACTCAATTTGATGTATATTCAATTGCGGAAATTTGTTTATTCATCAAGGTCTAAGCTTAAAAACTGTTAAGCATGTTAAAAAAGCATGAATTCCTTGTGGCAAGCCAAGTTTCTTTCAAGGAAAAATACAATACCACCACCACCAGCTTTTGTTACTAGCTTTAGAAAAGAATTTTATAATAAAAATACATTTTCAACTTACATTGAAAGCCCCTCAGATGGGAATGATAGTTTTAACATTTTCTGATGAAGAATTATTTTTTGTTTCAGTTCACATCTGGAGAAGGCTTTGAAAGATTCCCAGGAGCAAGTTGCAGACTTACGGAGACGTCTTGCTGAAGTATGTATGAATAGACTCTCTAATGTAAATGAACTCTAACCCGGTTGGAACCTATGCTTACCAGTAATTTCAAATGAAGATTTTTCCTGTTTTTTTTTTATTTCATTTTATTGATTTATTGGCAGTATTTAAAGTTTCCCTGTTGTTTTGTTCAATGGGACCTAAAGTCATTCAGGGGTTCCACTGGGTGTTGAATCTCAAGGGTCATTTAGGTAATTTTTTACCAGATTTTCAATTTTATAGCCAAATTACTTATAATTTAGAGAAAAATTGACGCTGAACCCAGAATCCGGAGAGTCAAAATGTGGCCTTTTGGAAATTCCAGGGGTCAAAGGGTCAACTCCAGGGTAAAATGGAACCCCTGTCATTGATTGCTAAATACACTACAGTGATGTTTCCTACTTACATATTTTATTTTATCAGGGCAATGAATTGACAGAATCCCAGAAGAGACAATTTCGACTAAATGTTGAAGAATTGAAAGCTAAGCTTCATGATACCATGGCAAACAGAGACTCCTTGCTAGAACTAAGGTTGGTTATATTATTATATTATTTGGTTTCATAAATTTTATGACTTATGCATGGTTTTCTGTTCATTTTGCCATTTGATTTGTTCTTAACTGTTTCACTTAGTTGTATTTCTATACATAGCACTGATATCTGTTACTGGCTTCTGAGTTTTTATGACTTCCTGTGTTACAACAGTAAAACCTCAATAATAATACCACCCTTGGACCCCTGTAAACTGGTATTCTTACTGACGTGGTCTTAATATATTGATGTAGAATAAAGAGCTAAACAGTGAAAATGGACTTGAAAATTGTGTTCATAATTTCAAGGTGGTCTTATTATTGAGATGGTCTTTAAGTGAGGTTTTACTGTATGTTACAATGCAGTGTTGCCTATATATCGTAAAAATTCATATAAATGAAGCTATTATTTTTATTTCAGACAAAAAGAAGTTGTTACCCTGGAAACAAAAATCAGTGAACAAACCTCCACCATTAGGGAGCTGAAGAATACATTGAAGGCCCAGGAAATGGTATGATTTTCTTAAAGCGGAATTCCATTTTTTGTCTTTTCTCAGACGGCAATATGCTAGTATTAAACTTCCTATATTGTATTTCATGTTACATAAAGGCCTTCTGTTACTAGTAGTTTGGTAGTGACATATTCTTAACCTAAAGTAGCTGATTTTAATCAACAAAACAAAAAGTTCTACCGTAAAATCAAAACTCATACAACTATGGTCTCTTCCATTAAGGACCTCACTCAACTTTGGGGAAATGGGATTAGAAAATTAGAAATTTTGCTTGGTGTATATAGTTGACATCTACTATGGTCGCACTAGTTTGTGGCCCAAAAAAAGGATTTGTGCTTGATGAGTGGCAAATTTGTTCCAGTCTTTCAATGACTTTATTCTCTGTTTTGAACACAAAAAAAATTATACTTAATCTTTTGCTTCTTTTAATAGTAAAAAAGTATCTTGACATGTTGTGAGGTAAAAATTATCTTCTTTCAGTGCCTCTTTAGTTTGTCTAAGGAAGTTCTGATATGTGAATGCACCCTTTCCTGCTCTGCAATGGTGGGCAGATTTACCCTTCTCAGTCCGTCCAACCCGCAAAACTTGTGTCATGTATACCTATTGAACCATTGAACATTCAGTCTTCAACCTCGTTAGGAATGTACATCAGCATGTGAAGTTGTGCATGCACCTGGGGTTTCTCATCCCTTTTTACCAAGGGGCAATAAAGTAAAGTTGGTGCACATATGGGCACATTTCTAGTTCACTTCTCTTGCATTTTGTAGACCCTAGCAGAAACTAGTAAAAAGGCAGATGGTTACTCACGAGAGAATTTCATCTCTGAGACCACACTAAATCAAGTTCGAGTGATTCTGGTGGATGCTGAGAGACGGAAAGGCAAACCTTACTTTGAATCCGACCCAGCTGGACAACAGAGCCCCTCAATGTTGGTTCATACATTAGAGAGGTGCATACAAGAACTACTTAAAGATTTGGAGATACGGAAATGTAAAGTGGGAGAGGTAGGTAGCCTGGTTGTATTGGTAAGACATTTACCACATGCCTCGATTTAGGGAAAAGAACTAAGCAAGATATATGTTTTGAACATTTTTTTACTTTCTATTCAGGATGTTTGCCTTTCTAATAATCCAGAGGCTGATCGGTAAAATCAATGTAATCAAATTATGAAATGGTCCTAAATTTTTGAGTTGAGTTACAATAAATTTTAAAGTATGGACTGTTAGTGAATAATATAATTATGTATACAAAAATATTATTTATGTGCTAAAAATTTACTCTTGTTCTATAAGGAAGAGAAAACTGAGCTATCATTGAATGAGAAAGATATTGAGTTATATGAATAAAGAATCAGGTACTCTCAAAATGTCACTGTACTTTTTCTAGAAATAAAATTGTTCTTGTGTAGAATTAGGTTATTGTTTATGTTTGCGATTGATTTTAGTTGGAGAGAGAAGTTGGTGAATTGAAACTTCTGCAGACAAGCGATCATAAAAACATCTCTCAGGAATACCAAGAAAAGTAAGTCTTGATATATTTGACTTCTGATTGGAAAGTCACTGCCTTATTGATGTGGCGTTCCCTGTAGCAACTTATTCTCTCTCTGTTGAACAATTGTTGAGTTTCTGTGGGATACATGTGCTGCTAGACAGGACGTCTTCAGAGACAAACCTTGAATCTTTGTCCAAGAATAATGATTACTTGTCAAACTAGATACACACTTAGTATAAATGTCCAGTGCTAGGACAAGGGTCGTTTTGCAGAACTTGTAAAATACAAGCTGATGATTATGAAACTTTTCACTATGATATGTATTTAATTATGCTCGCAGGTTCTCTTTCAGAATGATGCATTGATATCAAATATGTAGTATCACCATGTGTATTAGTAATTTTAATTGGTGTATGGTTTATAACACTATGCAATGCACAAGACAATCCTTGGCATATTGTGTTATTCTTTCTTGTCTCTCTGTAATGATTTACAGCATTGGATAATGTACTTCTGGTTGATTACAACAAATTAGGAAATATAGATGGATTGTGTATTTGGTTTTGTTGATTTTGCTTTAAGATGTGTCGGTATCAGGGATTCCACTTGGGGCTGAATCTCAAGGATCATTTTGATAATTTTTACCAGATTTTATCATTTTATGACCAAATTACCTCTAATTTAGAGAACAATTGACCATTCAGCCAAAGTCTATGAGGTCAACTTGTGACGTTTTGGAAAACCAGGAGTCAAAGGGTCAACCCCTGAGTATCCCATTTACCTATATGTATTGCACATTTTTTCGAGTAATGGATGTATGTAGCTTCCCTTCCGTATATAAGTACCTTTTCTCCAATGTATGCCACACATGTAGTACAAATGAGCTATGTTTCAGTAAATCAGAATATTTTGATATCTATAGATCAATATGCCTAGGGATTAAGTTTAACTGGTTTATGTGTGTGAAATTTGTGGCATATTTAATCAATCATGATTCATATATAAACACAGCGAAGATCAGACTGTTACTTTATGCAGAAGGTAACAACTATGTTGCTATGTGCTTGATTGTACTAATTGTAGTAAAGTTAACGTTAGAATTACATGTTTTAATGTTCCCTCTTCTAAAAGAGGATCTAATATGTATCTGGGGGCAGACTAGTCTGGATTACCTGCCCTTACCACTTAGTTATCAGCTCTGCGTTCAGTAAAGGTATTTGCGGCTCACGTTTTGTAATGTTTTGCAATTTGGTTCCCTGTGTGCAGTTAATGTGATGTGGTGGGCAAGGGATACAATACAAAACCTGCGCGACTGTTAGCCGTAACTGAATGCAAGGCTGGTACTACTGTACAGGATAGTATGCTGGGAACCAGACTAAAGGCAGGCATGGTAGTCAAGGGGTAAATGCCAGACTCCAGATCTAAAAGTTTGTGAGTTGAATCCATTCTCCGGCTAGATTGAACTGCGAGGATAATAATCCCTGAATTAGATCCCGAGTACTGGTTGATGACCCAGGAAGCAGTTATTGATAGTGATTAGCATAAGTTTGTAAACTTGAATCACAATGGATGTTAAGTAAATAAGAACTTTTAGCTTTACCTACTGGTAGCTACAGAAAGTTTTTTTGTCATTATGAGAGTTGCATGTTTCTAAACACAGCTATGGTATTCACTTTCTGGGTGGTCAGTCATCATTGCCATTACAGATGTCTTGAGATATCTCATGCATAATCATGTTGTCTGGGATAGTTTGTCTAAAGAATAATAGATTTTTGCCTGAAATTTTGGTTTCAAGTTCTCATTGGTTGAAGAAGAACAATTTAGTTCCAGCTCAATTCTGGTAAACTTCATATTGGCAAAACCACCTGAGGTGTGTCCCTCATATAATGTTTCGGGTGAAATTTAAGCCCAGTATTTTTATTGTTATGTAGAATGTTGTGTAAATGTGCTTGAAAACAACAAATTGGCGCAGCTGTACGATTCCCAACCTCTTGTGTAAGAGACATCATTTCCAGAAAACGTCATATGTGACGTCACCATGTCCTGACAGTAATCAATATTTGCCCCATATGGCAATGTGAAAACGAAGTGGCCATATGGAGTAAATGCTGTTTCCTGCTTGCACATAGTGACATCACATGTGACGTTATTTTGAAATGACGTCACTTACAGAAGAGGTTGGAAATCCCACAGCAGTGCTCAAATATTTTTATGGCTCTGAATGAAGGATGTTTAATACTAGGTCTGTTGTCTAACAGTTGTGCAAGCTTGTGTTTTGTATTTGAACTTAATTGATAACTACCAGGAGGACAAACAATAACTTTTAGCCTTTTAGTTGTTTATCAGTCTTCTCTTAACAAATCCATCAATCGAAAATATTTCAGTTTGTTAACTTTTGCTTTGTAATTTACGTTTAGTGATGGTTAATTTATGGTGTGGAGACTCAAAATGTTTTAATTAACATTTAATAGTCATGAACAATCTGTTTTTAGGATGATTAAATGGAATGAAAAAATATTTAATGTATCTCACAACAATTTTAGCTGATTTATAAATTTATCTCATGACAATTTTAGCTGAATAATAGATGTTTTCTTACTACAATTTTAGCTGAATAATAAATGTTTTCTCACAAAAATTTAGCTGAATAATAAATGTTTTCTCACAAAAATTTAGCTGAATAATATATGTAACGTATTCTCTCTGTTTTATCTTTAATGCCATTAATGCCTGAATGGTAAATGTTTGTGTTTTGTCTTTTCTTGATTGTGATAATGTTGCCATTGTCTAAAATTGCATGTGACCTTCTTGATACACTGAGAAACAAGAGTTGTTTGGATTTGAAATAAACTAGAAGTTTGAAGTAATTCATGTAGTAGAGTTACCCGCAGAATAACATTACAGCATTTTAAGTGTACTCGCATATAATACAGGTATTTTCTGTTTAAGATTTATAAAATATATATAAAATTGCTACTTTCGTTGATTAGTGCATTTATATTCTAGCATGATGTTAGGTCCATTTTCCCTGTGTAAGTTCATTACATTAACAAGGTTAAATGTAATAGAAACGCTTTGTATCAATTATTCAGAGCCCAGTTCTAATTCAATATGACATAGGACGTTGAAATGCTTGTATTTTTTTCAGTTCGTAATAGAATTATGCTACTCCTGATAAAGGGCAGATGTCTGAAAATGATAAAAATGCGTCAATTTTTGTGTAAACATAGCTTGAAAGAATGAAGTGTGGTAGTAGTTATTACATGATGTATTGTTTTAACCTTATTGTAGGATAACACAGATGACTGCAGAGCATGAACGACAGATACAGATGATAAACGAGAGATCAAGTAATGCAAGAAAACAAGCTGCTTCTCTGGAATCTCAGCTTTCTGTTATACAGTATGTACTTGCTTAAAACTTTTATGTATTACAAAGATTTTTAATCTGCTCGGTTAGCATAATAAGTAGGTCACTCAACTGCTAATCTGGAGGTCATACAGTAAAACCTCAATAATAAGACCACCGTTGGGACCCTTGAATGCTGGTCTTCTTATTGAGGTGATCTGAATATTGAGGGTGAATACAGAACAAAACAGTGAAAATGGCTTTGAAAGGTGTGTTCTTAATTCCAAGTTGGTCTTATCATTGAGGTGGTCTTTAAGTGAGGTTTAATTGTATATTCGAACTATGAGTGAGTTGTATGCTTTCTACGACAGTTTGACTGAAGATAATGTATTCAAACTCATTTGCCCTCCACTTCCGATTGATTTTGAAAGTTGTCGCTTGTGAATGAAAAACAGGCTAGACTACGAAACACTATACAAATGATAAAATTTTGTTTGGACTTCAATGTAGGAACATGCTAAGTGATGTTTGTGTCGGAATTTGTTTTGATTTTGTTAGGGATCCGTATGATTATATTATCTATTGTACTGTATTTTAGGGGTCGGCTAGTTTACATGATCAATTGTTTTGTATTTTAGGGGACAGCATGATCAACAGATGAAAATGCGGGATGAAAACATAACAGATTTGGAGAACAAAATAAAACATCTAAGAGAAGAATTGCATGAAGAGAGAGATAAATATACTTCTAAGGTAAGTTTACCTCCCTTGGATTTAAGAAGTTTTCTTCTTATTGTCTTAAAAGGTGCTTTAGTTTGTTGCAAAAAATAAAAAAAGTTAGTAATTATTGATAAAGGGAGGTAATTCACTAAACTACTTCAAAATATTTAAAATATTAGTTTGAGTCTCGGAAGTGACATAATTTGGCATAGTGTCAATTTTCTTATGTTTTACAACTACAAAAAAATAATTAATAAATAATGATCTGCAGTGATATTTTTTTTATATTAAACATATATGTTATTTCTCCATTGCAGAGGGAGAATTTAGAACAGACATTGAATGGAACAGAGAAAGAAATGTCGAAGTTAAGGAGTGAGAGAGATGACGCAATAAGAAATCATTCGAATATGGAATCAAAAGTGGCTGATTTACAGGTATTGTATTGTCTGTGTTATCAGCTAGTTTGGTTGTGTTGTTAATGTTGTTGTTCACAAATTTTCAGTTACAAGCAACGAACAGTCAGTTTAAGCTATTAACATGTATATCTGGTATTCCGACCAATACTAACTTGTTTTTTCTTCAAGCCCTACATTAAGTCCCCTTAAATGAAAAAGTTGGGGGTTTGATTTATTTCAGATGCATTATCTTTAGTGTAATCGACACAATAATTTAGCCTTGGTGTGGAACTTGCTAAGATTGATCATTATTCGATCAACACATCAAGCTAAACAGGCAGATGATGTATTTAAAAGGGAAAAATAATGTGCTGCAAGTGATCAAGATTTGAATTATATCTTTTACAGCTGACTATTAATAAGTTGAATCGAGATTTAGAGACAGAAAAAGAGAATTCGAGTCGATTTTGGGAACGTGACGGTCAACTGAGATCAAAACAAGCGCAGTTGGAGACACGTCTTGAAGAAAAGACTCGTGATGTTGATAGGTTGGAGAAAACATTGGCTTCCGTTAAACAAGAATGTAATACTACAGTGTCTGAAAAGGTGAGTATTGAGACAGTTATTGTTCACTTAGTCATCGGATTTGATAATCCATGCTTACACATCCTTTCCATGGTAAGTAGCGGATCCGTAGTCCAGTGGTAACGCGCTGGACTTAGTAATCCAGGGATCGCAGGTTTGATTCCCCGCTCCATCACTGACAGTACTAACAGTCTTTTGGACGAGACTTTGAAAAACCGAGGTCCATGTATGATGCTTTACACCGAGCACGTAAAAGAACCAGGAGTGCTTCTGGAACTTGGGCATCTCCTGTATCATGCACTATCCTCCAAAAATCTAAAATGACTAACAATCTTAGGGAGGCGTCGCCCATATGGGAAACCGGTGGTGAAGAAAAATGATCGCAAATACAAAATTTCCATGGTTTATCCAAGGGTTTATTGACCTAGCCTGATACTATCTATAAGTAGTAAACTTAATGCTGTGTTATTTAGACAATGTTACAATGTCATGCACTGTTGTTCAGTGATAAAACAACCTGCTGCCTAGTTTCATACATACAGATACACATGTTTATTTCAATCTTCTCTACATAGTTAACTTACCCAGAGCTAAGATGAACTTTTTAGATCAGTCTTCCTTTGTCGTATATTCCTTCCATCAATATTTACCATAAGTTACCCCTCTTATGGTTTTAACGCTTTGATACTAGCATTGTCCTTCACCAACATTAAATGAATTGAATTGAAATATGAACATGTTGCCATGGCAACCAAATTAAGATAAACGCTTATAAACATTTTCTACCCATAAACCAATAGTCAATTTAGAATGATTACGAACATGTGTCCTCTTTGTAAATAATTGTCTTCAAAGATTGTGTCTGGTTATCTTATAACAATGTGAGTAGTATTGGGCCATCCTGGTCCTTATGTATTCAGGTTTGACATTAATTTGCAAACTTATTACATTATAGGTATCACTGATTGAGAGACAAGAAAGAGAGAGGCACATGGACAAGATTAGCAGTCTTACTGCACAACTGAGTGAAGTGAGTGAAAAATGCAACAAGATGTCATTGGAACTAGACAATAAGAAAGCTGAAAACCAAGAATTCAAGCATCAGGTTCGTGAAACTGGTGATCGTGCAGACACCACAAAAGTTCAACTGGAAGCCGCACTTGCTGAAAGGAAACATCTTACTGATATGCTGTCTGCAAAATCTTCAGATTTTGACCGAGTCTCCCAAGAGAGAGATTACTATTTCAACATTATGGAGCAGAAGAATAATGAGTTATCTCAGTTGAAGACAGAGAAGGACAGGTTGAGCTTGAATTTGGAGGAGAGGGAGAAGAATATAATGATGTTGCAAGAACAAGTGAATGAACTTAAACACATGTTAGATAGTGTATCAAGAACTAGTGAAAGTTTAAGAGAAGAGAGAGATGTACTGGTTCAACAGTTACGTGAGACTACGACAGCTTTAGAAGAGTTGAAATCATCCAGGGATAACATGGCTAAAAAGATGAAAATAAGAGAAAAGAGAGTGCGAGACTTGGAGGCGGAAAAGGCAAAGAATGTTGAAGAGATTGAACTGAAAACTAAAGAAATTAGTATTATTCAACAGGAGAAAGAGACTCTGTTCAAAGAGCTGAAGGAAAGCAGGTAATTATACTATAGTGTTGGAGCTTTCATTGGATTTATTAGCTCACCTGAGCACAAATTGCTTGATCATTCAGTGATGAACTAAAAGGATCATTGGCTGTTTGTCCTCCATCTGTCATCCGTTGGCAACATTTTGATTGTTTATATTATATCATCCATATTTCTTGAGCTAACCTAACCAAACTCGGATGCTATGTATAAGGTCATCAGTTCTCAGTCAAGTTTTATTATGGGCCAAATCAGTATATATTATCAAGAGTAATGGCCCTTAATTTATCAAAAATGCCATATACTACCATGATTACGCTCTAGCTTCTTCATTCCTCTACCTAATCAGTACAGAATGTGTACAATAAGTACCAGTAAGATCTAGCTTAAGTTTGATTGTGAGCCAGATCAGAGTAGCAGGTCTAGTTGGGTATTACAGTTGATTGTCCTTGACCTTACAGATTTATGTCTGAAAAATGTTTTTGGACAATTTATGGTCACTGATTGATATTGTTTGAATGCAGTATGTAATAGCGTTATGTAGATAATACAGTTAATTCCTTTTTCTCTACGTATTTATGAGAAAAACAGAGTTATATCGAGAAACTCAATCTCAATGCATAATTATATTAAACATTTAAATAAATGTATTTCCATTGGAAGGTGTATGTCGTAGTTCTTTTGTGCGTGTTTTGGGAATTTTATTGGCATTTGTTGTACAAGCATTATCAAGGGAGGTAACTGTTGTAATATGCAATGGTATGGAAGATTGGAGTAATTTCCCTTGACCTATGATATTTTACAAAATAATGGTTAGGACTTTCTGGTTATGATTGAGAAATAGCAAAATGCAACCAAGATAACAGCAAAAAAGTTTGGTCTTTAAAACCACTTCTTTTTGCTCAAAAGGTTAAAAGTCAGAATGTTTAATGACAAAAGTCTTTCAAGTCTTAAGTTATGTATGATTTTATTTGCATTTAACTGCTCGTATTTATCTGAAAGATTGTTGGTGGGACATACAACCTAACACATAGGTGTATTCAAATTGAGTATGATTTGTTTTTATGCTGATATTAAATGTACATGTATATTGTTTACAGGTATGAAGTTGTTGGTATGTCTGAAGAGAGAGATTCATTGAAGAAAGATTTGGAGGACCGGAAATATCACCTGGAAAAGACAATCAATAAGTTGCAATATAGACTTAAATGTAAGTGAAAATGTTTTAAATGTACGCTTCATATTGCTCTTTTTCAATTAATTCATTTAAGGGCAATCAAATTTAGTACAGTTTCATTGTGACTCGTACAGAAGTTGAAACTGCAATTTTCCATATATTTCTCAAAGAGGTAGCTCTGTAGTTTCCCGTCTTGTAGATGTGGTTTTTCGGTAGATTTGCAGTAAATGGCATTTGTTTTTAAAGCTAACTTTACATACTAATGAGAAATACGTTGCATTCAGCATCAATTGTTTCCTTGTGTCTGAAGTTTTGGAAAATGTCTGTGAATGTTCCAAACTTTACAAAAGTAAATGTATTCTCATGAACCTGTTCAAATGTATATACGTTGAAGCATATTTTTGACAGCCGCAGAGCATGATCTAGGGCTTGCACAGAAGGCTTTGAGGAAACGTGAATCTGTTGATAACAGTGCTGTGAAAACTGCTGATAAACTACAGAAGGAAGTGACGGCAAAACGTAGTCATCTTGATACTCTTCAGTCAAAGATAAGGTGGTACCAGGATCAAATTGATACACTTCTTAAGGTAAGTGTTTTATCAGACAGTCTTAATGAAAGCCAGTCAGTAACTGTGCAAAGAATTGCTTGCTTCATTAATTTATCAGTTACGACCAGGTTGGATTATTTTTACCACACATTTCATTTAGTCAGATGTATTTTTTTGAACTCTTATATAATTGTCATTATTTGTGTGGAATCAAATTTTGTTTGAAATAATATTCATTTGCTAGAATGGTTTTCTAAAGCAGAACACTTGCACTGCCATCCAAAAGTTTCTTCACACTTGAATATTTTGAATTTCGTTACTATTTCTTACAGAATTTCAAATAAAACATGTATGACCATGAAGTAAAATTATTCATCCCACTTCTGTGATTTATTGCGTGTGAAACAAATAAGAAAATACATTTATTAATGGGAAATTGTCAAAGTGTGAAGGAACTTTTGAAGGGCAGTGTATGTATTGATCATGATACTAAAATAGTAGAGTCAGGAGACGACAAACAAGGATTTATTTACATATATGTGGCCTTACCATGTTTGTATTTGTTGGTTTTCTAGGAGAAGGGACATTTGGAGAATGACAAGGACAAATTGAAGAGCAGTTTAAACAAAGCATTAATACAAAACCAGCAGTTGCAGGTAGATCTAGAAACATCGAACAGTCGAGCGTCAGAGTTGAAGAATCATTCAAATAAGCTAGAAACATCGCTGGAGAAGGTAATTATTCCTACTTGGTAGTTTGTTCCATTTTATTCTTGCTTACCGCATCGGAATTTACTATGTTTACCCCATTGGTGGGAATGCCATTTTAAACACACCCCTTCCCCTCTAACTCACACCTCCATGAGTCTGCTACTGATGGTGTCACATAACATCAAATAGCGAATTGACTGGAAAAAAACTATCCCAGTCCTTTAATTTCACACTCATGTGTTCTCTTGTCATTAGATGTGATGTGAATACGTGCATTAACTGATGTATTTTTTAAAGCAGCATTTTCAGCTGCAAATGGTTTGAAATTAAAGGATTAAATGTAGTGACTCCTTTCTTAACTTTCCATTGATTTCTATGATGAACTTGTGCAAAAACTATTTTAAAATATCATTTGCTGTCAGTTATTAATTCTGTTTTATTGTTAGATTAATACCTGCTTGGCTTTTAGTCTTTTCACTGATCTAAGAACTGTTCCTATGGGGAATTAAAGCACTTTGACAGATTATATTTGCGTTTAAATCCATACTTTTGCCTTTAGCATACACTTCGCCATATGGCTTGATTTTTTGTGCCGTAAAACTTGCAATTTCAGTAGCTAGTTTAATAAATGTTTGATGACAACTCTATCACTGCTTTGCAGCTAGGAGGTCATTAAGTGTAAAGAACAATACACTTAACAAAACTTATAAGTATGCATGTATAAATATGAATATATCTTAGTCAATATTAGTCTGATCTTGCTGAAATCTTCAACAAATATAGCGTATATACCTGGCATAATGTTTTGTTTATTTCATGTCATAAATCCACAGATTGAATAAATAAAATCAATAGATGTGATGATGCGAAAAAAATCAGTTCTGCAGCTCCCACTTTAAGACAATCTCATTGATTGGAAAGAGTCTAATAGTGCATGTGCTCGCCCTAATTCAATGCATCTTGGTTATTTTAATCAATAAATTTGACCTGAAAATCTTTGTCTACTCATAGCCAATAACCAATATACAACTTTTCGTAAAGAAATGTTAATCAATAAAACCTTTATTTGACAGTAAAAAAGTGCACACTTATAAGTTTTGTTAAGTGTACATGGTCACTTGCTTGTATGAAAAGTAAACTTATGGAAAGTTGATGTTGTGGTATAGTTCTGTTGATGAATTGTTTGGCTATCAGTGATAGTAGTTTACTGATTTAAATGCTTACAAATTTTTATTTCTGGAGATAATTGTGAAAAATGTTTGAGAAGTGCAGGTTAAACAAATCACATAAGAATTTGAAACATTGAAAACAAATTAAGTATCTGCTTGGTACATGTTTTTTGTCATTCTTTGAATCAAACTGACAGAATTAGGGGATTGCTTAAGTAGATAAAAACATGTGTTATAGCAAAAATGGTCCGAGAAATGATGAATTTGTGGCAAATAAACCATCATTATCTGTTACATGTTTATTGTACTCCACCTCTGTAATTCTCTCATGAAACATGTTGTGATAAACAAGTATTCAAGATTCCTTTGTGATTTTGTTTGTCTTCTTTTTCACTTTATATAGTGTTCATGTTATTTTCTGCACAGTTTCCGCCTATTGTTGCCAGCTGTCTTGACTTGTCCTGTGATCTTTTCCATCCATTCATTTCCCCCTTTCACTGTTTGTCCTCTTTGATTCTCCAAGTTATTCGTTATGGTCGGCCAGGCCATTCCATGTGCCTCTGTTCTTTACGTATGAGCCCTTTAACCTCCTCAAGTGCCTTATGTTTTATGGATTGTTGTTTTCCCGGAGGTCTGTGTGGAGAGGCACTGTCTTATGTATGTGACATTCCCTGTAGCAACTTATTCTCTCTCATTTTTGGATATATAACTATCATCAATATATCAATATTAGTGCTCAACCTTGTAGTCCAACTAATGAATACACTATTTTTTTTGTTTGGTAATTTTTCAATGCATGAAATAAGACAATACTTGGTTTTGTTTGATAGATTGTTATTGCAAACTTTAGTATAACAAGCAAGTTAGAGGGATTTAAAACATACTGTTCTTTTAGAAATAAAGATTTAATATCTGGAATAAAATACTGTTCACTTAGATATGTTTGGTGGGGTGTTTTCATTTCACCGACTTTTGCTGCTATTATAATTGGTAGAAGGACACCAATAACATGGCGTTACACCAATAACATGGCGTTACACAATAACATGGCGTTACACCAATAACATGGCGTTACACCAATAACATGGCGTTACACCAATAACATGGCGTTACACCAATTACATGGCGTTACACCAATAACATGGTGTTACACCAATAACATGGCGTTACACCAATAACATGGCGTTACACCAATAACATGGCGTTACACCAATAACATGGCGTTACACCAATAACATGGCGTTACACCAATAACATGGCGTTACACCAATAACATGGCGTTACACCAATAACATGGCGTTACACCAATAACATGGCGTTACACCAATAACATGGCGTTACACCAATAACATGGCGTTACACCAATAACATGGCGTTACACCAATAACATGGCGTTACACCAATAACATGGCGTTACACCAATAACATGGCGTTACACCAATAACATGGCATTACACCAATAACATGGCGTTACACCAATAACATGGCGTTACACCAATAACATGGTGTTACACCAATAACATGGCGTTACACCAATAACATATCGTTACACCAAAAAAGTTTTCACTGCTATTTACTTTCACAGAGAGATACCAACATCAAAATTTACCAACTTAAACAGTTTGAAATATATTCTAGGTTTACTGTAGTTATGTTGAAAGTGTTCAAATACGATTTGGATATTAAATAGCTTCAAAAGACAAATATATTTCATGGCTGATTTAAGTGTCATCTTAATGATGTTTTTACATGGAAATTATCAATAAAAGTCATGATAAAAATGTATATACAAGGAAATAAAAGTGTTTCAGGAAATTCAGATTTTTGGTACTTCTATTATGGTTTGCAAAACATATAATGTGATTCTTTTCTGTATTTCTTAAAACAAATGAAACATTACAGACATTTGAATCATCATGGTATATATTGGTGAAAAGCCATTTGTTGTCAAAGAATATTATGTTGTATATAAATTTCTGTCAATGACTGTTTTCGAATATCAAAGTCTTCACAGATATTTTTAAAGGTAGATTGACTTTATTTTTTTTTGAACTATGCATGGTTGTAAATATGAAAAAATAATTTGTAAATGCCTTCATCTGGATATACTCTATGTCACTGCATTGCCACTTTTCATACATGTTTTCCAAAATCCAACTCCACAAGTCCGATACCAGGATTTTCTATTTTGATCTACATGCCAAGTTAGGACTAGTATTGGAAATACCTGTATCAGACTCAGGTGTTGCAGTTCCAGGAATCTTTCAAGTAATGCAGTGTTTTAAAGAAAGTCTGTATGAAGCCATTAACATGACATTTCCTCAGAATTATTAACTTATTTTGATCGAAAATGAGTCGGTCAACCTTTAACAAAATGGTTCAAAAATATTCAGATGTATTTGCATTATGGAATTAGTTTTTCTGTCTGGAAAGTTCCACTCCCAAATCTTTTATAAATAGAGAGAATGATTTGTTTCCTAAATTCAATTCTTCATTTTGTTGCTCAAAATAACATCCGAGAATTTGATATTTCTTTTGATCCTTGACAAAGGATTAGATTAGTATTTTACTGTTCAGACTCACTGGTGTTATAATTCTGTTGATGTATAAGAAACTACGTTATGGAAAGATACTGTAATCCATCACATTAAATCAAAATTTATGAGTACAAACTTACAAGGCCTTTCTGTTTACACAGTTTGTAGAATAAACAGCTGCCAATCTATAGGTCGTGACGTTAGCGTCTAGACAAGGTAAAGGCTAGTTTCAAACAATTCCTGTTTTAAAAGACAATGCAAAATTTAATCAAACACACTCCTATTTAATCATCGATTTGTCAAATGATGACATCCTTCAGGTGGTTATCTACATCACAGGAGAGTTATCTCCCTTTGTGCTTGTATAGCATTATACTTAATATAAACTTATACTACAGAAGGCAGGGAGAGAACTCCAGAAATAATAAAGGGAGAGAACTCGTGACACGACACTCTCCATTGATCTACATGTGTATGATGTAATAGTAATTGTTCGATATTTCTTAGCTTATAAAGACACAGAAAAGGGATGTAAGTATATGGAGTGTGGATTTGATACAGAATTATAAATACTTATAATCTAATGATAATGTTTGGATAATGTTTTAGATCTTAACAAATAAATTCTTATCAAATACTTTGATTTTTTATAAAAGTTATTTGTTCTAATATTGAGTTATAGGGATTTTTTTCACACATTATTGAGTAGTCGGTGGTTAATAGGTTGGGAATTATTGTTAAATTGTTAAATAATTAGTTTATTTCTCTAAATTAACAATGTTAAAGTCGATTGCATTTGCTCAGCTCTATTTCACTAACTTATAATGAGTACATTTTGTATTAACATACTTACCACTGCAATATTACTGTTCTGCTATATTTTGCTTGTCTAAGAACATGCTATGGCATCATGATACCAAGTTAACAGTTGAAACACAGCAATTTGGTTCCATTAGGCTGATAAAACTTTATTTGAGATACAAATGGCAATTCTTATAGCTTTACTTATCAAAATGCAACCTTTCATAAAGACTGCATACCTTATTTAAAACTCACAACTTTCAGACAAGACCTTATTCCTATATTGCTTGAATATACTGTAAAAGTGGAATTTTTGCGGGTTATTAATTTTGGCAATTTTCATGAGATTGTTTTCGATATGCAAAAGAAAAGTTATCTATATATTATTATGTTAGATTTGCAACAAAACTGAAAGTAGAAATTCATGAATATTTATAATCAAGAAACAACTTGATTGCTTCAATTGTGAAATATTGCCCTCACGAAAATACCTGATTTACAGTATTGATGGATAAAAGTGAACTACTATTTGGCTGAATGCGTACAATAGAAGAAGCAGATGTTCTTCCTTTAACCTCTTGATAGATAATAATTTAGTATAGAAGTAAATTATGGCTTCTTTGAATCAGTTTAATGAATATTGAATTCTGCCTTAAGTGTGAATTGTACTTATTTCCTGTTAAAACTATAGCCTGAAGACTTAGAATGTCATTAAGCCATTATATGTAACTGACTACATGTATAAGTCTTTATTACATGTAGTATCTAAGTCTCATGTCACAGTTCTACATGCCCTGTTCGTCATTATTTGTGACCGCTTTAAAGTGATTCATGTAATGCTACATATATGGGGAAATCAAACAATTTTAATATATAATATGTGACACTGATTATTTGTTGCTCCTACTATATTACAAAGGGAAGTCTTGGGGAACAATATTTCTGATGATACACAAATGAGGGCATTCCTGATTGATGTTTTGGTCTATTGTAAGAAAAGCTAAATGTTTGTACTATATTTTGTGTATGGCATATGATTTATGGTGAATATAGTTATGTTGCATTGGTTGGTAGCCTTGGGTATCCTATGCTAAGTTCAACGTATTTGATACAGTGGACAGCTCCTAGCCTTTAAAATAAGCCAGTGCAAAATGTGCTTTCATAATGTTATAGAAGTTGTAGATGTTTAATCTGCACATCAATGCTGAATGCGAAACTGTTCTAAATGCATATAAATGAAAAGATGGGACAGTTTTGCGTGCAGCCCTTAACATGGCCTGTCCTGTTAGCTTAGTTGATAGAGTGCTGGGCTTAGTTACCCTTGATGTCAGGGTTTGATTCCTAGACAGAGCATGTCCTCCTGTGATATTTAGCTACGGTCATTTGTTATCCACTATTGATTCATGTAGGGCAGTTGTAAACTGTGGAGCTGCAAGTAAATACTACTGGTTGATTAATGATTCCAGGAAAGCTGTTAAATTAACTTGGTTAGGTCAACGGTCTGCCATGTATGACTGAAAAACTGTTGGAAAATCACACTAAACCCTATAAAATGTGAACAAACTAACCATTACACCATTCACTCAAGCGCTGTACTTGCTGTGAAGATACCAAAGTACTGGCTTCCTGTGCCGTCATATTATAATCATAGCTCTAATATCCGTTAAAAGATACTGAGACAAATGAGTGTGATTTGATTTTAGAATTGCAATACATCTTTTGGTATTGATGCTGCTGATTTGTTTATGTGACTTGAATGTCTGTTGAGAGATGCATTATCTCTTGTTACTAATTGTTCATACATTGTATATGGTATGCTGAAGAACAATTTCAACAACTCGATTACATGTGAGATTATTGGCTGCCTTGTGGGATATCTGTTATGTTAATCCACCTTGTAACAGACAACTGACTGGGATAGCTTATTTCATGATTTGTTGTAATTGCTTTAGTGCGTGCTTGCACAAATTCCTATGGGTATATGAGCATTTTATACAAATGCACTTTCCAGATTGTAATTGAATCTGTTAACAGAGAGATAAAATCCATTTAATATTAATGTAAGTTCTCAATTGAGTTAGCAAGTTAAAATATTTGTAGGAATAGAACTTGAACTGCAAATTTAGTTAAAGATATTTTGACATGGACTTACACATGTTGACAAGAAAGTTGGTACGACTAGACTGGCTTTCAGCATGAATAAAAACTTGACTTTATTTATCTTTGTGAACAAGAAGCTTGTCCCAAACTGATATTGGCATTATCACAGACTATACAAGCTATTTTTGTGAATAGAAGCTTGTCACAAACTCCATGTTATCAATGTGAATAGAGGCTTGTCACAAACTATTCATGTTATCAATGTGAATAGAAGATTGTCACAAACTATTCATGTTATCAATGTGAATAGAGGCTTGTCACAAACTATTCATGTTATCAATGTGAATAGAAGCTTGTCACAAACTATTCATGTTATCAATGTGAATAGAGGCTTGTCACAAACTATTCATGTTATCAATGTGAATAGAAGCTTGTCACAAACTCCATGTTATCAATGTGAATAGAAGCTTGTCACAAACTATCCATGTTATCAATGTGAATAGAGGCTTGTCACAAACTATTCATGTTATCAATGTGAATAGAAGCTTGTCACAAACTCCATGTTATCAATGTGAATAGAGGCTTGTCACAAACTATTCATGTTATCAATGTGAATAGAAGATTGTCACAAACTATTCATGTTATCAATGTGAATAGAGGCTTGTCACAAACTATTCATGTTATCAATGTGAATAGAGGCTTGTCACAAACTATTCATGTTATCAATGTGAATAGAGGATTGTCACAAACTATTCATGTTATCAATGTGAATAGAGGCTTGTCACAAACTATTCATGTTATCAATGTGAATAGAAGATTGTCACAAACTATTCATGTTATCAATGTGAATAGAGGCTTGTCACAAACTATTCATGTTATCAATGTGAATAGAGGCTTGTCACAAACTATTCATGTTATCAATGTGAATAGAGGCTTGTCACAAACTATTCATGTTATCAATGTGAATAGAAGATTGTCACAAACTATTCATGTTATCAATGTGAATAGAAGATTGTCACAAACTATTCATGTTATCAATGTGAATAGAGGCTTGTCACAAACTATTCATGTTATCAATGTGAATAGAGGCTTGTCACAAACTATTCATGTTATCAATGTGAATAGAGGCTTGTCACAAACTATTCATGTTATCAATGTGAATAGAGGCTTGTCACAAACTATTCATGTTATCAATGTGAATAGAGGCTTGTCACAAACTATTCATGTTATCAATGTGAATAGAAGATTGTCACAAACTATTCATGTTATCAATGTGAATAGAAGATTGTCACAAACTATTCATGTTATCAATGTGAATAGAGGCTTGTCACAAACTATTCATGTTATCAATGTGAATAGAAGATTGTCACAAACTATTCATGTTATCAATGTGAGTAGAGGCTTGTCACAAACTATTCATGTTATCAATGTGAATAGAAGATTGTCACAAACTATTCATGTTATCAATGTGAATAGAAGATTGTCACAAACTATTCATGTTATCAATGTGAATAGAGGCTTGTCACAAACTATTCATGTTATCAATGTGAATAGAAGATTGTCACAAACTATTCATGTTATCAATGTGAGTAGAGGCTTGTCACAAACTATTCATGTTATCAATTTGAATAGAAGCTTGTCACAAACTATTCATGTTATCAATGTGAATAGAGGCTTGTCACAAACTATTCATGTTATCAATGTGAATAGAGGCTAATGTCACAAACTATTCATGTTATCAATGTGAATAGAGGCTTGTCACAAACTATTCATGTTATCAATGTGAATAGAAGATTGTCACAAACTATTCATGTTATCAATGTGAATAGAGGCTTGTCACAAACTATTCATGTTATCAACTTCATTATTTCCATTCATTATTTTCTCAAATTAGCATTCGCAGAGAATAAAAACACCAGAATACAGTGTATAGCTACAGGGTTTGTGTTAATTACTAAATAAAGTAAAACCTCACTTGAAGACCACCTCAATAATAAGACCACATACAAATTAAGAACAAATGTGTAAGTCCTTTTTCACTGTTTAACCAAGCTCAATATTAAGACCATCTCAATAAGAAAACCAATTTTCAAGGGTCCCAAATGTTGGTCTTATTATTGAGGTTTTACTGTAAACTATGTGTACTTTAATTATGCCCCCTTTCGAAGAAGAGAGGGCCTATTGGTTTGCACATGTCGGTCGGTCTGTAACCTTTTCGATTCTGATCAATTACTCAAGAACCCTTTGACCTATCATCCTCAAGCTTAGTCCACACATTCACCTTTGGTAGCAGAGGAACCCTGTGGATTTTTGGGTCAAGGCGTCACAGGGGGAATAATGTTTTACAAATATCTCTTGTTAATCTGATGTTGGAGATACTTCTCTAAAGGTGTATACAATGTAATAGTAGTATACTATATAAACCTATGTTATTTTCCCAGTATGTTGCTCTTGACAAAGTACTGAGAAAAGTTGGAAAAGATAAGGTAACAGTAGTGATGAAATCTGCATGGTGTGTGGTAATCTGTGTGAGTTACAAGACCTCAGTATTGAACATTTATCACATGGAATTAAAATTCAGAAATGAACTTCAAGCAATTGAAAATAGAAATGCTTTAAACCTTTAGAGATGATGATATAAATGATGGAGTTGATAAGAAGCAGTTGGTCGAAATAAGAAACTTTTACTATGATCTAGGTTGGTTTCCACAAACTGTAATCCTATCGTTATTTAAGAACCTTGATTTGTCAGTTTCGCAACTTTTAATTGTAATTAGATTGAATTGTGATGGTTTTTACATGATATATACCTCACAATGGTTTCGTCAATAATTAATGACAGCACATACATGTAGAATATAAAATTTTATCATCACTAAAATCTTTTTTTCTTAATTAATGGATTAATGTTTGCAAAATCGAAAAACAAGGCCGACCATAGCCCGAAGGGTTAAATGACACATTCTTGTTGCTCCATTACAAAAATTGTGTATTGTTTTTTTGTTGAAACAACAACACAATTTCAAAGATAAAATCTTGGTACAGAAATACAATGTGAAGCCAACGTTGACTCTTGACCTTCTTCAGGAACACTATGAAATTTTGTCAAATTGATGACAGTATTCGATTTGTCACAACTTGTTGTTTCATAAATTCTACACTAAACACAATCACAATATTAAAAATAAAAAATTTAAAAAAATTGTATGTTTTGATTTTTGGTTCATTTCTGAGATTCTATGGTTATGTGGTACTGAGGTCAAAGTAAGAACTAAATAAAATGACAGTAGAATATTAACATAGTATTCAGTGTAAAGTAACCTGGTGTAAAGGTAATATGGTATATCAGCTTTGTGTTTTGATTAATCATCTGTAACAAGATATATGTGTGAAATTATATCATGGTGTCGTTTCTACTTACCAGAGTTTATAGATGTGTAATGATTTGTGGTGTTTTTTTGTAGGATCGGTGGTTCAAATTTGTTTAACATTGTACTCAATTTATGTACCGGTACTATCTCAAATTTAGACCACGCTCACCGCAATCCGTCCAATCAGTGGCCTCTATTTCTTTTAAACTGTCCATATCGTATATACAACGTTCATGAAGTTCACATGTTCTAAGTCGAATAAACAATCTTGTGGCGTTGTCTATACTATATATACACTCGCTGACACCCATGTATCATATATCGTATAGACAGTGCCACTTGTTGTCTATCCTACACATACTCGATGTTTCTTGACATACTATATATAGATTTCGTGATTTGTGTTTTGCATTACTGTGTGTTCATAACTTTATATAAGCCATTGTGTAGACTATATATCAATGTTCAAGATGTATTAACTTTTACTATGTAATATAAAATTGTTCCTTGCTGTAAACTCCCACTGTATGGCTTCTTGTCTCATTTAAATGTCTTGTTCTTGTCAGTAATTCATCTATTATTTAGGTACTTGCAAATTATATCAGACATATACTTTGGTTTATAGACTATACATTGCATTTAATAGGCTCGTAGATTATGAAACCCTTCATTCTATTAAATGGGACATTTTACCATCCTTATAATGTCTGAAGCATTACTACCTGCACAGTCTACAGACAGGCTTGACACTTTGCTAAATAAGGGATCACAGGACTTAGGGGACATAAATGTTGTAATTTTATGCTTTTCCACTTTCCAATGAAATAATGAGATTTATCAGAGAAATATAAATTGATATTTCACTATTACAAAGCAGTGAAAAAATTATCAATTTGATAATTTTACTGATCTGACAAGTTAAGTGCCAAAACTATTTTCTTCATTAACTTTAACCTAATCACGTTGTTTACTAGTTATTTGTTTTTGTAATTTTCCGAATGACATTTTTCTTGTCATGTTACAATGGCGGATGATAAATATGAAGTAAATGAACTCACAGTTTTCCCACATCAGAAATAAAATATTTCATTTATTTCCTTGCTCTGATGTTAAATACAAAACACAATGTGTATATTAATGTAAGAAATTCCACTTGTGAAAATATTGCGTCAGCTGCTCACTCGATGTAACTTTTGTTGTAAGCCTGTTTTCAATAGTATTACAATTTTTTGACAGTTTTTTTCGGCTCAGCTATACTAACATGGTTTTGCTATTTGCATATCAGTGTTGTGTAAACCAATCAAATCTTACGTTAACCACCAAGGCAACTTCTCTTCAACCGAACAACATTTGTAACCTTGACGTGGATTGGTTAATCTTTCAATAAAGGGTATACGTTGCCTTACCGAAATCCACTGAATTTTGGTGAATTTACAGAAGTCTATTTTGGACCTGGAGTGACCCGCAATAGTAATTACATCTCGGCATTTTGCTATGTTGCACAACAAATCATAACCTTCAAATTGCGCCGACCATCTTTTTTCAAGATATTTCTTGTTTCTGTACCAATTCATTATATAGACTAGTCAAGATAGTTTAATCCCGCCATTTTGTATTTCGAGAACCTTCACTACATTACGACAAAGGGATCTGAAACAATAAATGCAATTTAAAGGTTTACATCATTTCCTTGATAGTTGAATTCATTTGAATCATATTATTTGTTACAACTTACTGCAATCGGAGTCATCAGAAAATGTCACATAATTCAGTTGCTGCTTGGAAACTACGTGAAATAGTATTGGCTTGTTAACACTCCTGTCCAGTATATTATTACAGTAAAACCTCACTTTAAGACCACCTCAATAATAAGACCACCACAAAATAAAAAACACAATTTTCAAGTCTATTTTCACTGTTTCCTCTTTATTCAACCTCAATAATAAGATCACCTCAATAAGAAGACCAATTTTTAAGGGTCTCAATGCATGATGGTCGTATTATTGAGGTTTTACTGTAATTATACATAATTAAAGTTTCCCTTCATGCCAGGATAAATATGTGCTGTATAAGGATTTAATTAAACCCAAAATAAATAAAAAATAACCAAAGGCTTATTGCAACAAGACAAATGTTCTGAATCAGTGTTAACTTTTTGATATTTTCGGATTCTGATAATCTTCTATAAACAATGCTTCCATCTGTTGTGCTATTTTTGTATCATTTTTGTAGTCTTTTAATTGATTTAGTTTGCAGTCTGTTTGTCCAGTGATCTTAACATTTCAATCTTAACATAAAATCTTGACAATTTATAGATTAATTGTTGAGATATATTGTTTTCTACATTCAGACCTTTAATTATGCCCCCTTTGAAGAAGAGAAGGCATATTGGTTTGCACTTGTCGGTCGGTATGTCTGTCGGTCTGTAACCTTTTCGTTTTCGATCAATAACTCAAGAACCCCTTGACCTATTATCCTCAAAATTGGTCCACACATTCATCTTGGGTAGCAGAGGAACCCTATTGATTTTGGGGTCACAGGGTCAAAGGTCAAGGTCACAGGGGGCATAATGTTTTACAAACATTACTTGTTCAGGCTTTTTTCTATAGTTCCAAATGGTCAGACTTATATCTGACCTATTCCCAAAGCCAAATACATGTTTTTTACCAATCAGAAAAAAAAATCCCAATCAGAAGCACCTACGAAAAATCGTCTACTGGCGCAACCAGGTATATCTCTTTGAAGCTCTGTGGCCATTATTGTCCCTTAATTGTGTCGTAAATGTTTATGGATAGTTTGTGTGTCTTAATGACAGTTAATAAATGCTAAAGCGATTAAAGTTTTCCCAAATTGGCCAATTTTACGATGCAAATTTATCTGTTTTGAGCAAGTGACCGAGAGTATTATGCTGATAAAAGCTCTATAGCAGCTGTGTCCTAACAACGACTAATGATAGATTGGTTCCAGACAGAATCGCTGATATTTGGTCATCCTGTGGTCAAATGACAGACATAGTGTGGTTAAAAGGCGTTGGTTATGTGAATACTTAAACCTACAAAAGATCAAGATAATCACAATTAGCTTCTTGATAAGTCACTGCATTACTGTATATCTCTGGCTGCTTGTATATATATCTATCAGTCCGTGTTACTGTTTGCCCTAATTAGGGGCAATCAGGGATCAGTTTTGCCAAAGGAAACTTCTGTCAAACACTTTATGTAATGTTAGAAATACACACGTACACATTAGCTGAGAAATATAACCACTATTCACCACTCTGTACTCAGTGCTCAGATGTCAGAATTTACCCTGCAATGTCGGATTTTGGAGATTTGACGGAGTGAAATGGTTTACTGTTTACTAAATGCTGTGTATTATTTTTTATACACTTTCTTAGAAATTCGAGTGTTAAACTTGGGTTGAGTGTAAGTATAATTACTGAGTGTTGTGTGTATTACAATGTATAGTGATAATCAATTCTTGCCCTCAATTCACACTTAAATCTCAAAGCAAATGGTCTCAAAGAATTTTCAGCAATCAGAAAGCATGCTATTCTTATGGGCCACTCAAAATTTTAAACTCAGACTCAGTCAAGTAAAATTTGACATCTGTGTAGCGTGTGCTAAGTCAGGTGAGTCATTCGGCCCCTTGTGTTCAGCTGTCTGGTTGCATAAATGTGAACCCCCCCCTGTCCATGCCCTGTCAACACTGTAAGTTCAGAAAACCAGTCATCATGACACCCTGATAGCCTCTCAGCCTTGGACAAGTGAAATCAATTTTAGACATGAAAATTCATAAAATTGGACTGGAATAAAGTGGATTGCATAAGATATGAACTTTGGAAAATGCATAAAAAACTTTTCCCCGGAGAGCTGGAAAATTTATTTGA
This sequence comes from Mactromeris polynyma, assembly GCA_032209605.1. NCBI lineage: Eukaryota > Metazoa > Mollusca > Bivalvia > Venerida > Mactridae > Mactromeris > Mactromeris polynyma. The sequence continues at coordinate 7,630,891 of JASFXZ010000022.1, forward strand.
ATAATCTTGAACAATATTAGCCATGTATTGTGCATATTGTCTTCAAGCAAACAAATGATTGCAATTGTTCTGTATTCTTCCCAAGAGGTTTTTAATCAAATGATTTCTATATCTCCTTTGTGTCCTTTTAAATTGCTTGGAAAACAACAAATGGGAAATAGATCGGAATATTTATAGCCCAGATTTTTTGTCATGTAAATTTTGTTGGTCTGTATGAATGTTTGAATCCATTGTCTTTGAAGCACGTTCATTGCTGTCACCTTAGAATGAGCAAGCAATTTTGTTTATAATGATTATTAAATTTTCTTTTCCATTGCGTTCAATAAGCAATTAAATGTTTTGTTCTGCCTCAATTACTTAATACTGTTTTTAATGGGTACAGGGCTCTAGAAATCTTTTCAAAGACATTTGTCCCGGACTAATGGAAATGTGAAATTTGACTTGTCCAACATAGGAAGCCAGTTGTCCGAGGAAATCGGTCAATTTAGTAACAAATAAACATAAAACAACGATAACTCTACCATCTAAAATTAATAATCACATGTATGTGTTTGTGGGATTCTAAGGTTTAACTTACAACTGAACAATTACTGATGTTGATTACGGTAGCTTTAAAAACATACTTGTCCAGGACGAACTTCAACTCAACTGTTGGTTACAGCCCAATTCAGCATAAGACTAGTCTGGGACATTGGACTAGTGGATTTTTAGAGCCCTGGGGTATTAGAGAGGAGAAGAAGATGTCAGAAAAATGTTGGTACCAGAAATGTTTTGATATTAAACTAATGACTGATGACACATCTTTGTAAAGTCATTAACAAATCATTTTACCTAGTATGAAATCTGTATATTTAAGGCTGCACTTCGCAATGCAACGACGCAAGCACAAGTTGAAATGTTTGAGCAGGAAATGACCAGGATGAAGCTCTCTCATAAACTGGAAATGAAGGTAATTACTGGTATTTTATTACTTTTTTTACCTCCATTAATAGAAGAGTAATTTGTCAAGTCAGCAAGTCACATTGTATGTTTACATCAGCTTGACATTGTCAACTAAGTATTGAAATGGCTTAACTTGATCTCAGTTTCTGACTAGTGCATAAAACCACGGACATATAAACCATGGATTCGAAACTGCTGATATCAGTAAAACAATAAGAAGAAATAATTTACCCACAATCCTTAGTGCGCGTAATCGATCGGCGATAGTCGGTAATCTCGGTTCATTTCCGTACGTTGTAGGCCCTTTTTATCGAAATTTCAATCGATTAAACGACTATCGTTCAGTCTTACAACTTAGTATTGAACCAAAAAATGCATACAAGCAAACAACAAGATAAACACAAAACATGAATACCGTCAAGAAATAATTATAACTGTTGTAAACATGACGATTACATCGGTTCAAAATGTCAACAACTCTCGATTCAGAAACAAGATGGCGGATGTCACAAATTGTTTACCGCCATTCATATCACCTTGGTCATTATCACAGATCATTTCGTAGATGTACGAGGTGTTCAGATCGTTTGATCTTGGAAGAAAATCTCACATATAAATATTACTCCGTTACTACGTGGTCGGTTATAAAGTGATATCCAGCATAGGGTGATGTTGTCGTGGCTCCTGATTAGAAAAATGGTTCAAAATTATATGTTTTCCGCGATTTGCTGTTTGCTCTTTCGTGAAATCACGTGCTATTAATGAACTGCGATAGTGAATCCCCAATGGCGTTATAATGGAGTTGCAGTGTACATATAACGGCCTGTTTCGAATACATGATTTATATGTTTGTGATAAAACTACTTCAAAACTGAGTGCTCACATCTATATTATGTATGATTTACTATGGTTTTCTGAATTATTGATACCAATTATGGTGTAGTTTGTCTCAGAAAAAATGACTTTTACACATCTATTTCAATAATGATAAAACTTTGATAAACAGTCAGTCTGAAGACGCAGTTCTCTGAAAGACTGGAATGACTGCACATGACATAACGCTGTGTATTGTGTGGGATGAAAGCAATTTTAGACATCAATTCAAAGTAAAGTTCTAGATAGGAAATTATTTTTTATTTCACTTTCTGAGCACCATTAGAGTGTATTTGAGATGTAATTGGATTTAGTAATGTTTCATTGTAGCAACTAATTTAGACACATTTAATTAGCATGTCTTTGTAAACCATACTTAATTTAATGACATATTTAATTAATCTATTTTTTTGTTATATTAGTTTAATTATATAATTCATTTAATTCTCTTCCTTTAAATTGTAGCAGCTTTTTAAAGCATTGAATTTCATTTTTAATTAACATCTTTTTGAAATTGACAAAAACAGCTCCATTACAGGAAATGTGTGGTTATTATTTGCTGTCCTCAAAACACGTTTTTGGAAAATGTATAAAGAACTTATATCTAGAATTTAAACCTAATTAGACCTGGAAAATATACAAATCAAATGACTTAACAAGGCTCTTGTTTGGTCATTTTGGGGCCATTTATGAGTACCAATCCAGTGCTTAAATAATAATTTCCTCCTATTTTCTATGAAAATTCCCATGTGATTTTGTGCACCTGGTTATTTTGTTGCACATTCATTAACTATGTGCAGAATCATGGCCCTTGCTTTTGTGACAAAGGACGGAAGTGGAGGCATCTGTGTTTTACTGAGACATTTCCAGTTATGATTAAAACTGATTTTACAATCCCATACATCTATAAAAACACTTGACTCAGTACTCCAAGCTGAATCTGAAATTCCCATCGGTTTATATCTGTGGAGACTACTGCCTTAACACAAGCAATTATTGTTTTTCTGTGGATTAATTTGCCTGATTCAAACATTGCTGATGAAAATTTTACAATTCTTCTTTAGGCTTTTCGAAATTGCTTCTCAGATTTCCTCGTATTAGGACGGACAATTAAATAGCCACAAGATATGTTGACAGACATAATCTCTTTCAATTGCTTGGTAGCTTGTTTACTTGCCAAAGAATTAGTCTCAGACCATGTGAAAATCTACAGCATCCGTTTGAAATTTGTCTGATATGTCTCATTGTCCTGCAGCTTACTGAGGCCTGCTTATTGTCTGGTCTTTCTTGCAATTAAGGACATATAATAATAAAAAGGGCTGTCATTGTTTCCAATATTTGCATATCGACGATTTTAATATATCGAAAGACAAATATCGACGATATATCGATATATCAACTCTATTTTTAAACTATTAACTCCTATTTTTCTGTAAGTTTATGTATATAAATATTCGACTTTGTATTTTTATGATAGCAAGAGACCCTTTAAGTAATTAATCCATATTATTACTGCACAGTATTATATTTTTCTTGCCAACATTTGGAATGCACTTATCCATTATAGCACTGTTTAACAAACGGTCAACTTACAGAGTGACGTTAAACATTTTCGGCACATTTTTAGGCTGTTCCCATTCTCCTGTATTATCCCACCATAATATGCATGGATATTTGTGTGTATTGAATATCCATCGACAGAAAAAAATCATCGATATATCAATATCCCTTGTATCAATGACAGCCCTGATAATAAATAAATCAGCTTCATTGAGCATTTTCTAGAATCACCTGTACTTTTTATCCAAAACTGTTCTACAAAACTTTCATGCATTAAGTTTGTACTGTCGGATAGGAAATTCTATTTATCAGACAGGCTAGACATCAATCAGTAGGACTGTTACACAAACTCCCCAGATAGCATTGTACATGTTTATATGAACTTTATAACTAATTTCTTGCCCTACAAGACACACAAGTGACACAGAGAAAACACTTTTCCAGCTGTAATGGTCTACATAATTAGATTTTTAAGAGTCTTTATGGCTTTTAGATAGTCTGTCTGGCAAAATGATAATGGATAAAAAGTTGTCTGATGATTTTATGTCTGAACATTCAGTGCCTATGTTATGCAGAGAACAAGCTAGGCTCAAATGTTTGGGAGAAGTCACTTCTCCCTTCAGCTGAGCTACTAGGGACGAGTGGGGAGAAATTAGGAAGACTGCAGAAACGATATGTAATGGCCGTTTCGCTTTTTTTGCATACCTCGCGTAAATCAGGGGATACGGTCAGTGAGAAATGAAGAAATGGAAAATCGTCACCCTCAACTTTGGGATGTATTTTGTCATTTTCATCTACTGACATTTGTCACTGCCCTTGGGTCTTTTCCTATGTCTGTTCCATTATTATGTTACATGTTCAATCAATAGAATTCTGTATTGTCTCATAGCCTTGGGCTGACGAATCAGTATGACCATTTCTCATTCTTTGAATAATACATGAAAAACTTTGTTGATTTTTAGGAAGCTGTACAGAAAATTGTTACTTTTAAGAAAGATAAGCCTGATTCAACTGGAAATGAAAAATCTGGAACCAGTTCAGTGCATACATCTGACACAGTCCAGCAGCCATCAGGTGGCGCTTCTTTGCAACCAGAAAAAATGGCACAAGAAGATAGAATCTTAGCTAAACAGTCTAGTGAAAATTACAAAGAAATTGGATCAGAACTTAAACTTCTATTGTGTGAAATGAGGAGTATGATATCAGTAAGGAAAGATTCACAAGCAGAAGCACCATTGACCTCAAACAGACATAGGGAGGGCAGAGAGCGAGAGGTCAAACAGAGATCAAGAGCAAGGTATCGACCTAAAACACTTGACATGTTACCATCTGAAAAAAAGACAGCTTTCAGTCATTATAGGTAAATAATAACAAATTTGTGAAGATGGCGCTTAGTGCATATTTGGGGGTCTCTTGTCCTAGTGTTGTATGGACAGGCTGTAGTGTGGCCAAGTTAAGGTTCAAACTCACAACCACATTGAAACTACACTACCATTTCTTATAGCTGGGCTTTTATTAAATTTTACCTTTGCTTGAACATTATTACCCTTTGTTGTCCTCTTTGTTGGCCAGAGACCATTCCTTGGGCCCCTGTTCCCATGCAGGTTTTGTTGGCCAGAGACCATTCCTTACGCCCCTGTTCCCATGCACGTTTACCTTTGCACCTCTTCAGTGCTTAGTATTTTGTAGGCTGCTGATTTTCCTGGGGATCTGTGTGGGAAGGCATTGTCTTATTTATGTGGTGTTGCCTGAAACTACTTAATCGCTCTTTCATAATGTTTTATTGTATAGTCCTTCAATATTTACCTGACAAATATGAATATCCATTTTTATTTACAAATTAAAATTAGCAAAATGTAATGTAGTATATTCAATATATATATAATTATCACATTCTCTTGATGAGAAGGGTGATTTACAATGGCAATGATGAATGTGTGCAGGTCAAATGCTATCTGATCATGTATACTTAATAGGTATTGTGATTATTAGAGGTTTATTCAATACTTTCAGAGTACCAGCAGCACCGTCAGATATCAGTTGTTATAGCGATGGTGAAGCTGATGAAAGAGTACATAATAGGTCAAAGTCACTCACTGGTACTTATGCCCTGTACTCTCCTAATCGAAAAGGTAAATAATTGATTGAAATAAAAGATTTAAAGTCACACTTATCTGCCGTTTACTAATTTATGAATGTGGTCATGTTGGCATTTACCTTAACCAGCGCTCCTTGTCGGTTTCCAACCAGTACCCAGGATTATAATGCATACTTTCATGTAAATATTTGTTATAACCCCGGGCCCATGATTTTCAACCAGTACCGACCTGTTCTTAATCAAGAAACTAATAACGTTCGCCTGTGGCTCAACTGGATGACACTGAAATGGCTTTAATCTTATTTGGAAGTTGCCATGTTTTTTTATACTTGATGGAAATTCAGGAGAGTTGGTTAGGTCAATGAATATTCTAAATCAATAAACTTCAAGCTTAGATAAATGTTTTAACTAATTGTCTTTAAATAAAATATCTGAAATTAATTTTACTGAAAGATATATATTTCATATTCAGTAAATTGATACTCTGGGGATTTTAAATTAGCTTGTCAGTGTTTTCTGTTTGTGAAACACTGAAATATCCTGTATTAACCGTGCTAGTCATTTACTGTCTTCTCCATTTTACTTGTCCACTTTGGAATAGTTTTCCACCATGCTGTAGTTGTTTAAACAGTTTAATAGTATGTTACATTCTCTATGAGCTTTGGCATTTTTTTTCTGCTTGGTAAACAAAGGCTAGATATTTGAGCTCTTGATTTTGCACCATTTTGTGAAATTCCCAGACATGTTTATGATTGGATATGCGTGATTACTTTATAAGTCGTACTGAGAGTATTAGCTGTATTTGAAAAATATTATTTGTCTGACTGAACAGACAATGCAACAAATTTATTACTAGTAGGTCTGGATAATATGTTCTACATAAAAAGTGGTTGCCATATTGCTAAAAAATATTATAAGAACTGTTAATTTTTATTGACAGTCAGACTGAACGCCGGGTAGACTGACCAACCAATTTTCCTGCAATGGTCATAATAGCCGTCTTTTAATTGATTCAGACCAGTCTCAAAATTTGCAAAAGGACAAAAAAATCTATAGTGTAATGGTGACACAATTGCCAAGTCACTGTCAATTAAGACAAATGAACAATACCCCTGGCAATCATTTTCTGTTAATTCAACTGAATGGAAGACCTGATAATAGTAATTATGAAATAATTACTCTTGTAACAGAAACTCCACGAAGAGGTTCTGTCAGGAAACATAGAAGAAGTCGTTCCGCAGAGATGCCGTCTATCTTGCCTCAGGACTCCAGCGCGTGGACAGACAGTGATTATAGAACTTCCGATTACTCGCCCCCTGTACCAGATTCTGATATTACAGGTAAATGTGCCGATATTGTCATTGAAATATTTGTCAGCCTTTCTTACAGAATGTTCATGTTATAGATCACGGTGTCACCATATACTGGTGTGTCGGTTTATTGCAATATGCTGCCAAATTGTATTGTACCATGATAAGAAATGAACATTCCGTTTTTTTTACAAACTACAAACAAAAATGTGCAAATATGAAAAATATCTACATACATTAGCAATATAATTATATTGTGGTATATTTTGTGAAGTATTGCAATACATCGTGGTATGTTTCAGGCATATCGTGACACGGTTATTGATAGAGAAACATTTATGTTGCATCACAGTGGTTGCATGTTTTTATTTTTCGTATGTTTATCCAATATTGCTTATAAATATGGGGATGATCTGAGGTTGGTAGATTGCCCTTTGTAACTCGTAAAACGCCTCTGGTTTCTCCATTGGTCTCAACTTTGATCTATTAATAATCAGTAAATAACATCCAGGGTTAGAAATTAAAGAGGAATATCTGTGGTGTAATTTATGAGCTTGAAAAATATCAGGTAAATTCATAGTGCTGCTAGAGTTTGGACATTTTTTAATTTAGTTAATTAATTAAAATACAGTATGGTGTGTGTGTGTTTTTGTTGATTTTATGAGTCTTTGCAAAAAATGGCAAATACAGAATCTTCACTTCAAGTTTTGAGTTCCATAATTTCCAGTTAGCGACAAGTTCACATATTAATTGATCATTTAACAGAATAAGGTCCTTAACAAACCCTTTTCAAAGCAAGCTATAAACCTTCTACATGTACTTGTTTTGTAGAGAGCATTATGTAGGGGGCAATGAGTTTGTTTGTCCTTAATGTTGAAAAATGCATTCTGGTTTTTGGACAGAATTCTGCCCATATTCCTCACATGGATGAATTGTTCCCAGATAATATCAGATATTACCGACCATTGAAAATTGATTGACTGTGGTCCCATGCATATTGTCACAAATGCTTTTGTATTACTATCTAGTTTGCTGTGACATTGTTCAAGTAATGGCAATTTTCAGTTGCCAATTGCTGTTCCATTGTGTCTTTTATAGTTAATGTGATTATATCATTGTTACTGTATGCTGGGTTTTTCCATTCATGCTGAGTTGTACACAGATATTGTTGATAATAGCGGGTGTTGTACTATTGTATCGCAGTTTGGGTTTAGTAGTCGCTACAATAGTTTGGTATCGAATCCAGTTACACTGTAATTCAGATTGACAGATTAATTATTGTGACAATTACTGAGAATTGATGGCTTTTTCTATTCATCCATGGAATATTTTATTGCTGACATATTGTTAATATATGAAAATCTAGCATGTGTTGATGGCATCCTGGCTTTTTTTTGTATTGTTATCTCATTTCATTGGTTTATTGATTGAATAGTTCAGTAGTTAGGTCTGTTGATCATGGATCGGTATATGCGTGTTTGCTTGAAGCGTTTATTAGCCATTAAACTTAACCGTAATTAAATTTAAATGTTTTATTTTGTGTCTGGGTAATATATTTGTACTTTATGTTCAAACAGCGTGTTTCAAATGAATAAACATGCTAACATAACCAACTGATAATTGAAGGGGTGAGTGAATGTGAAGCCTCTTAATTACACACATAGTAATCATTGCAACCACTACATTTGTGTAATGTGTTAGAAATGTCCCAGTACAACATCCGTTGTGGTGCCAATTTTAGTGTGATCTTGCATTTTCGTTTACTCAGAGACCTGTAAGCACAGCCTCTCAACAATTGTAGTGGTTTAGACATATTTTAAATTATGTTTTTTTGGGGGGGGGGGGGTGTTAATAAAATATTGTTAACCCACTGTGTATGATATTTATTGGCTATATTTAGCATGCCGACTGGGGGCCATCTTGTATTTTTTCAAAAAGTTTTTGAGCGAACTTTTACAGTTTTTTTAGGATTTTCATGAAACTTCACACAAATAATTGACATGAGTTGTAGTACATGGCAGCAATTCTAGATGGCCGACTGGCTGCCATCTTGGATTGTTAAAAAACTTGTGTGGCGAAATACTTTGCTTTTGAAGGATTTTCATGAAACTTCACACCAATATTCTACATAATAAGTTGTTGTGTGTAACAAAAATATTTTCATCACATTCATGAACAGGCTGCCATCTTAATTCATGATAAGTTGTAGTGTGACAAAAAAATTTTTCGATCACATTCAAGATGGCAGACGGGCAGCCATCTTGTATTTTCTCAATAATTTGTCTGACTAAGTGTAATCGCAGGAGTATTAAACACCTTCAATTTCATAATACACTCTGTGATTTGTTTTAAAAAAAACCTACAAGTAATAAATGATGCAATACTGTACTTTTCCGTTGCCCACATTGAAACCATTATTGAATCCTTGTGACGTTTCTGTAATTTCTCATGTTTTAAAACCTGCATTGCTTGAAGTTGGTAATGGAAATATCACATAAATTAAATCTTATTTGATAAAGTCACGTATAGGCTATTTAGTTACATGTATGTAGAATAGCACCTGACTGACATAATAAGCATCATTTGAACATTTTTTTGACATAGTGTGACACTTTTAGACTATATTGAATGTTGAAATTTGATATATTTGATATAGTTTACACTGTTGATGACACAAATCGTTTGAAGTGTGATATTAATTCTTGAAATTGAGACACGCTGGTGTGAAGTCTGAGGTGCCATCGTATTTCTGAAAGGAAGTGGATAATTATTAGTAGTATACTGAAAATGATCTGTAAAAGGACTGTTATACTGGTAATTGCAACATAACATAGAGTGGTAATAACACCCATTTATTTTTTTAAAAAACCAGGTTATTAGAATGGTGTGTGTCGTTGGGCGGGCGAGAGGGCGGCTGGGCGGGCGTCAAACTGGGTGGTTTCCGGCGAATAACTTGAGTTCTGTTGATCATATTGTAACCAAACTTGGTGAACAGTAAGAACATGTGGGGAGCTTGCTTGGGGTTGCTTTTGGACTCGTTCTGCCAAAGGTCAAGGTCATCGTTACTAAAAGTAGCAATTTGGTTTCCGGCGAATAACTTTTGTTTCGTTGATCATATTGACATCAAACTTGGTGTATAGTAAGAAAATGTGGGGAGCTTGCATGGGGTTGCTTTTGGACTCGTTCTGCCAAAGGTCAAGGTCACCTTTACTAAAAATTGCAATTTGGTTTCCGGTGAATAACTTTTGTTGGTCATATTGACATCAAACTTGGTGTGTAGTAAGAACATGTGGAGAGCTCACTTGGGATTGCTTTTGGAATCGTTTCGTCAAAGGTCAAGGTCACCATTACTAAAAATTGCAATTTGCTCTCCGGCTAATAACTTTAGATTTATTGGTCATATTGACATTAAACTTGGTGTATAGTAAGAACATGTGAAGATCTCGCTTGGGATTGCTTTTGGGTTTGTTCCATCCAAGGTCAAGGTCACTTAAAATATAAAAATCAGTTTCCACTTAATATCTTCGCTATTCGTGGGTGTATTGACATCAAAGTTGTTGTATAGTTGTTGCATAAATATATAATATATCTAAGTGTGAGTGTTTGTATGCATGTATCACCTTTGGCACCTTTGCAGCATTGATGATCATCATCTATTCATTATACAAATAGAGCCTTGGTTACAAATAATTAGGTTTAAAACCTGGTTTGTGGGCATTGCCCATTTCTTGTTATGTTTTCCAATGGTTTACCATGGAAAAAAAATGAATTATTATCCAATAAACTCGCAGTGAAATTTTAAAGCAATAATTTCACTGAAACCCACAACTTTTTTCCAAAAGAAAATCCCCATGGAGTGCCCCAATGTAGTGCCGTCCTGTCGTATACATTGTAAGAGAAGCAGCGTTTTCTCCCTTTCTGTTTACTTTTTTGACGTCCATTTCAATTGTATGGATACTTAACCACAACTTTATGATTTCTGAGAATTTGCTGACTGTTGCCATAGGTACAGTTTGTAATCAGAATTACTTTGAAGGTGAAAATATCACTTAAGATAGTCAAAGTACTTGGTATAGGTATTTAAAAGAGAATGATGTGGAATTATATAATCTTGGGATTATTTCTTTTATACGTTTTCTTAGATGGAAATCAATAGCAAACAGTTTTTAATCATCAAACTTTGTGGTACTGTTGTATGAGATTCTATAAGAAGAGATTTACGGGATAAATTGTTTACTTACTTGATTCGTGGGGGGTAATATAATTCAATATTTGAATTGGTGCGTCAGAAACTAATTTCCTGCTAATATGAGCTTATCAAATAATGTCATTGCCTGATAATGAGAAACATTGTTGAAACTGAATTATATCCATTGTGCCTTATTATATTGCTTCTATCCTTTACTTTTTGTTATCTATACCGCACGTGCACACTGATATGTTGTAGACTTGTTCATTACAATATAAGGATGGTATTTAATGTTGTTTGTGAATTCAGTGATCGGCCATATAGAAACCTGAATGCAAGCATATATAGTTCATATGACAATATTATACAGTAAAACCTCAATAATAAGACCACCCTTGGGACCCTAGTAAACTGATCTTAATATGAAGGAGGTCTTGATATTGAGGTTGAATAAAGAGCAAAACAGTGAAAATGGACTTGAAAGTTGTGTTAAGTGTTAGGTGGTCTTTAAGTGAGGTTTTACTGTACTTGCTTGTCTGAGATTGGACCTTTGTCTTATTTCTAGGTTCGACTCTCTTGTACCTCATAGTTTAAGCTTAATTTATTGGGCAATTGCATCCGCCAATGTGTAGGTCATAGGTTTCTTCCTGAGATGGGTTGTGTGGTGTTTATATAAGTGTGTATGTCCCCATTGGTCTATTGTAGTTAATATATTGGAAGTCACTACTTCACCATTTTTGCTTCATGGTGGGAAGTTGTCATTCGCTCCTGAATAACAGGTTGAAGTTCTGGATTGAAATCCATACATTTTGTGTATGAAATGGTGCTCTTGACTTATTTTAATGAGTTGGTCATATTTGACATATACCTAGTTTTAAGAAACTAAATTGAAAAACCATACACTAAAACATTTCTGATTGGTCACCCTATGTTTCTGCTATTTATCAACTTTGATAGCAATCTCTTAAAGCAGATCTGCTTTTAGAGTGTAGGACAAAAAGGGAATTTTGTCCGTATACCCTGCTTTTACATTCAAGAGGAAACTTTGGTTTCAGAGGATTATGGTATAGGCAAGAAGACATAAAACAAATTGGTTAATTTTTATTTCATGGTATCTATTTTGAGAAATATGACAGTATAAGAAGTGACCTGAATTAGAAAAACCATCTGAGTGAAGTTGGTTTGACCCCCCCCACCATAGCACGCACAAGGTCAATGTCACCAACTCCTTTACAAACACTTGGTGAAATAATTTTTGTTCCCTTACAATGTAGTCCAGCCATGGACATCACATCTCTATACTCTCGCTGTTACAAAGACGCATGTAAAAGTCGGAAAAGAGAGACGTGTATGTGGGGCTACTTACAATGGTACAATTAAAGTTCTTCACTGATAATCAGATCAACAAGCCAATCATAGAGAATTGGGCAAACTATCATATTTCAAACCTGAAGTGTTATTTGTGAATAGAAGGAGAAAAAGCTCACATTCCTTTAATGATTGCCACAAATGCCACAACCTAGTGCACGTTGATTGCCTATTTAAAAACATATTCATCAATTAACAGATCTCATCCAGATGCTACCTTAATAAGGATGTTGATTATTGAAAAAAACCATGGACACCTTGTTCAAGTTTGTCATTCATTGGAACTATATAAAAAATCCTTAATTATTTTCAAAAATGAGTTTTTGCTTTCAGATATTTGCAGCTTAACTAATGTTTTACTGCCGTCTTTTTCATAACAGCATCTGTCTGACATATAATCTAAGCATTCTGAATAATGGTTTTATTTCCATTAAAGAAAATCAGTAAAAAGGCTCTATAGAATAAATAGTGCTTATTTTACTATAAATTTCATTATGTTTCATTGTTTGTAGATAATCATGTTGTTTACAGATTATTTTCAATCCCTTGATATTCCTTAGTATCATTAACTGAATATTTAATAGCAAGACTTATAGAAGATAATCAAACATGATGTTTTGCCTATGATTTGGTTTAAGCTTATAATTGGTATTGTGTCATTAAGCTGATGGATGCAGATAATCTATGTTTATTCACGAACATATAAACCATGGATTCTAAACAGGCTGATATCAGTGAAAAGGTAACGAGAAATAATTTACCAACAATCCTTAGTGCGCCATTGATAAGTATCGTGACTTTCCACTAATTTATCGATCGGCGCCATTGATAAGTATCGTGACTTTCCACTAATTTATCGATCGGCGATAGTCTGCAATCTCCATTCAATTCCATGTGTTCCTGACTCTGTTGATTATCACTTAAATGACCGTGTAATGACTTTGAAAGTTTGAATATGACGATTGAAATGGCGATTCCGAAACAAGATGGCAGATGTCGCAAAAAAAAAATTGTAGGTTTGATCTCAGAAGAAAATCTTGCCGGTCGTTAGAGTTCAAACAAATTTAAGCACACGCATTAGGACGTTTCCAATCCATGGTTTATATGTCCGTTGTTTATTGATCAAACTTTATGGTGATATTTAGTGGAAAGAAACATAAATTGTATAATACAACTTCACAAATGCTATAGTACACTGTGAGATTGTTTGTCCCAAAGCAAAGACTTGATAGTTATGTCAGCATGTTTATTTTATTTTTTATTTGGATTTGTATATTTTTCATTTATCTATTAAACAATGCCTTTTGTGTGTTCAAAGCTGATTTACTTGAAATGATTTGTTGTGTTTGCATGCGTCCTTCGTTTTACAAATTATCCAGCATGTATATATAACCACCTTTGTTGATAAATAACATATTTTCTGAAACAACTTTCAGATACTAACACTTCTGTGGTAGAAACAACTGATGTAGAGTCTACAATCTCAGTTTCGCAAGATTTTGTTGATTCTGATATTGTTAGCTCCCTTTGTGTTGGCTCTCCAATAATGGAGAGCACTCAAGGTATACCTGCATGTATAGTTAGCTCCTTTTGTGCTAACTGACAGATAGTTTCTAATCTGTAATTACCTCCCTTTGCTTGACACTCAAAATAATCATTGCATGTTTAATTAGTTCTCCTTCTGCTCATCCACTTGTTGGTTACTATATATGTACTTACTTGTATCTTTCCTAAAAAGCTTAATATTTAGTATGTTATAGCTATGTGTATAGATAGATTCTTACTGGGTTAGGTATTTTAACTTATTGTAAAGTTAGCTCCCTTTGTGCTGACTTGTGTAAATATAACTGCTTGAATATAGTTAGATAACTATATAACTGTGTACACAGTTAGTTCCTGTGGCTAATATTATCTTATATATGCATGTTAAGTCATCTACATCTATGCTAATTTTTTAATGCAGATACGAATATATTGTTTGATGAACATGTACTGCATGTACTGTTAACTTGCTTTGTGTTAATCTACAGTTAGCTCCCTTTGGGCTCTTGATGGTAAATAATGTGTCAATATAATTTTGCTTCTGTGATACCAAATTTTCTCTTAGTGTTGTGTTATATGTGTATTGTACTCCTCTTTCTATCCATTGTATGAACTTTAACTGCTTCAAAGAGCATAAAATACCATATATATCATTATGTCTGTGCCAGCTGTGCATTGCTTGCTATAAGTGGATTCCTACTGATCATGATGCCAGTCTCATGTCATTATATTACATTTTACCCAATCTCATTAAAATCATGTCAACTTCAGCTTCTATACTATGTACTACCCCCACCCCTTTCTGGCCTATGGTCACTGACTTCTTGGCTTGTTCCATGATGTATTCCATCCACTATACCCTTCCCCCGCCCTTGTTGATTCCAAAATTCCAGATATTTCTTTTATGATTGGCCAGACCATTCCTTGCTTCCCTATTCATTTACATGTTTATCTTTGCACCTTCTCTGTCCATAATGTTTTGTAGACTGTTGTTTACCCTGGGTGTGTGTGGGGAGGCATTGTCTTATGTATGTGGTGTTCCTTGTAACTACTTAATCTTTCTTTCACATTGACATTGAATAGAAAGTATTGTAGCATATTCTGGATATTATTGAAACAGATTGCCTGTAACCAGAGTTCAGTTCTCTGGATTTTAGTCGGTCATTTTACTTCAATGGTAACCTCAGTAGAATACATGTTTTGTTTGAATGCTCAAAATTGCAAATGTTTTTAGGATATGTGTTTTAAACATAGATAAACATTGACACAAAAACGTCAAAGGGACATAGATACCATTTAATCACTGATTAGAAAAATCAAAAAAAATTCCCTGCCCAATTTAAGAACGAGCTGCATGATCTTTAATAGCACTGCAATGATACACGTGTCTCTTGGTACAGTTTTGATTCCTTTTGTTTCCTTTTATTCAGTTCGATTATCAAAATATATGAAAACACAAAAATTTCAATAACTCAGATATGACCAGATATGAACCTTTGACTTGGTTAAAAGAATTATAACAATGTGTTATAATATAAAATATGGTAGAGCAATGGCTAGAAATATAACTGAATAAAAGTAATCAGTTTGAATAGCAGCATGTGTAACTCAAAGATAATGAGTTTAAACTGATGAGATTTCTGACTTGAATATTGCTTCAGGAATGAAGGAAAAGTCATCTAACGCACCAAATCGAATATTCGTAAGAGTCAGTACCGAACTGAACTGTGAGAAAAAAGAACCAACAATAATGGAACTACCGTGTATCGTTGCAGGCCTAATATTTCTCAACTGTATCACGCCTTCTTTGTTTTTTACAAGATAATTTCAGCTCTTAGGGTTTGAACTGTCACTGTCTATTTCAAGTGAATGACTTTTCCATGGGAGAAGTAATACTGAGAAGAGAAATATTTGTTTAATACCTTGATATCTGCATTTCAAACAGAGTTGTATCAATTTTGTGGGATCATAAATCGATGGTTTTTAATAATATCCACAGTCATAGAACTATTTGTCATCTGGCAATCAGCAAAACATTACTTCGATAATTCAGAAATGGATGGGAACATTTTTGAAGTACTGCACATTGTAATAACACAATCTTTGCATTTGTCTGTATCCTTTTATAATGCATGATGGGTAAATTATAGAGAGTTGTGTACAATTTGAATTGATACTGAGTTATGAAAAGTCAAGTAAGTACATGAGACAGTCACCATTGTAAAACAGTGAAATTCAAAGTAGGGCCATACTGTTTTTATTTTTGTTAAGCGTCACTTTCGGATCCCGTATTTGAAAAAAATCACACAAAGTCATTTCGAAAAAACGCAAAGCCAGATAATAGATGATGTTTCATTTCACATGTTTTAATGAGGAAAACATGATTTAAATAAAGCTTAACAACTAATTTCTTTATAAAACATTAGATTAGTCTTACAGAAAAACTGACCAGTTTTCTCTGACTATTTTCAAACATGCAAGTTATTAAAATATTAACCAAAACATATGTAAATACGACACAGCCAATACTTCCTTTGGGAATTTTTTTTAACTTACGAAAATATTATATATTTTTTTAGCTCAAAGAGCTTAAGTTGAAAACCAAAGTGCATGCTGATGCTTAACAAAAATATAAAATAGCATGGCCTTACACAATGTGATTGATTGGGAGTCAATGCCCTAACTTCCATGTTCTGTGGTTACTTACCTGACTGCCTGTGTGGTGTGCATTTACTGATCTAAGAATGAAAGTGAAGTTTGTGTATCTGTATCTCAGGAGATTGTCACAAGTTATCTCCCTTTATCCCTTCTAGAGTTCTCTCCCTTTATCCCTTCTAGAGTTCTCTCCCTTTATCCCTTCTATATTCATATATTATAGAAGGGAAATAGAAGGGGAGATAACTGTGACGATCTCTTGTGATCTGTGTATACATGTATATATATAAAAAACAACATAATTATTTCACTTTCCTCAGTGTAAATATATTATGTATTTCGAGATCTCATCTTTGCTCACTGTGGTATATGCCTTTTTCAGAAGACCTCTCCCCACCCACTGTCATACCAAATACTCAAGATTTATGTCAACGACTTGAAGAGAGGATTGCAAGTCTTACCAAGATGGGAGGTAACTTACAGAAGGAGAATAAAGGTACATTTCCCCATTAGGAAAACAGGCGGGTAATTTGGAAAAAATGCCTTTAATAGTAGAAATATTTAGCTTTATGGATTAAGTGATTTCTGTTCTATATGTAAAACAATAGTGGAGAATGTTTTACAGGGATACGTCATGTAAGAGGTGATCCAATCATTTATACATGAACCCATGTTTTCTGTTTTTAATGCTGTGTTATACCAGCTTATTCTCATCCTGAATATTGGAACATAAACAAAATAATGTACTGACTATTTTGTTTTAATATGCTCAAGCTTTTATCTGGAAATAAAATACAAAATGAAATGTCAGAATAGTGGTAATGTCACTATTTGAAAGACGGTATGCTTTAAATAAACAAGTGGTGAGCATGAATTATTGATGTTATAATATTGCCCGAAAGTGGCATGTGCATTACAGTTGTAATAAAATGTATGTTTCAAATACATGAATAAGTGTTATTTTATTTGTATACAGTTACTGGCTCACCTGAGCAATGCTTACGGTGTGCTGTTCTGATGAACCCTAGTCTGTTGTCTGTACATCAGTTTTTCTTCAAATGGCTTCTTCTGAATTAATGTTCACTATCTTTGCCTTTGTCATGTTTGTCTGAAAGGTTTTGTTCCTTTGCATATTCTGGCATGAGTATTTTCCACAGATTAGTGGAAATCCATGGATTTGACGCTCGCAAGGGCCGTATTTGAGACAATTTAAGCCATCTTAGATGCTTATAAAGCCAGGAGCTTCATTTTGAAATTTTGCATTCTCATGCCTGCATATTGTAAGTTGAGCAAATAAGAGCCAATTTAGTTACCATGGGGACAAGTTGGTAAAATGTCCTCTCAGCTTGACATGATTGAATATACATTTGCAGAAATGATCACTAGGATGTTGTTTTTCATAGCTGTTAACATTATTTTTTATGCTTTATAATATGGCTGCAAGAGGTTGGGCACATTATTATGTTGATATTTTCATCATTCTTACTACTTCACTGAAAACTTGCACTCGCAAGCATCATATCAGTGTTACTCAGGTGAGAGACATAGGACCATCATATGCTTTCTTGTAGTTTAAAACCACTTAAAAAATTTCCTAGAGGCATTTGTTAATCCACAATAAAGACAAAAGACTTGTGTAGTCCTTGAAAAGAAACTCAATTGCTTGCAGTGTTTGATGAGATTGTTTGGATGAATGTTTCGAGTCAGGGATTTTTTTCCCCATAATGAGTTGTTTTCGTCTTGGGTTAATTGAACATGTCAAGAGATCTTGATTGGTGGTGTCTGGGTGCTCATTGGTTCAGTAAAGGTGTTTGCAGCTAACATTTCGTAACGTTTGCAATTTGGTTCCCCGTTTGCAGTGAATGTGCTACGGTGGGCCAGGGATACAAAACAAAACAGTTTCATAACATTCGCTACTGAATGCAAGCCGTAACTGAATGCAGGGCGGGGAAGGGCATATTGTGTATAATTGTTAAGTAATGTTATCAAATTGTTTGTATGATACCACTCGAGAGAAAATCTGTACATATCTTAATTCTAAACCAATCCAGTGACCTCCATGTCATAAACATGGCATCACAGGTTTCCTTAAATGACACACAAAAGCATCTTGGGAATATCACTCAGTATTACCTCGTGGTAAAAATTTGCATGTGTCTCTTGTGCTGAGAATATTTCAGATCATAGCATGACTCCTTGCTATGTCTCAAATATAATGCTACTTTTTTTCGCCATGCATTCCAATTATTGGATAAATTTTTTGTTATGTTTTCAGAAATGGCAGATTTAATGAAAACGCAAGGGAAAAAGTTGAAGAAAGTAAAAGAAAATGAGAAACGTATAAGAAAGTCAGCCAGATGATATTGAACAGCGTAGAATTGTAATTTTGATCTGTGATAAAGAGGTCTTTGAAATCAAATTATGTTAGTTCTTAACAATTGTTAAGGTAGTCTACAATGTGTATGTTCTGTAGTTTTTTCAGAGAAATACAGTGTATGTAGAAAGGATGCTTTGTAACATTATGCACTTATCTTCAGGAGCTAGACAGTATGTACAGGGGCATAGCAACAATTACACAAGAAAGCAGTTGTGTATCCTGAGCAAAACGTGACAAAACGCAATATCTGCAAAGAGAATTTCTCAATAATATATACCCTACAATGCACCAAACTATGGCAACCTAATGGTGTCTTCATTTTTACATAGTATTAAGGAGGTCCTGAAGACCATTATTTCCGCCCTAATCTTGCCGCTTAACAAATCAGACGCCTTTTTATACGCTCAATTTTGTCAAGGCTATGTCCCTGATGTTTATTTGTGCAAGTGTTATAATTATTGTATCAGTGTTGTTTAATAAACAGTGTATTAGTATGTTCATCATCTACAGTATGAGCATCCTCGGTACCCAGGTTATTCATAACATATGTGATACCCTGGGCAAACTGACTGTTAAAGTCTCGTACTCATGAATAATTAATGAGGTGAAATCAAGCGCTTGATTGGCCGCATGACACACATCTCATGCGATACGGAAATTGCCGAGGAGTTACAGATGAAATCGCTGATAGCTCTTCACAAAGGGGATTCCTTTTTTTCGTTATCATCCACTTCATTGGTCGAGAAATGCAAATGAAATTATTAATGCATTACAAAGTTGAGCTAGCCAATTTGCCTAGGGTATCATATTTGTTATGAATAGCCTGGGTACCGTGGATGCAGTATGAGATGCTGTTCTGGTGTTTGTTTAGAGTGATAGCTGCAGTATATGTCATAAACTACCTCTCTCTGTGTATCAGTGAATGTCCAAAGTGTGCCCTGTGTTAACCAGAGGTTCAATACTTCTGTTTCAATTGCTTTTCCTGAAACATAATATAATTGGTTAACTTAAAGATCTGAAACAATGCCAATAGACGAAGTCTGGAATTCACTAAAATGTTGTTTTTTGTAAAATTTAATGGTGGATCAATTGAAGTTCATTCAGACGTTAGATCCGGTCTTTGTTTTCAGTGCAATTTGAGCATGATTAATGGTATATTGTTGTTTGTACTGCCAGGTTAGAAGGAAACCTCATATTTATACCAATCCTATGTATATCTATTGACTGCTCCTATTGTGAATGCTCAATTTTTCATATGACATATTTTCTGCCATAATGATTAATAGTTTCAAGAAGCGAAGTTATTCCCTAATATGGTAATGCTTTGTTTTGACATTTGTGATTTGACTATAATTGCATTTGTTCTGCATAAAATAGTGACATTGACTGAATATTACTTGAAGTCAGGATATAAGAGTAAGTTAAGAGCAGTTCTATGGCCTGATATGGCAGCAATTCAGTACTTATTGTTCTCATTTTGCTGCTTATATCATCGTCAGCAGCACACTCATGTCCTGCTTTGTTCCCACCATCAGCTGTCCCAATGGATAGATAATTGTCTACCCCTGGGTGTGCCAATGTGATTAATAATTCATTAATAAAATCAATTTCAACATTTTGTCGAATAATTTCAACATTTTATGAAGAATCTGCAATGCCTTTTAGACAATATATTTATGTTCCAAAACACATCAAAAATAGATTGCCTCTTCAGAATCTCAGTTAATTATTATCATAATGGTATTTTTGTCTGTGATAACGTATTTGATATTCCAGTATGATATGTCTCTGACCAATAAAATATTCTTAACAATTGTACCTAATGAGATCTATTATATTGTGTTGTTTCACAAATCTGAACTTATCTATTGTATATATCATTCCTATATCATAAACCAAATTTAATGATTATATTAATATAACTTCCTTGTAAATACAGAATTGATCCTAATTGTTGTCCTGGTTGTTTCTGTAAAAGTGTGCTACCTTGACCCCCCATGTACATAGATATGCAGCATTTATGCTCGTATTTTATAATCAAATCATACCAAATGCAATAAAAACAATTTAAGCAAGATGGTATTATTTTTTTTAACTTATGCATACATACAGTTCAGTGTGCAAGATTTACTATTAAGGAAGGGCATAATTTGTAAGTTGAGGCGTAATATATGATAAATATGGTACCTCAAACTTTAGAACTGTTAAAATATGATAATCAGTCTGTAGATATGCATTATAGTAGAACTATTTTCATGTGGGAGAGATAGATGGGTTATATAGAAATTAAATTGTCGTAATAACTTGATAACAGCATTTATATATGTATATTATGTTTGTTTGTATTGGAAATCTTGAAACCAATAAAATAACTTATATACTAACACTTAGTTTTTGTGTATATGTTCATATAAATCGTGTCCACAACTTGGGATAGAATCTTTATAATTGAGGGCTGCTATGGGATTTACAACCTCTTCTGTTAGTGACGTCATTTCAAGAAAACGCAACATGTGATGTCACTATTTGCAAATAGGAAACATTATTTATTCCATATAGTCATTTCAGTTTCATATTGCAATACAGGGCAAATACTGCTTACAGTCAGTACATGGTGACGTCACATATGACGTTTTCTGGAAATGACGTCACTTAAAGAAGAGGTTGGAAATCGTAAAGCAGCGCTCATGTGAACCTTTGTCCCTTTCGTGTGTTAAACCCCTCAAAAGTTTGCAGTGCACATATCACAGAAAGTATAGATGATTTTGAATTACATACCTATATCTGACAGTACATTAGCTTTGTGTTTCAGACTTTGACTTTAATCAGTGCATGCAGTGAACATTGTGCTTGTTTCAGGTATGAACCCAGAGGTATTCGTCAGCAATGTAGTTTTGCTGTTTGTTTGACCGTAAGCTTGAGCTGTAATTGCAGAGTTATGTCCCTTGACTTTGTAAACTGCTTATATGGATACTGTGTGCCTGGCCTTTCTGGTTAGGCAGACGACCTAAAGTGACAAACCATTACAGAAGACTTGTTGATGTAGTAAAAATGACATGCTTGAAATTTATCCGTATCACTGAAAGTATATGATTGGGATTCGTGAAACGTCTTAAGAATAGAAGTCCACATATGACGCAGTTTCCTAAACCTTCAAGATGTATGGGTTTCAAGAACCTTTAATTAAAATACAAACCAACAAACACGCTTAGAAATTCTTCAATGTGAATAAACCATCCATCAATACCGAATGTTTATTCCATTTTACGAGCCTGTATTTTACGTAGACATTAATTCCTGTCAGTTACTGCCAAGAAGGCATAATGGTTATTATATATTCTTGGAAACTGTATAATTATGTTTACTTGTCCGTATGTGTTTCCAGAAAAACCAGGATTAATAAAAAAGTTATTTCCTTGTCACATGTTTAACAAGATCTTCTTTGCCAAACATTAGTTCCCAATTCATTTAGAATTAAGTATTATATACTTGAGCGAGTATTTTGCTGAAATAAGATGTTTATTTAATTGGACAGTGAACTCGATTTGAAATAAATGCATGCAGTCGTGATAATACTGCGCTTCAACGTATTTTATTCACGAATATAACCAAGTGATATATGTGCAGAGACATGCCCATATCTCAGGCACGTTGGCGTTACTTACAAATGTAACTTCATTTGTTGAAATGAACAGTGTTTCTTCCAACAAATAAAACCATGCGGCTCATGGTGGTACAAATATCACATACATCATTTGTCCAATTTATGCAGTATTACTCCTAACAATGTTACTTTCACAGCGTGCTAAACAATTCCTGAGTATTTTATATGCTGTCGGCGACATTGATTGATTTACCTCACTAATTGGTTTTAGTTCTCATTTAAAAGTTGTTTCTTAACGTAAAGTAGCATTAACAGCGTGGGATGCTTAATGATTATCTAATAACATAATTATGGTATTAAGAAAATAGTTATTGTCACTTGCAGAAAATTAAAACAATAAAGAAGAAGGAATGTGTATACATTTGTTTCAATAAATTGTATATAATTATATTAGTCAACGGAAATTGATGTGTTATAACGAAATTTGTTATATCCGTGCAATTATAACGAAATTTCGTTGTATGGGTGTAACAAAGTTTGGATATAACGAAGTTAATCTCCAGGTCCCAAGAAATTCGTTATAAGCGTGTTCCACTGTATTTTTTATTAAGGCCGGAATGTGAACTTTCGAGTTGCCAAGTGATGAGAAAAGTTGTGGAGATATCAAGAGATGAAACACATGACTGTCTAAGCTCTATTCTATTGGAACGAACTTCCATTCCAACACAAGCTGCTCGTAGGATAATAAACATCTCTCAAACCCGAAGAGAATCATGTTGCTTTTGTTGTCGTGACATTGTTATGAAAGTACTAGTAAAGTGGTCTCTTTAGGGTCAATATCTACGCATGCGCGGCGACAATCTTGTATTTCATAATCATCATGTAAGTATTACGCCATTGTTCGTCATTGGCGTGTGTTTAGGATTACGAATTACTACTTTTTCGCGCAATAGCAACTGCGTTTTAGAAAAAAAGTAACGTAATAAATGCATGAACGTTATTCTCATATTTTACACTGCATTGCACTACGCTGAAAAATAAAATATGGACCGCGTGATGTTGAGAGAGTTTGCTGTAGTAACACGCTTTGGTTCATTCTTTGATCCTTGACAACTATTTGAGTGCAATTACAAAGTCGGAAAGTTTCATTGTCTTACCATCTTGTATGAACATAAAAGTGCACTTTTTCTTGGTACTGTTTGAACAACCCACGTACGGAATATATCTAAACGTCTATCACAGACATTCCAATTACAATGTTGCCATTTCTGTTGATGTGTGTGAAAATGTGAAAGTGCAATATAATAAACAAAACACTAAACGTATTACATTTCGGAACAATTGTTTGTTTTGCCAGTAATCTCATGCCATGTAATAGTAATTATAATATCAATACCAAGCAGTTACTAATATTATTGTGTAAGTGTTTCATGAAGATGATAAACAAATCTGATTTTCCAGAGGGTGTCTCACAAAATCGCTAATATGATAGCACTTATCGGGGAGATTTGTCTTGTGCTTCGGGAAATGTTATAATCATTAGATAAATATCACGTACAATTGTTTTTAACCCGCTTGACTTTCTTGAAATTCTGTCTGATAGAGATTCTTCTTCATAATTATTTCATTACAGTTTCGCTCCAGGTATTCCAAACATTGTTTGGACAAATGTAGTTTGCTGGAAGCATTCCAGGCCACATGAACGAGTTACAAAGCCCAAGAGTTAGCAATATTAGCGCGAAGTTTGTTCGACGCTTGAAGTAGCATCTACACGTTCTTCCTGAATAATGAATGCGTAAGTTACGTGTCTTTCCGTCTACCAGTATCTCTTTTTTACATACCTATTTACTATTCGTACAAGCATAGTGTTTACTTCGGTAAAAAAAAAACAATGATTTACAACCAATTGACAGAGACTCAGATAATGAATGTTTTTTATGAAATACGACAAAAGTTCTACATGTGAATTACTCATTATCGGTTACGTTAATATCGACATTGTGTCTTTGTGGGCGATAAAAACTACTTTCTGAGTTAAGTACTACCAGAAATGAAGTAGGCACAATGTACTCTGAAAGGGAATAAATGATACTTGATTAGTTAGTGTTTCTCTTTCTCATTGACACATTGTTGGTACTCGGGGAAACTTGTTAATCTGAATTGGCGGACTTCCGCAGATTGTAAAGATATGTATTTAATTAGGAGAATGAGAACAATGCCTGTAGACCGATTTGTGATAATGGGTTTATCACCCACTCACAGAACTGATAATGTAGATCTACATCAAATACATTCTATTTTATGTTGCTCTCGTAAACACTTATTTAACGTTGTAAGTCTTGTATTGGTTTTGCATCGTTCCCAAATTTATATAAATTGCATTCACTCAATGAGAATGAAATTTAAGTTGATTCTCAATTTGGATCAATGTAAATATTTTATCCCATATTATCACCACGGAAGGAATGGGATGAAAATACGATGTGTTGTCACTAGGAAATTGCCCCAGACATGCATAAGGCGTAAACATATGTTTGTTTCAGGTTTCCCGACCTACCATATTTTTTGCAACTACACAAGCACATTTTTTCGCGTGTTAACATTTTTTTCCTTTAGGTAAAGTTTCTTTATGTGATTTTTTCTTTATGTTCATATTTCTGCCCAGTTATTATACGCTTTACGAGTATTCCAGCTGTATCTAGAGCGTTATATTCACCTTGATTAAACATTATCCATGTTAAAGGGAAAGGTGATTTGTTTTGTTCGAAAATAAAAGAACGATGGAGTAAAGGTGTAACCCGAAATGCCAAAAGTCCATTCCGCGAGTTGTTTATTACACGCCATTAAAAACGCGACCAAAAAGTGTCCGTGTCAAAAACACGGTGTATTTATAAAGAAATAATTATATTCTTATTTCTCAAATGTTATTTCCTACACTTAATCATTTATTAAACATGAATACTAGTACCAGAGTTTAATTTCTTTTTGAAGAATTATTTACTCATTTGTTACATTAAAAAGCGATTAACACTTGGAACAAAATGAAGACTAGGGTGATTTAGTTGCGTTTTAAATGGCGTTAAGTATAGTTACAATAACCGTATATACTAGGCCCTATCAACTGGCGACAACGAAGCAAAATAAACTTCATCATAAAGTGTCTGCACTACCAGCAAACGTTGCATATGGAATTGTGTATTTTATGGACAAAAACATGATAGGT
This sequence comes from Mactromeris polynyma, assembly GCA_032209605.1. Taxonomy (NCBI): domain Eukaryota; kingdom Metazoa; phylum Mollusca; class Bivalvia; order Venerida; family Mactridae; genus Mactromeris; species Mactromeris polynyma. Next base: position 7,656,632 of record JASFXZ010000022.1, read on the forward strand.
GGTAGTGAGGACGGTTTATGTTTAAGTTTATACAACATCGGTGCCTGTGACCCTATGCGAAATTAATGTGCATCTATGATTCTATACATGATCATCAAGTACGCTGCATGGAATTGTGTCATTTAAGGCATTGGAAGAAAATATTTTCAAAGTCTTGTGTGTGTTATCTTATTGGAGATCTGATTTTGTAAGGTGGTTGTTTTGCTCTCTTGTCGATCAAAAACTGTGATCAACGTCTAGGTTATGTGTAAGCACTGACTTTTATTGGTTACACCTGGGACACTAAATCACTTAAATTCCCCACATTGGTGATATTTGTCCAATAACGTATAACTATAATAATATAATATAGTGTCATTGACGTTTCTGTGGACCATGACTAGGGAATTTAACAACGCCACATCATCGCGGAACTCATATGCGAGAATGTATATGATAGTATTGAACGTCACAGGACTGCAAGACACAGAAACCTGAGCATATGGTGATACAATGGACTGCAGCCTTTGAACTGCCAATGAAAGCACTAATAGCCTGTACACTTTTCGGTAAAATAGGTTCACACTGTTTCTTGCAGAAGCACAATCTGTCATGCAATGTATTCCAAAGTGATGACACTCTCATTGATTGTCGTCTTTTACCCAAACAATTGTCGTGTTTGTTACGTGTTTCGCTTACAGAGAAGGATTAATCGCATTCATCTACACGAATGTAGTATTAACCAAACAGTACTCCCAAGGCGAGTTAAGGAAATTAACTTGTAAACCTATTTAGCAATAGAGCGATGGAGTATTCACTGACGTAAGTGCATCCTCGTATTCCCTCGCTAGAACACAGTAAGCAGAAGAAACAGACGAGAATGTTTGGTCAAGCATTGCTAATCTTATATTAATTATTCTTATATCTACGGCAAGGTTGGGATATTATATACGTTACTAAGTTTTGCTTACGTTCTTTTAACATCATATGTTACTTGTTCTTTTATCTTAATGTATTGAGCCAGTCAATTTTGTTGAGTCGACTGCTAATCTGTAGGTGATAGATTTGAACAACTGGTTAAGCGTATGTTCAATGTGACAATGTCACTGAATATGATACATCCGAAGTCATTTGTCACCAAACTCTAATTCATATGGGATAGTTTGTCATTGCCTTGGTAATCAAAAGTTAATACTGATTGGTAATCCAGTCTGCTGACAGTCATACGTAACGGCTGAAAGACGGCGTACATTCTATGCCAATGTAAATGTTAACCAATCGACTACGTCCGACAAAGGAGTATAAATGCAAAGGGGAAATGTGAGACAAAAGCGAGACTATTCTAAGGTATGTTGAGTATCCACATAACATCACGATAATTTATTTGCGAACAATGTACTTTAATTGAACTGTTTTATAAAGATCTGCAACTAATAAGCATTTGTAAAATAAAGCATTTCAATACTTTAAGCAGGTAAGAGATAAATATGTTTAATTTCGGCCGATATTTACTAGTAAAAACTTTCAAATGTAGAGATAATCAGAATGCTCAGGATGCGAGCCCATTTACACCAGTCATGAATATTACACGAAAATAACGGGTTTGTTTTGCTATTTTGTGTACACAAGAACTGAAATATTTTACTTTACATTAATCTCAGTTTATACTTTAAAGACCAGAAATCGCCAAGAATGGCACCAACTTATTGGTGATGTGCTGTGCAGTCATTATATCGCCGTGGAGAAATAATTGACTTAATTATATCATTGTCACATAACGAGTCGTCAGTTGTTGTATTACAATGGACAGTAACGCGCACAGTGGTGCCAATTATGCTATAATTGTGATTTCCGACATTAGATTTCCAGATATAATAAAAAAGGAGCGAAATTAACGTTGCCTTTTATCAGTTATAACCTGAAAATGTAATGTCAATTTCACTTGGAAAATACGGAACAAAATACCAAACCTAGATACTGACCAGATATAATAGGAAACTGTATACCTCGTACTGCCCTGTCTGGAGTATTGAGAATAATAAATGATACATCAAGATTACCTTTTACATGTTTCATCGGGTTTAACGCCGTTTCTCAACGGTATTTCAGTTATATACGGCGGTCGGTTCACCTAACCAGTTTTTCCTGGACTGAATTCTTACCAGTACTAACTTACCCTTCCACAAGGAGCCGTCAACTTCTCCACATGTGGAGGAAAATCGACATTTTGTCAAATTTTCATGGAAGGGTATGACCTGCCGCGACCGGGAATCAAACCCAGATCGCCGGGTTACAAGTCCAGCGCACTAACCACTGGACCACGGCCGCGGCTTTACCTTTTACAGGAACTTATGAAATATCTGTTTCTATTGTACAATTCAATCTCTATAAGGAAGTCAGCTCCTTCTTCAGCAACAATTTCTCTTCACCGACAGAATCGGGGTTTTTTCCTGAGTACGAGTACAATATCAAATGAACCTCCAAAGCAACAAAAACCATAAACCTTGCGTCTTTTACTTGCTCTTATATTCATGTTCTTTTCTTCCACCTTTCGGCCTATTATTACTGACTTTCTTGACTTGTGCCGTGATGTATTTCATCTTTTAACCCCCCCCCCCTCCTTGTTGCCCGCATAAATTGTCCTTAGTTAATGTTATGGTCGTACAGACTATTTCTTGCGCCCCTGATCCCATACATGTTTTCTCTTGCACGTACTCAGTGTCTCTTGTTTTGTACACTGTTGTTTTCTCGGGGATCTGTATTGGGAGGCAGTGTCTTGTGTATTGTTCGTTCCCTGTAACAACTTAATCTCATCCACAAAAGGTATTCCTAAAGGGGCTGCACTGTAATACCATGATAGTCTCCAAAGTGGTACCCTCAAAGTATACTACATTCTATGTTAGGGTTAGATTCCAAAGAGATAAATACCAGTTCAAAATATTTTCGAAAATTGCTCTTGCTCTTTTTGTTCATTTAATTACCTAAACAAACATGAAAAATATATTTGCTATAATCAAAACATCAATCAACATGAACTAACAAAGAATGAACTCATAATGTATGTATCCGTATTCGTGAAGAGAGATGATTGTACATCATAAAATTTTAAAACAAACTTTCACTTTTTTTAACAATCGGGCTATTTGACAAGTTTTGTTTGTTAGTAATATGGTAACAAAAGATATTTTTAATCGGTTATACATTGCAATGGTTCATAGTTGAGATGTTTTAGGCAATGTAACACCAATACTGGTTGAAGCCAATTCAAACAGTTTATGTTCAGATGAGCCAAATACATCTTCAAAAACAGGAATGTCTGTAAATAAATGTTTATTACACTTTTTTTATGAATAAATATGTTCAAATATCTGCTCATATTTGAACATGCTTTTTGGAAAGTTCAAGAAGATTTTAAGAATTGGTATGTTTAGTATTCATCTCCGATAGCTTTCAGAACAGTGGTTATGCTATAGCCATCTTTTTAATAGTCAAATAAATGATTTATGACAACTTAACTATCTATAAATGTCAGGGTTTCAAATCGTTGATGAATAATTTAGTGTCTACATTTCTTCGAAAGATTTGTTTAAAAATTCAAGGCGATAAAGGTATTAGGAATTGCAATGTTTAAAACTGCGACAGAGGTATCCTGCTATTACATGTAAATATCTTTTAGATCCCTATTTCGTGGTCGAATGAGCCGTTTGTTTTATCTTCTGTAGCTTTAAGAGCACATCAGTCGAAACACGATGTCACTGACAGTAAATAAGTCTGTTTTATTGCTTCGTGACAACAGTTTGACCAAAGTACACTGTCATAACATTTAAGATAACTTTCATATCAAGACATGGCAATGGCCAAATGCCGACAACGAAGGCTTACCGCTGTCATATAAATGGTTTTAACTATAATAAAAAGCGCAATTGTATCACACCGCCGTCCAATCTATTAACGCTTGACGAGAAACCAACCAAACATCAGGGGCTTTAGAACGAGAGATGGAATTATTCAACAGGAAATCTAACTCTCAATGGTGCACTTGTCTCAATGCATAAGGCATTACTGCTTATATCCAAGTGTCTTTTATTGTAGAAGCAGCCAAAGTCATGCAACCATGTACGTATTTTTATAGGATTCGTGTGGCAATTCCTGCTTCCTCATTTATTTTCATATGAATTACCTTTCAATTCTTCAGATTCCTTATTCCATGATTGATTTTGGTTTTATCAGCGAACTTTAGCCCAAAGACTTTGTTAGATCGATGGCAACAATCGGTGTGAAGATGTCAGTAGTAGCAGCAAAAATTGTATTAGCTCCATGTAATCTCTCAGTACTAGTAGTTCTAGCAGTTCCACGACTGTAACTTCTATACAGCTAACTTTATGCCGAACTTGTTCCGAGCTATATCAACATCTCCATTCCGTGTGGTACTGAAGATGTTTTCTATTATTTCCTGCATTACTTTATTTAATTTAGAAAATGTAAGGATGCACACACTTACTTTCTTCAATATTGCCTTTAATGTGTCTTTGAATTATGTCTGTATGTGAATTTTGAGAAATGTGTACAATGCTATGTATAAATGTGCGGCTGACAAAAGCCAGAAACACTGTTACTGCTGTGAGTAGTGTCACAGCGACCTTACACCACTGGTAATTGTAGCAGTAAATTAATACTATAGCTCCTGCTAACTTCACACCGATGCTACACCTGTCAGTGCGCAACATTGAAGTAGCGTACAATATAATTCCTAGCTGAGCAATGCCGGTCTCTTTAACTGTCCAATTGCCCTGGGAAAGTTTACAAAATACAGCATATGGAACAAATACAATACGAGATTGATAATAAAATTTCAAAATCCATTTCAGATCATGAACAGTGCATCAAAATAACATGTTTATCGAATTAAACTGTCGTAATAAACAAATTACAATGCATTAAAATGTGATCATAACTCGATATACGAAACGAAATACCCAATTATTCTATTTAACAGATCACACGAGAGCGCGTGCATTTACATAATTACATTTAATCCTGCGTCGGATAATTAAATTGTTTATTCCACAAAATTGCATCTGTATAATTTTGTTGACCCCACGGGAGAGTTCTCCTTTATCTCTTCTAGGGTATAAGTATGTCTGAGGGCACGGTATGGATTAAGTCCTTTCAGATGCATGGAAACACGTAATTGCCCCTATTCACTTTCGAAACCATTCATTTAAAAATAAAAAATAAAACATTTCGACTATAACTTAAATTAAAGAGGGAGTGTTATTTTCAAATATGTTAACGTTGTAATTCCGGTATTTTTCAGAACATTGGCGTCTGCGAAGCATTTTATGAAAATAATAAGGTTTTTGTACATTTGAGGAAACACTTAAAAGAGATTTGGTTTCAAACAAGACCCGTTGATCACAATGCCACAGATTTAAAAAGGCGCATAGTCGCAGCTATATTAGTTTCAATTAAACGGCATACTATGTTTTCTACCAGTACAGAGTACAACGTGGTATAACTTTGAATTTGGACGCACTTTATTTTCTTGTTTCTAAAAACAGGTAATTACTCGAGCAGGATGTAATGCGTGCTGCACAAGAAGTAGTTTGACTGAGTTGTGCAGCAAATGTCCTATCGATTATAGAATTACAGCAAAATATTTATCCTTTCAGTACATTGTATATTTACCATTCTGAACATAATGGCACACCGAATGCACACATGTTTCAGAGACATTTTGTATTTAAATCCGGTACACAGTTTACAACAATTAAATGCAAGCCATTATATAATTAATTGCAAAAAAGAAATCATTATATCGGCATCACTTATTGAGTAGCCAATTAGCTTAAAATTGAGACAAAATTTGTACGCGAATGAAACACATCACGCAAAGGGAAACTAATGAGAAAAACACACGCAAGCACTGATTGTCATATAATGTCCGTAATTCATTTATAACAAAAAACACCTCCGTACTTTTCACACACGGCCGTTAGAACATGGATTTGTTTTAAAAATACAAGATAAAACATGTCCTCACGCTATGCTTGAAACAAAATGTCGTGCATGAACTACACACTTCATGTTTCATTATCGTATCAAGCTCATTAGGAACTCGTGAATGTTTGTTCACACTCACAGGATTCTTCTTAGTTCTTTTCTGTCTTCTAGTTTTGGTTGAAAAAGCAATTTGTCTGATTGTTTAGGCGCTTAAGCGTCTCATTGCTATCATCGTCAACTGGATAGTCTAGTCGAAGTACCACCATATTCATCGTCTCAAAGAAAGAGAACATGTAAAGGCCTCTGATTTTATTATATATTTGAAGAGTGTAATGGCTGATTTGTCAGGGATAGTATCAATTGTGGAATGGTGGGAGTCTTGATATAAACTGTGTGTCATTTTTGGCGAATGAGTTTACCCGAATGATCGCGTATTAATTTATAATACGATAATATGGAAAACGTGCAGTATTGCATTTGAAGCGCCATCCATGACCTTTAGTCTTTGATTCTTTTATTCTTTTGATCCGTATCTGGGTAATTCTACCATAAGCGTATATTTTAGTTCATGTTATATAGATTCAACTAAAGTGATGTTGGAACAGCTTAGGCGATGTTTTTGTTTTTTGAGACATTGAACTCTTTTATTAAATACATTTTATGGGAGGTTTTACTGTACATAATATTTAGTATTCTTAACAAACTTCTAACAATACAAAATCATTTATGTTTTTTTCAATATAAGCATGAAATATCTTTAAAATAAAGAAAAACGGCTCAGACAGAATGATGTCTTCCGGTATGTTAAATAAAATAATGTTTTTTGCAACATGATGAAAAATAAATACTCGGATATGTAAATCTTGTGACATCTTGAAAGATGAATTTCACTTTGTTTTAGAATGTCCCGTGTATCATACCTTAAGAAAACAACAAATTAATAAATATTACTGGAAAAATCCAAATGTTTTAAGATTAGAACTCCTAAACAGCGAAAGTAATTGTACTATAAAAATATTATCATTGTTTGTTTATAAAAGTTTTAAATTGAGTTCGCAAATATATTTCTTATAATAATCCCATTCTCCCCAGTATCAACTATCTTCTGTTATTTATTTATTAAACTACCAATTTACTTAGTAATTACTTTTTAAAAAGTAAATACACGCGCATGTTATTAGATGTATGTACGTAATTATGTTTGTAAACTTATGTATTGTAAATCACCATTGACATGTTGTATTTATTGTATTGTATTTATTCATGTGGAATGATGGGCTAATTGCCTTTTTTCTGAATAAACTTATCTATCTATCTATTAACTACTTCCGGCACCTCCTGCTAAAGAACGCACATCTTACGAAAACCCCGTTTGGTGCCTCTTTTGTGAACGAAAATCCCGTTTGGTGCCTCTCGGGTGAAAATATGATTGGTCAGATTGATTCAGAAATCCACAAACTATATGTAATCTTGCGAAATTTATTTACTATGCCAATGTATGTAGAGATCAAACTAATGTATCAAAATGATGTAAAATTTGTGATGCTCTTTGAAAATCCATGTATGTCTTATACATCGTAAAAGTATAGTAGTATTGACTATTGTTTGCTATACACATTGCAATATGTTTTATGCAATAAAAGCTATCGTATTGTAAAAAAGTACGTGTTCTTTCGCATGCAACTGATGACTTGCCCACCCACAATATTAGAACTGAATGTCGAATGGCTGAGTATACCTTACTTTCAAACACATTGTATTGACAATGACACACGCAAAGCTTAAGGCTCCGATCTAGAACAGAGATAACCACCCACTTTATCATTATTCAGCATGACAAGCTAGAGAAACTATATAATTATACTACTCATTGAAACGCACTATGAAAATAAATCTTTGATAATACTCCAACAAAAAAGTAGATCCATCAATCATGAACAAAGGTGTGCGACAAGAGAGCAAGCACGCATAGATGTTTCTCCGTTTATATAATTTATTACGTAAGAAACCAATTTTATGAATGTCAACACCTCGAATGTGAAAGGGCGTCCCAGAGGAATTCTAGCATAACGAGGAAGTTATTTCTTTTCGATACTTATATGTAGCTTCAGACATTTTGTTCAATTAGCATTTTGTAACATGGAATAATTGGCATCACTGTGTCATTGTCACGGTATGTTATGAATTTTATGGCCTTGACTGAATTATTGGTTATGCTTCTGAAATTGTGAACTCCGAGACATAAAAATTATTTTCATAATTGTATGGTGCACGTAAGCTGAATATTGATGTTATGTTGGAATGTTACGTGTTGTTCTACGGTATTTCAGACATGTAAAGCGGTCATATTCCTTGCGTCTCTGTTCCCTTACGTATGTACCATTGAGCCTCCTCAAGTGCCTTATGTTTTATGGATTGTTGTTTTCCTGGAGGTCTGTGTGGGGAGGCACTGTCTTATGTATGTGGCGTTCCCTGTAGCAACTTATTCTCTCTCATGTATAGCGGTCAATTTACCTTATCAGTATTCCTGTGTTATCATCCGATATAAATGTGTTCTTCCACAAGCTATATCACCTTTGCAACATGAATCAGAGCAAAAGAGCCAATGACTATGTGTAAAATCATACTGATGTATATTTATCTATAAGTAGTATCTGATGCTATATCTCTACTAATGCCGGCGTGTATTCGTTCACTATATTTAGCGTGATAGTAATTGATATACCTTATACATGTATGTAAGTATCGCCTAATTAGTAAATAAATATCACATGTCGACCATTACATTGTTCAAATTAACTGTGAAATTACCTAGCTGATAATGTTCTTCTAGTTGCGCAAAATTATCGACTAGGTGCATATATCTGCTTGTACAGAGTCGCTTAATGAAATAATGACAATCTAATATAAATGTCTCGTCAAAACACTTTAACCTTTAATAAAGACTGTGGCTGGCGGAGCTAAAACTGAAGGCAACGCATTACGTGATAACACCTTTCTCTCATATACAACCTACACGCCTGACAAGCGATAAATCAATCATTAATTGTCAGCATTCGTACCATACCAGACTAGAAGAGAACGTATACATTCTGTTGTGTGGCTCATTTTAAGTCCTTATTCAATATGAGTTTCAACATAATTTTAAAAGAAATAATATCAGATGCGTAATGCTGACGTTTTCAGTGTCTGCGCATACTATATCTTTTCAGATAAGACCCATTGTTACGCTAAAGCATCATTATTTCCTACTGAGCTGATACTAGGTCAAACATTTTGTTACTGAAGAACTTCCCTTTAAACATTAATTAAATGTTATTGAATAAAATGCATTAATTTAAAAGTGTTTCCATGTAACTCTATACTATCATCTGTTGGAGCTACATGTATTTGGTTAGACCAGTGAAACAATAAGAACGTTTTCCCGCGGAACACTAATTGTAGCCGCACTGAAGTGCGGCGTACTGTCTGGAATAGGATTTTTTGTACGTGGAGCCTGGAGGGGCACGTGACTTAATTTTTTTCCAAGATTATTCGATTCAAGATAATTTTACCCACTGACAATAAAGTTTTACAGAAAAAGTATTTTATATATTTTTTTATTGTTTTATTTTATATATTTTTTAAATCTTTTAATTTATTCCCTCATGTGGTGCACGATTTCAAATCGTCAAGGTCTATTTTGACTGGTAAAATATTTGAAACCAGTCTACGGAAAGTTTATTTTTAGAAAGTTGAAAATAGTTCTTCTCACGTGATGTAAACAATAAAATCCCGCGGAATTGGTTGGATTTCTTCAATCACATGACAGAACTAGCGATATTAACATTACTAAATGAACACACATAAACTGTTGAACTCTAGTCACCATGTACCTATAATTAGAGGTTGTTATTTGATTATTGACTAGGTTGCATGTTTAGCGACCATGACACTTTAGTGGACCAATCAAGTAAAATTCAATTACAGTAGTTAATCTGTATTTAGACCCAGTTCCAACTTCTCTGTATAAAGCAAAATAATAATATTTAAAATTGCATTCTTTGAATCTTTTACATGACAAATTATAACAAATAGAAGTGATGCGTTAACTGTATGAAATAAATATTTAGATAAAAGTAGTGCTTATTCTAAGCTTATTTTTTACGTACGATAAATTTTGAGTGTCATGATAGTCTGAGATAATTATTTAGAAACTTTATGAGAATTTATGTAAAAGATTCAAAGAATGTAATTTTAAATATTATTATTTTTGTGAACAAATACCTTGCTATATACAGAGAAGTTGGAACTGGGTCTGTAAACAGATTCATATTTTTTGTTTACGTGTTTGATACTACTAAAATGGAGTGTAATGCTTTAGTTACATGTTTTTTGTACAAAATAATGTAAATAACAAAATATCATTCAATTCTTTAGCGGCGACCTTTGATGCTTTGCATCAATGATTTTCTTGTTATGTATTGGATACTCAATCATCAGGGTTACATTAAGTACGATGCATTCATGTGTTAAAACATTCAAGCAATTGTAAACAATATCGTATAATTGGTGATTAAACACAACTGTGTTTCGTTAAAAGAATGATCGGAAAAGATTGCGTAATTACTCTAAAACATGTCATTTGTTTTATGTTTCTGTTGTATGTTTTTATGTTTCCTTAATGCTTAAAGCGTATTGGTATTCTAAACAAAGTAAGCACGTTTCACAAGGAAACAAACCGCATTGATGAATTTCCTTACAAACATGTATTGAATGTATATCCGTTTGTGTTTTAATCTAGTTATGTTGTGACGAAAGCATAATGCTTATACATATTCAGGAATCCGCTTTCTAGGAATAAAATACAACATTAATTTCCCTTTCGGCTCGTGACCAACTTGTTATCTTGGCTTGTTTTGTTATCGATTATCTCCCCCTTTCGAGTTTCCTCCTTGTACTCTCCCCAAGTGTTTTGGTAATCAACAAGACAGCTATCTCCTAATACATGTTAACGATTATACCTGCTCAACTCTTGGTGTTTATGGTGATCAGCCTGACACTAATCGCCTTATCCCAATACATGTTAACTCTTACACTTTCTCAACTTCTGTTGTTTTTTGTGCTTATACTTCCTTAAGATCTATGTGTTGGGAGGCGTGATCGTGTGAATGTGGTGTTCCCAGAACCAACATAGTCCTTCCTTTCTACTCATTTGCACATTTTGTATTCTCGTGCACCATGAATGATAAGTATGCCATCGTTTAGAAAATTGATGCACAAATATAATACAGCTTCTCTTTCGCGACTTTCGCTTGGGTAACAACCGCTCTTCCATATTATTATAAATGTCACTGCAATGAGACAAAAATGAGGCTTAATCAACAACCTCTCAACATCAGCTGACTGTGCTTTTCATTGTTTACCAACCATTCTGTTTTGTTAACAAGCATTCGTGCTGGCAACAATAACATCTGTTCGGTTGTGTTATGCAAGTGATTTAGTTCCTGTTGTTTGAGGAATTCATGTCAATATATTTCACTACCTTGTTCGGTCCACTGCTTCGTTTTGTTTCTATGTTCAACTGGCATTGTCATGAGTTCACTGTCCGTATTTTGTGTAGAGTGTTTGACCCGTGGGCTTATCATTACTAAACTGCGTGTTTTATTTGGTAAGTAGATAAGTAAGAGGTTTGGTTCAGCTAGGTTTTAAACACCAAGTGGTGTTTTTGTCACTGTTTATTCTAAGAAGGTTCTCCTACTTGCACTTATTATTTATTGTGTCTTCTGTCCCTTTGGCCTTTGTAGTTGTCCTCATTTTTGCGTGTACTTTATGCATCATTGGGCTTCTGATTTGATTAAAATCCACCCCTGAGTCTTGTTACTCACCGAACAATTACTATTATAGCAAAAACAAAATTTCCATGAAAAGAATAATGATTTGTGTTTATTTATTTAATATACAAATAAATACTGTATCACAATAAAGTAACACAACACATTAAAATCACACCTTACACTGACATAACTTGAAATATAAGGTTTAAGTGGGTACTTGACATACATTGCACATATTTAAAATTATGCCTGTTGAAGTTGCAATGATACAAATAATCGTGAACCTGCTCATCATGGTCTACACTGGCTAGTTCGTTCCCTCCAGTTTTCGGTATCACTTAAAGCAACATTATGCTCACTTTTTTGTTCATGTTCATCTAAATTAACATCAGCAATATATATCATATAGTTAAAACATCAATTAAAATGCATTACCAAAGAATACACTATAATGTGTGGATTCTTTTGTATTTATCGAAAAAAGAAGTTTGTGATATCTTTGAATTATACAAAAACTTCCATTGTTTCCACGAGCCGTTCAAATATTTAGGTTCAGTTACACCTTTAATATTCATTAGATTGTATGTTGTTGTATATTGTCTGAATAAGAATCTTCACTAAGAGTGATAGCAGATTTATTCTCAATGAGAATATTGCAGAACTTGAATAGAAAATGTACAATAACTATTATGGGAAGGAAAAGGTTTTCTGACAATTTCAAACACGTCTCTTTCTTAGAATGTGGCAAAGAATTCACATGAATGGTGTTCATAAATGTTTCGAAGTTGAGAAAATGCTCAAACAAATGATTACATATAAAATCTGATTATTTCAACGATTTATGCATAGTTCACATTTTGTAATCTAGAATTACTCTGCACGATTCGGTCTGATATTGTTTTCAATATACATATTTTATTAATGACTACAACACGATAAATGTCAGAAATTATAAATCAACTACAGGTACGTACAAATGTCACCAGACACATTTACATAATTCAAAAATAATTCCAATAATATAGCACTGTTCGTGGTACATATATATAGAACATAACGGGCTATCAATAACGCCCACGTGACCGGAAACGCCCGCCGTATGTATTGTAATCTAAATTCCAAGGACTGTAACCAACTGGTACTCTTGGCTGAGGCGCATATCTGGGTTTTGGTTTGTAAGAACCACCAAATTCATTGCCATATGAATAAAACGGTATGATATGTCGTTCCTTAATTCTTGGAATGCGGTGGTAACTGTCAGGCGATCTGAATCCATTTCGCTTTAATATATTTTCAATTTCATCACCATCGAGTTCATTAACATCCCATTCTGAGCCTGAAGACATTGGTCCATCATTTGGTCCAAACGTGTCATCGGGTAGGAACATTCCATTGACTTGCTCTTCAAGAAGCGGCATAGCCAAACCTGGAAATATAAAAAAACAATGCTTGATTGTCTTGTGCTGTTTATATTATTTAAGTGATATACGTAAACAACAAAGACAAAATCAACTCATCTAGGTTCTAACCTAGTACTTCATTGCTCATGAATAGGTACATGTCCTCTTCACACTGTTGTTTAAGAGGTGGATGCTGCTTGACGTTTGGTTTAATATCTTTAAATCAAACAGGAAATTAGTAGATCTTTCTGGGCTTTTAGTTTTACAGCTTCTAGACTGACATTCGAGTGTTCGGCAAACTTTTCCTGACCAAGTATATTTGTTAATTACTTTATAATATCACAATATGAACAATTGTTGAAACTGAGATGATAACAATCGTTTATTAGATTGCCCATTTAACTGATTATAAGCAAACATTTAAACTTTTCAATGTAACAAAGAAACACCGAGTGCCGAGCTCGTCAAACGTGCCAAGACCACCGACTCTGTCCGTTTAAACATGGCTAGGTCTGGTAAATGTTACCATATTAATATCAAGCAGAAAATGAAGTAATTCTGCTTACTAAAGAATAACTCATATTAACAAAAATCAGACTAACCCTGGATAACGCTATCTGATAACCAGACATTGTACATTAACCTTAGAAGAAGAATTAAGGTTTACATTGGTATCTAAATGTTTTAGAAGCTCTATACTCATACTTTCAACAATGTATAACAGTATAAATTCCTTTGTTGAGTTTAATTTCATGTCTGCATATGCTTTTGGAGTGGCTTGTCATTTTGTAAGAGGCGTTCCATGATATATTCTTGTATTTCATATTTAATTGTTTTGGAAGTTTTTGTATAATTCAAAGATATCACTTCTCAATGACAAATAATAATAGCTTTATTTTCAGAAGGTGAACACAAAAGACAGTACGCTTTACATTGATACATATAAGAACATAATTATAACAAATATTTAGCACGTCTTTTTCCATGTGGCCTTCCATAAATCATTAACATACATACATGTAGAACTAATATTAACAATTTATACAACATGCGTTAAATATCTAACCTTGAAGAAACAACATTACAAGCAATACACAGTATGACAGACACACAAATTCCACAAAAAGTGAAGAAACAATCCAATTGTTTTGTGTTATGGCAAATTTAAAAGGAATGTATTATAACAAAATTAAATTGTGTCAAAGATTACATTGCACGAATATCTTCGGTGATGTCAATCCATACAGTCATGCCAAAATGTACTCTGGAGCCATTGTATTTAATGATTTATAGATTAAAACGCAAGTCATAAAGCGAGTTATTCTAAAGAGAGGGTATCGGATCCGCGTAGTAATCCATGGATCGCAGGTTCGATTCCCCGCTCCATCACTGACAGTACTAACAGACTTTCGGATGAGACTTTGAAAAAAAAAAACGAGATCCCGTGTATGATGCTTTACATCGAGCACGTAAAAGAACCAGGGCTGCTTCTAGAACTGGGGCATCTTCTGTATCATGCACTATCATCCAAAAATCTAATACACCTACATTCTCCCGGAGGCGTCGCCCATATGGGGAACCGGCGGCGACGATAAATAAACGCAAATCCAAAAAATAGAGGGTACTCAGCATGTATTTGGGACGGTGAGATTGGCGATAATTGTCTTCTTTTAATTAGAATTTTGTACCAAAATAAAGGAAATAAAGAAACGTTCAAGCTTTTTATAATTATTGGTTGATGTTGCTATGAAAGAGGCAACTATTCCTACACATTTTAATTTCCTGTTGCTGGATATCTGATGTTTGATTTGTCAAATTACAGATACAAACACGGCGTGGCACTGAGTGATTCAACAATTTAATTTGCAATGACACATTCGCGAAATACCCAAATTGATTTCGGATTCAGAAACCATAATATAATTACGAACGTTAACTAAAAAGTGAACTTGTATAACGAACGTTCAGATGTTGAATGGTTCCCCATAATTGCATTAATTTGATTCCCAAGTGCACGAGAGGTTTCACAGAAATAACGCAGAATCTGTCAAGTGTTTGCAAGTGTTTTTATTATAGTGTCACCCTATTTAAAGGGCCAGTCATTTCTGACTTATGAGACACAAACTTTCTGAGCACGTGTTCTTCCCGATTCATATCCTTTAATGCCAGGCACAAGGCAGTAAGGCGCACGGTAACCATTATTGAACTAACTGGCGGCTTCACCAACCGGCCATATCAGAACGGACCCCTATCAGGATTCGAACCTTCGACCTCCCGCTTCCAAGGCGGTTCCTTAACCACTCGGTCCTGTGAGAGGGACTGTATGTATATTGTAATGTCTCCTTGTGATTTTAAAGAGGCGGTGTACATTTAATGCGGCATTTCCTGCGCAAATTCTTCGTTCATTTTAAACTTACAAATGATACACACACACGGTTGTATTTTGAAGCAATTTAGATTAGTAAGAAATTGAAGAAGATATATTCATGATGATTTACTTGATAAATCATATTTATAACAAATTAATGTACTTATTGTTGAAAACAATGTATTATTCAAATGTTATCCTAAGTCTTCCACGAGAAGTTTGCGTATTTTATTCCGATTTTCAACTTAAAAAACATTATTAGGGAAAGAATGTGAAAGGTATGATATATTTTATTTTATATACACCGACATTTCAACATTTAATTAATTCTCTCTGTTTGCATTGTTATTGCGTTTCTTATAGTATATTCTTATAAACTATAATTGCGGTTTTTTTATATACCACGTCTCATTATTCGATTCATCTGGGGATATGAAGTTCCAAACATTATCAGAGTCAAGTGCTTAATTGCACCAACTTTGAACTTTGAACTTTTATTTAAATACTCATGGCCCATTACGGGCATACAGGGTTAACAATCAAACAGGTTGAAATAATAAAACATAATGGCGAACAGCAATGAAACGTATACTCTTGATACATGTCATAACAAGAACAACATACAAACATATAAGAGAAATACACAACTAAATGGAGTATATATACTAACACAATGTTACTTTTTCCAATTAGCTTTTTTTATAATTATCCATTTGTAGTATATAAAGATAATTCACAATGAGAGAATAGTTTAAAGGAAGATGTAGTTGAGAAACAAACAATAATTATCTCCTGAATTCCAATAGAGAACTTTTGATAAATTTTGCCATTTTAATAACACTTGGGGTGTCTGTGATTCTCAAAACATTCTGAACTTTTAAGGACGGAGACTGACGATAAGCCACATGCTTACCATTCACAACGTAATATGAGAGTAGACAACCGAGAGAAGGTATTAATACAGACGTAAGCAATTTACTGCAGACATATTTAAACTGTTTGAGGATTTTTATTTTAAGGTTTTACCATATTAAAACACTTTAAAGAACAATCAGACAGTTACGATCAATTGGTTGTTTAAAATTATATTGTTAAAACTTTTACATGTACAACACGGAAATGTTAACCATAAAATACAAATGATATAACGTGAATCAGATTAATAAGAAGAAAAGTGAATGTTTATATACCGTTTGATATGACATGGAGAATGTCTCCTGTTCTGGTACCCAAACAATTCGGCAACTATATTGCTGACATTAAACATTATGAATTCCCAATCATGTTAATAACAATATAAAATTTATCAATATTTGTCATGACAACTTTATAAACTTCTAATAAATCATTTCATTAGGATGTGTTGTATTAAAAAATTAACCTCTTTGGTTTCATGCACGCCTTTGTCTCACATGAAATTACGCTGCATGAAACCTAAGAAAATGATCACATAAACAGAAAATATTAATGTCAAGAAAAAAGTACTTACTATATGCGCAAATATACATAACTGCCAAATAACAAACGCAAATGATCCATTTATTGAAATCCATTTTGGCCAATTCACGTTGTCGTTACTACGCGCCAATGCAACTAAACATTTCCAATATGGAATGCCTCCCCTTTATATGGAACCGTACTGGTGTTCAGGAAAAATGACCTTTTACTATCAACTTTTCCGGCGTTCAGCAAAGGTGCGCTCTGTAAAAGAGTATTGTGTGGGCATGTCACGTGAGTGTTTATTCTACGTCAGTACTAACTAGATTCTACTTGTAGGTGCGTCTGTTGTTTGGCTGTGAATTAGGGATGTTTATCTAAAGTGGCAAAACACTTGTCATGCAAATAAGGCCGTAGTTTATGTTATTTTGAACTGTTGTGTCTATTCATATTGACTATTTTCTCCGATGCTTTTGTAATCTTGTTTGTTTCTTGTTGTATTTGTATCTCACTGATATAGTATATGCCTTGTTGTATTTGTATCTCACTGATATAGTATATGCCTTGTTGTATTTGTATCTCACTGATATAGTATATGCCTTGTTGTATTTGTATCTCACTGATATAGTATATGCCTTGTTGTATTTGTATCTCACTGATATAGTATATGCCTTGTTGTATTTGTATCTCACTGATATAGTATATGCCTTGTTGTATTTGTATCTCACTGTTATAGTATATGCCTTGTTTTATTTGTATCTCACTGATATAGTATATGCCTTGTTGTATTTGTATCTCACTGATATAGTATATGCCTTGTTGTATTTTTATCTCACTGATATAGTATATGCCTTGTTGTATTTGTATCTCACTGATATAGTATATGCCTTGTTGTATTTGTATCTCACTGATATAGTATATGCCTTGTTGTATTTGTATCTCACTGATATAGTATATGCCTTGTTGTATTTGTATCTCACTGTTATAGTATATGCCTTGTTGTATTTGTATCTCACTGATATAGTATATGCCTTGTTGTATTTGTATCTCACTGATATAGTATATGCCTTGTTGTATTTGTATCTCACTGATATAGTATATGCCTTGTTGTATTAATTACTACATACTGTAAGATTCTCATACTCGTGCTTTAATGTATACATAAACTGAGCTTAGATAAAATAAACTTGTAAACTTAAAAATATAAGCAATATCAAGAGCGTTTGATAGTGATATGATCCCCTTTACCATAAATATCAATGACGTAGGTGAGAGAATCCAATGACGTTGATATCACCATATCGCCCCAGACATTTGTCTTGACTTAAATATGCGCTTTTAAGCTTTTAAAAGAAGTTATTTGTCTGACAATGCACAAATGAAATTGTTGAAAACGGCGTAAACTCTAATTAAAACAAGTGATTGTATTGAACAATTGTCAGCAACTGATATGGTTGTTTTAGAATGTAAGAACCAATACAAATCAGAATTGCTTAGTTTATTCGTTAGTTACAATCATTTATGATTGTAGTATATTCGTTAGTTACAATCATTTATGATTTAAGTATATGCGTTAGTTACAATCATTTATGATTTTAGTACAATTATGCGTTAGTTACAATCATTTATGGTTTAGTATATTCGTTAGTTACAATCATTTATGATTGTAGTATATTCGTTAGTTACAATCATTTATGATTTAAGTATATGCGTTAGTTACAATCATTTATGATTTTAGTACAATTATGCGTTAGTTACAATCATTTATGGTTTAGTATATTCGTTAGTTACAATCATTTATGGTTTAGTATAATCGTTAGTTACAATCATTTATGGTTTTAGTACAATTATGCGTTAGTTACACTCATTTATGGTTTTAGTATATTCGTTAGTTACAATCATTTATGGTTTTAGTACAATTATGCGTTAGTTACAATCATTTATGGTTTAGTATATTCGTTAGTTACAATCATTTATGGTTTAGTATATGCGTTAGTTACAATCATTTATGGTTTTAGTACAATTATGCGTTAGTTACAATCATTTATGGTTTAGTATAATCGGTAGTTACAATCATTTATGGTTTAGTATATTCGTTAGTTACAATCATTTATGGTTTTAGTACAATTATGCGTTAGTTACAATCATTTATGGTTTAGTATAATCGTTAGTTACAATCATTTATGGTTTAATATATTCGTTAGTTACAATCATTTATGGTTTTAGTACAATTATGCGTTAGTTACAATCATTTATGGTTTAGTATATTCGTTAGTTACAATCATTTATGGTTTTAGTACAATTATGCGTTAGTTACAATCATTTATGGTTTAGTATAATCGTTAGTTACAATCATTTATGGTTTAATATATTCGTTAGTTACAATCATTTATGGTTTTAGTACAATTATGCGTTAGTTACAATCATTTATGATTTTAGTACAATTATGCGTTAGTTACACTCATTTATGGTTTTAGTATATTCGTTAGTTACACTCATTTATGGTTTTAGTACAATTATGCGTTAGTTACAATCATTTATGGTTTTAGTATAATCGGTAGTTACAATCATTTATGGTTTTAGTATATTCGTTAGTTACAATCATTTATGGTTTTAGTATATTCGTTAGTTACAATCATTTATGGTTTTAGTACAATTATGCGTTAGTTACAATCATTTATGGTTTTAGTATATTCGTTAGTTACAATCATTTATGATTTTAGTATATTCGTTAGTTACAATCATTTATGATTTTAGTATATTCGTTAGTTACAATCATTTATGATTTTAGTATATTTGTTAGTTACAATCATATATGATTTTACAATGTTTTATTTTGATACCAAACAAATGAATGAGGTGGAGCTCAATTGGATGGTAACTAAAGGGGAGGGGCTTATTTTATCAAAGGACAGTATGCATTAACTTACAACTTGTGGGTATTATAGATACCAGCACTGTTAGTTACCACACTGTTGCAAAAAGCGACATTACATAACAATACTTTACCAGACTTGGTTCAACCTCCTGTGGTTCACAATCAGGGTGTATGCCACGTTTATTTGATTGGTTAATTTTCTGGGGTTTTACATTTCACGATCACGGTGCATGTCATGACTGCTGATTTGCATACGTCACATGATAAAGAGAAACGCATGTTTGTACATACATATTTTTGTGATACGACTATGGTACAACAAATATAGAGAGAAAGCACTTGGATATGTGAATTAGACACCCTCGTGTTTTCATTCTCTGTCTATTACATTACAGGCCCGGCTCCAGAAATTCCAGACTGGGGGGCCAAACATGAAGATAAACGACCCTTCCCTTTAGCGGGGTCCGGAGGATCTCCCCCCGGAAAATGTGTGCAATATAGGTATGAAATGGTGGCTTCTGATGCATTTCGGGTCTAAAATTCGAGGACTCATTCATGAAAATTGCACTAGCATTATTTTGTTAAAACTACAGAACGACCAATTCAAACAAGTACATGTACCAACATTTTAAAAAATGTCCAGGAGACATCATGGCCGTGCATGTCCTGTACCCCCCCCCCCCCAGTCAGATCAACCGGGAAAATTTTACAAAATAGTTGTGAAATTGTGGCTTCTGGTGCATTTCAAGGTCTAAAAATTGAGGACTCATTCAAGACAAATGACTAGTATTACATGTGTCGTGTCAAAAATACAGAACGACCAATTCATACAGGTACCAACATTTTACTAAATGTCCAGGGGACACCCCTTCCTGTACCAACACTAGTCAGATCTCCCCCGGATTATTTTTTACAATATAGGTAGGAAAGTGTTGCTTCTGGTGCATTTCGGGGTCTACAATTTGAGGACACATGCATGAGAATTCCACTAGTATTGTCTTGTTAAAAATGTAGAACGACCAATTCATACAAGTACCAATATTTTTTACCAATGTCCACTTGTTGAGGATTCATCGTTAACAAAGTTGACAGACGACATAAAATTTCATCCAAAGGCAAAGGTTTTGAAAACAAAAGAACCGTACACTAGTCATGAACAGTTATTGAGACTGGTTGACACATTTAAACAACATTAATTTTGATGACGGCTGTGCGGCAGCGGAAAATTAAAGTTGAAAAAAAGAAAATTCGTCTGATGTCAAATTATCATTATTGTACCTTTACTAGTAGTACATTATATAGTTCTTTTCAAACAAATTTTAAAGAAAATGTGAAAATTAATATGAAAGGTGGCTTATTCGGGAAAAAATAAAATTCTTTTATTTTGCAAAACTTTAGGCCCAAGTATTACATTCCTTTCCATAAATTATTGATCGAATTGATTCAAATTATTTTAAGAAATCTTTAATGAATTCGGTAGAGCTAATACCAGGGGTCAAATGTTTACAACTCCCCTTCAATTTTATTTCACTAAAACACCACCACAGCAGATCTCTGTTACGTATGATGTTTAATAATCTGTGTTTATTCCAAAAATCTGAATGACACATATATCTTGAAGCTGTTTTAATGACTCTGGCCATTATTGTCCCTTGTGTCATGAAAGCTATTTTGCAACATTTTTGTTATGGTTCCCGTTCATGATGAAAGTATATTACAAAGTTTTGTTATAAGCGTATAAACAATTATTCGTAAAATCAAAACAATGTCATCAATCTCACATTATTTTGCAGGTATTTGGCATGTATTTTACCTGATAGATGAAGCTGAGTTTATTGGTAAGCATCGCTAGCATGGTTCATAGTCTCATTATAAATGTATAATGGTGTTTGAAATACACATGGGCTGGTATAATGATTTGACTCTTATATGTTAGTAAATGGTCAGCTAGTTATAGTAGGTCCATAACCTTTTTGTTTCCGATCGATAACTCTTCACCTATTTTCCTCACACTTGGTCCACACAGTTACCTTGGGTAGCAGAGGAACCCTATTGATTTTGGAGTCACGGGGTCGAAGGTCAAGGTCACAGGGGGGCATAATGTTTTATAAACTTCTATTGTTTAAACTTACATATTTCACATGGATTATGAAACCAATGAATACAACATATCACACTCTATGACTGCTTTCTCTGTAACCAACCAGTGCTGATGCATTTTACAGGATTGTGAATATCACGTTCCAAATCCCACAAGGGGGATTTGACCATACTATATGGGATAGTAGTCAAGTATTGTTACCCTGGACCATACTTATGCCTCACTATTAACCCACCTTGTTCATCATGATTATTAGTTTAAGTTTTAGTTAAGATGCCTTAATTCAGAAATCTAGAACTCTATTGAATATTTATGCAATTTGACATCATGTTATTACTGTCTTTGCATTTTCTCAAGTACAATTCAATGATTGTATGATACCAGAACAAACACAACAATCTTTTTTTGAGGTTTATGCATTATGGCAAAATCTGAAAGATATCGATCTTTTCCTTAGAAATGTAAAAATGTTATCATGTTACTTATTCATAATTTAAATTGGAAAATATATTTGCAACCTGTTCACGACATTTTAATATCAAATCATATAAAACATGCTAAATAGACAAGATTTTTTCTGTGCATCAGCTCAATTATTGGATTTTCATATAAAATATATAGTTTTTACAGGAAATTCAAGTTTTACACAGGTAAAAATTTAATATGTAATTATTTTTAATTTAAGAGCTCGTCACAACTTTGAGATGCCCACTATGGCCATTGGACCTACAAGATTCAAACTTTGACCTCTGGAAAATTAATTAGAGGGATTCTACAGCATGATAGATTCAAAGAATTGCTGCAGCAGTTTCTCAGTCTTCAAGATTTGGTCATGATATAACCTAACTCGTCTCAGACAACAATGGGCTTGTGAAGTTCTTATTCTGTTGTACATTTCTAACAGTGCTTTGGAAGCCTTTGCTGAACATAAACCATCATCATGTCAATATTTGTTTAGAAACCAGAAGTATTAATCCACAAGGAAAGCCTTACATCAGATAAGCAGATATTTTATCAAGAGTTTGCTATTCCTGGGGGCCGTTTTATCAAGATGTTGTAGCTATGACATGTCTTATCTTAACTCCAGAACTTATGACAAATAAATAAGATATCTTCAGTCTGTTTTATCAATAGTGCAGTAACTCAAGTGTCATAGCTGCTACAAAATTGTGTTGTAAGTCGGTAAAAACCAAGACACAGTCTAGAATATGAATCTTCTGGTGTGTCATTCTCACGCGCACCTGTCAAATCTACATCGTCGATGTAAACAGTTGACATGGCACAGACTATTTAAACTTTAATATCTGCGATTATCAGAGACGCGACTGAAAATAAATTTGTTTATACTAATAAACTGGGACCAGTATATATTGGTCCCAGTAATAATCAATACTGAGAAGTTATCAAGTTGGACACTTTTATTTTTCAACTTGAAGAAATTGTGCACACTTCAAACCAGAAGAATTTGTGGATATTTTTGTCACTGTTGATTACTAAAGATGTACTCCTAACAGTCAAATTAAGAAAATTCAACAAGTGAATTGAACTTGAAATTTAAAAAGAGACCTGTCATTATATACTGCAATTGAACAATTATAACTATTGAACTTTCACTAACGTTTTGGATGATGTCTGGAACATTATACTATTGGATGACTACAGAAGACCTGAGGATTCTATTACAAAACTGATGAAGACCGCGGCCGTGGTGCAGTGGTTAGTGCGCTGGACATGTAACCCGGTGATCCGGGTTCGATTCCCGGTCGCGGCAGGTCATACCCTTCCATGAAAATTTGAAAAAAATGTCGATTTTCCTCCACATGTGGAGAAGTTGCTGACTTCTTGTGGAAGGGTAAATTAGTACTGGTAAGAATTCAGTCCAGGAAAAACTGGTTAGGTGAACCGGCCGCCGTATATAACTGAAATATCGTTGAGAAACGGCGTTAAACCCGATGAAACAAACAAACAAACATAACTGATGAACACTAATATATTTATCAAGAATTAACAGTAAAATGCAGCTGAATCTATAAGGCAATAACTTATTCATATACTGAATTTTGTTTTGAAGAATACAATATGTAATGTAGAGTTTTTATTCTATACATAGGCTTTGACTGTATGTATATTTGCTAATAAATGTATATTAAGTGTAGGTGATTTTTTAAAAGAAGTATTACTTATGTTCTGTTTATTGATATTGCATAATGCCATTCGTTTTAATACTGTTTTTTTATAAACATTTAAGTTGTAAATGTATTGGCTTTTACTATATTTACATTTAATAGTTAATGTACAGATATTGCAGGTGAAATCTAAGTTAAGTTGGACTGCACAAACCTGATCTCGACATGTTTACATATGACAGTTCAGTCATAAATATGAAATCGTTTTGCAATCAAAATGCGTTCAGTAAAGGTGTTTGCGGCGAACGTTACGTAAAGTTTGCAATTTGGTTCCCGTCTTAATCAAATCATTCCTGATAGTCCATGGTATAATAACTCCCTAAATGTTAGTTATGCTTTGCATATTCGCTGCATCACTGCAGTACAGTCTAATAGCAAATCAAATGCAGCGAGTGTCTGCACGAAGTGTCATCATAATGATTGGATAGTGGGTTGAAGAACAAATTATTAAATTATATAAAGAACGGAACCACAATGTTCTCATATGGAGCACTGTTAGGAACCCGCCTTCTCGTCGATGGCAAAACACATACGTGGGCAGTTGTTTTATATACCGTCAACAAAACGACTTGGAGACATTGCATAAACGGACATAAACTGATGTAATTTTGTTATATTTGTTATTCAACATACGGACCATGTATAGAGAGTTCCGTACAGCGTTTATGTTTTTTATGTTGAATTGTATTGCCACCGCGCAAGTCACACATGTCACCATTTCTTCATTCAACATACAGGTATACACCTGCCATCCAAAAGTTTCTTCAAACTAGAATTTTTTGAATTTCGTTACTTTTTCTTTCAAATAAAACGTGTATGATCATGAAGTAAAATTATTCATCCCACTTCTGTGATGGACAGTTAAGAATCAACAATTTTCACATCTCGGCAGCAGCATCAATCTGCCTGCATCCGAAACCAATGTGTGTGTGTGTAACTGATTGATCTGATCAGATAATTTGTTTCAGTACTACAGAAAAGTATTGCTGTGGTAAAAAGCATTACGATTTTTTGCATGTGAAACAAATATGACAATACATTAATTTCAATGGGAAATTGTCAAAGCGTGAAGGAACTTTTGGAACTTTTTAGTAGTAAGATTAATACCTAATCAGTGGATATAATTTTGTATTAGGAAAAGAAAAGGTCACTCAACAGCCGACTGGGGGGTCAGGGCCCCCTTGCCCCCCCCCCCCCCCGGTGGATCCGGGCCTGCATTGCTCCACATAACAATATTACATAGACAAAGTAAATGCATATTAGTCTAATAGTCAAAATCGCCAGAAAGGATTGACAACATCACATTTCAATACACATTCACAAAGTGTCTTGGAACATATTCATATGAAGGTTTGGGTATATTATTTATTGACACAATAATCTGCTTAATATATAGTACATCACATTGAGCGACAGCATTTTGAATATAATCAAAGTACTATCAAACTAAACGCACAATAAAACAAAAACAGCTGATCATATCATGCAAATCAGTCACATTATAGAATGAAAGCACAGCGCTATACTGAAAGGCGCCAAGTCTTGTTTTTCAGCACACGTGGTGCATAAAATGTTCACGACATATGATGTTATAGTATGTCTCGTATGTTAGAACAATCCGGAGGCAGACAGTCTGTGGTGCTATAATGAGACAGTGAAGTGCATGAACGGTCACATTTACAATGCAGTAACTCCCACACAGGTCCATAGGCCAGGACATTGAATACAACATACGTTGGGTAAGGCAAAACATCCAAACCAAACAGGAAGGTTTAAGGACAACAAAGGATTTCATATAGCACTTAAATATATAAATGAACTACCATTGAACATGAAGGACACCAACGTCTTAAAGACCGTTCCAATACAATAAATTACAATACAAAAATCACATTATATTAGAGTGGATATCTTGGCGAGTGATAAAGGTCGCGACTCGGCGATTTCAGATGTGTTGCGAGCAGGATTGTATGCGATTTGACGGAATGAATATTGCTTAATATGATAGTAAGGTATCTAAATGCACATCTGTGTATGATGAACATGTATCTGGCTAATATGTTCGTGATTCTGTTGAATTTGCGAAATTCGCATAGTTACATTTCCACGTCGCGAATGTTACCACTTTCACAGTATATGTAATGAATAAACAAAATATATCACACTTATCTTCTGAATACTAATTTGTCAATACAATATTCCACGTAAGCTAGAACGTCAGTTCATTTACTTTTGTGTTTTATATGTATGTCACATACAATACGTACAGATGCAATAAAATAGACACAATATATGAGTTTTCATCGAGCAACACTTATTATAATAAATGATATAATACTAATAATCTGTTAAATAGCTTGTTAGATTTGTCATCATACTTAAGTGTATCTGCATCATACTGGACAAGCAACCCTTTTTTTATTTAATTAGAATAAAATGTGGAATGATTCTGTCTGGGTGACTGTTTCAGTAGCGCATGGTCAGTGTTTCCTTTCTTCAGTGCTGTTGTTTGGGCTAATAACACCGTGTTAGGTTTCTGTTGATGCTGATTCTGTCTGGGTGACTGTTTCAGTAGCGCATGGTCAGTGTTTCCTTTCTTCAGTGCTGTTGTTTGGGCTAATAACACCGTGTTAGGTTTCTGTTGATGCTCATTCTGTCTGGGTGACTGTTTCAGTAGCGCATGGTCAGTGTTTCCTTTCTTCAGTGCTGTTGTTTGGGCTAATAACACCGTGTTAGGTTTCTGTTGATGCTCATTTCTGGCACTGGCTGGGTCATCAGGTGAAGAAGGCCTCTGTACTTTGCTCCCTTCCTTTTCTGATATTTGCATTCCCTGTGCAATACCTTTGCAAAGGACAGAACCGCCTTCTTTCAGGTAAAGCGGAGGCCAAACGAGAAAGTCTATAACAGGACCTGATTGCAGGTACTCCTTTAAATGATTGGAATTAAACGTGTCTGCATGCTGTATTTTCCCATTGATTACCAAAGGAGGGTCTTGCACGCACATAAGCCAACACAATGAGGTGCATTCCTTGATGTAAACTTTGATAGCAGATTCTCGAAGAGCCTTATGCAGAATGCTCGGTGTTGTCCACATCTTGCTTGCCTTGTCTATAAACAGCTGCCAAAGAAATATTCAACATACATTATAAGCACCATTAAATATTATTCATACGGTATGTACCAAACGGTTACATATTTGCATTTTGTGCAAAATATACAGGCTTTAAACGGAACAATATTTTAATATCGATATTTTATTTTAACAATTTGATAAAATAATCGTATTTTTCACTAATTTAACCCGAATTACCGTATTTATTCAAAAGCATTATTATAAGTCTTCGTTATTTACATCACATGAAGAAGTCTTTCCGCTTTAATGTTTTGTTTAAATCATGAATGTTTGTCTGGATATAGTTAAATACTGAGGTCTGTAAAATGCAACATATGAATAGTTTACTATATCAAAACCTACGTCAAACACTGTTGTTACAGAAACTCCAGCAGAAAGTTTCTTCAAGTCTTTGAGCTGTTTATTGACGGGATCAGGAATTGTCGAAACCTAGAAATAGACAGTATCGGATGAGTATAGCATGGAATCAAACGATTGGGTGAAGTAATGACTCAATTTTAAAAAGTACGTAATACAATGTTCTACTCATTTGCAAGATACGCATTTCTCTCTGCAACAAAGTTGTAAACAACCGTAGTGTTGTTAACAGATTGATTGAGATCATTAGTAATTTTGATATGTACGTTTGTTCGCAGGTTTGTTTTCATGCATCGTCCATTAACAATCCGACATCTCGATTCGATATTCTAGGAAATCTATATTTGGTGAACACCCACCACCCAGGCTCAGTAGGCACAGTTAAGTTTAAATTGCCATTAATGCCACTTGAGTATTCGATTCGCGGACAAGACGCATGGTGCATCGTTTTGATTCGACTGTGGATAACTAATCAATTGTCAGTCATGCTGTTGTCCAGAGTTTGTTGGTTACTCGAAAGAACTATAAAATTAGGATTCGATTAAGCAGGCAGTCATTTGTCGGGTCCTACAAATACATTGGAAACATTACTCACCCCTTCTGTTGTTGCAGTTATGGTTATAGCTGCCACAAGTCCTTGTGTCATGTTTGCAGATATACCATCACAATGCTGTTTGACAGTCTAGAATTGGAAAACAACGGAAGTATGATTTACTGGTTTGACATGGAGGATGATATTCAATCTACTGTATCATCGCATACCTACAACTAAACTTTCAGAGTACAGAGCTGTTTATGATAACCAGTGTTCAAATATCACTAGTATGTTTTTGATACTTACCACCCTGTTTTGTATCTTCCAATGTGCCAATAAAAGTAGGACCAAATACCTTTTACAATATATTTTCAATACACCAGTTTTCGGATGATTTACTACAAAGTTGTATTCCTCTTTAATAAAATGATATAAAGTGATTATAACTAGTGGTTTAATGCAACACATATATCATGTACATACAAGAAGGATATCCAAAAGGGAAGCAATGACGGTCTTCTCGTCACAACCATATTTTTGTAACACCTCAAATGCATCGGTCCATTGGTTGTCATAAAGTTCCGAATACTTCTCGGCAATTTTAGTCGGTCTGTTTTCATCGCTGAGGTCAGCTATGTCAGCGTTACCGTCTGTCAGCTTACTCCCCAACAGACGACTCAGCCTAAAAGAAAAACATCAAGATGAAATTAGTGTTGTTCACAAACGTGTCCCTAATACATGCCTATATTTTAACCCCATAAATTACTTTTAATTGGCAGTAAAGGGATGCAGAAAGCCAAAGTCCCTCCATGTGTTCTAACACATAAAATTAAAATGAAGTTATAAACATGTTATTTAATTATTGTAATTTCTAAACATGTTCCATATTTACAATAGTAGCAATTTCATGCTATAATAATATAAATCATTGGTTTTATATTGTGCGATGTATTAGAGGTTTTTTATTTTAAACTTATTCCTTTACTAACCGAATTTTTGTTTCAATCAGCTCGTCATCAATTTTCTTCTTCTCTGCTTCTGTATCACGTAACTGTTTCTGCAGATCATATATTGCAGTTTTCAGTGTCTTATTTTCTTCGGTCAGTGCATGATTCGCGTCTGTCTGTTTAGATTTTTGCTCGTGCTTGTCGATCTTCTTTTGTTTTTGATCAATCTTCTTCTCAAGTTCTTTAACCCGTGCTTCACTTGTTGAACGAGCATTACATGATTCTTTGAATTGCTCCTCTAAATGATCAAGTTGTTTGGTTTTCGAATCAAGATCTTTTCTAAGTTCTATGAGTTCTTTTGTCATCACAGCGACATTTGTTATTTCTGTCTCCACAGATCTACAATCTATTGTTGCAATTTTCTGAAACGTCAAAAAAATTAATGATATCATATGTGGCTATAAGTATGACGTGTGGCGAATGCATTCGGTGCATAAACTTTAAAGCAACTGGAATGTCAATATGTGATATTGGCACATCCTAGTCAGTTAGACAGTTTGACGATGTAGTTGAAGTGATACATCAGAATGAATATGGCATGCCTATATCGAGGGTTCAACGCAAGACTATTGTAACTCCTATGTATTTATATAGAAGTTCCGATTGTCTTGCACTGAACCCTCGGTAAAGTCATCATTTTATCTGAGTAATGTGTACGTACGCTTATATTCACTGTCTTGGTTACTTTCAAACCCTATTAAGTGTTATTGTTAAATTAATAACATTCTCAACTCGGCTAACCAGTTTGGCTGAGTGATCGACAGCGGTATAGATTATCACAGACCTACCATCAGGGTTTGTTGCCCTGATGAACAGGCATTCCTTCCTTTTGCAGCACCTTGGAATCACAAGGAAGTGTAAGGAATGGCTGAAGTAATTGTATAACTAAAATGCTGTTGATTTGAAAGTGTTGATAAATATCATAATTCAGGGGCATTAAATGTATCACTACCTTAGCTATTTCTTTTTTGGATAATTTGTGCCACGTTGACCCGTCACCGAGAAATTTCAACAGTTGATTGATGTTTCCTATACCAGGCAAAGAAAACGTAGGCTTAGTTTCGACCTGAGATCCATCATACCATTGAGAGCAGCCTGTACCATGTTTAGTATGTCCTTGTCCATGGCCTCCACTCGCTAGTTTACCGTGCACGCCTGTCTCCTCGCTCGTGTGTGTATCAGATTGTGTTGCAGATCCACTCTGGTGCTCTACCTTTATTGTTGTAATCCCGCTCGGATTTGTACCAGGAACGATGGTGGTCCCAGTAGGTTCTATACCAGGCTTAGCTGAACTGTTTTCGGAGCCATTACCAGGTTTACTTTCAGTCCATGCTGGTCTCGGTGCCCTGACAAAATAATCATTTAAATATGGTTTATTCAATTGCAATTGTGACAGGTAGGCGAGGTTGAATACTTTATATGACGTGACGGTACCTTGACAACAGTGTGCAAACAATATGTTCAATCTCTTAACCTGTTTGCTATGTCAAGAACATTGAATATAAAACTGCAATTTTATTTTTTTAATCCTCTTCATTCTGTGAAGCATGGTATTATCAAAACAAAGTCGGTAAAGTAATAGTGCATTGCACGTGTGTTATAAGATAGTTATAGCAAAAATGCCCTTGATTACTAACAGATGAGTTTACACAATTTAAAATTGGTAAGCGCGACAACTCTGATTGTACAGTATATATATATATATCCATTGGAGTTACTTCCCTTCACTTGTATTATAGCTACACACATTATCTTGGTCGCTATCACGTCGACACGTTTTATCACTATAACCATAACATATATATCTGTGGTATAACCAATCAATGTAAACTTTAACAGATTTAACCCTTTTGTAAGTTATTGATTTTGCAATGAATTAAGATTTTAACTTACAAATTTCTACTTTAAAGTTACCAATAATTTACATCCTGTACTACACAATATGTATTTGGTTCATATTTCAAGTCGGTTTATATTTCTGTTTGTGAAGACAATTTCCTTATACAAATCGAGTATATTAGTCATTTAGGGTAGTATGTTAAAGCACTTGACGTTTTGTTATATCTTGTTTGTTCTGTTGTAGGTTATTTTCAGCTTAGACAAAGTTAAAAATCTTAGCATTATATATAAACTTGAACATTAAGCCGACAAACATGTCTGTGTTTATACCGATAGTTCTAAGACTGTAAGGTTGCTAAGATGCACAGTGTCACTTCATGATTGATTGTAATGCTATCCGGTCCTGTGTTCTTTGCCCATTCTCCCATTTATAACTAATTTCATGGGTCTACAAGTAAAAAATTGCTGCCTGATGCAGCAAAGGTGGGTGCACGGCGTAAACAAAATGAAATAGAACTACTGCAATTTGAAGTAACAGTATGTGTTTATTATGCTTTAATGTGTAACTATATATTAATGTATAAAAAGTACATTTGTAGTTTTAGTAGTAGGAATTTATTAAGGAACAGACTAGTTTTTGTATGGACAGTTAAACAGAAATAGAAATTGATAGTGCGGAAAACTTTCATGATAATGAACATCATGCATGTAAATTAAGACAACATTATACATATCAAAATGCAAAACATTGATTGAAACATATTAACATAAATCACAATCATTATCACGGTAGAAATAAATAATGAAATACCGACAAATTTACATAATTAGTATTTACTAAAAATTAAAAAGAAGAACAATAATCACTAAATGATATTGCATATCATGTCAAAATGTGAGAGCACTACAGTTTAATTAACAACATGTCAGTGGACAAACAGACATCCAGCATCACACACTGAAT
Source organism: Mactromeris polynyma (assembly GCA_032209605.1). NCBI lineage: Eukaryota > Metazoa > Mollusca > Bivalvia > Venerida > Mactridae > Mactromeris > Mactromeris polynyma. The sequence goes on from JASFXZ010000022.1 coordinate 7,688,635, forward strand.
TAATCAAGCAATGTGTGAATGTAAAATGAGTTTAGACATTTTGAAAGTTAGAAAAATAGTGTAATTTAATGTAAATGATAGCTAAAAAGTGACACATGAGAGAACTATAAAATGCTTCCTGAATGAACAAGTGGTAGGAAGTGAAAGCAGGCCGTAGTATATGAATGACTATTATAATGAGGCAAAGAACATAGCTAAGAGAAATAAAACCGTATTTACTTATATCTCAAACATATTTACAGTGGAAAGAAATAATGCAAAAGTGACCAAAATGCAACACAATAACTCAATACAAAAACATTAATCACTAAATGATATAGCACCTTGTCAAAATATGATATCACTTCAGTATGTAACAACCGCATGCTAGAATCACACACTGGATAAGTTATCAAGCAGTGTGAATGTATAATGAGTATAAACTTTGTGGAGGACTGGATAATGGTGAAATTGTATATGTAAATGAAAACTGTAAATGATACCTGAATCTACAAAAGTGATAGGAGGTGTATACAGACGGATTTAGCAGACTTAGTATATGAATGACTAGAGAAGTAAACAAAATGAACATAGCAAAGAGAAATATAAACGTATTTACATATATCACATACATATTAACAGTAGAAAGAAATAATGCAATAATGACCAAAAAGCAAAAACGATTACTCAATACAATCAAAGCAAACAAATGGGGTGTGGGACAGTACCACTTGTCTATGTAGCCAAGCTGGCAACTCGTTGCATATAAGTTTCTGTTTTGTAACTATAGTCAAACCTGTGTTAAAGACCACCTGCGAACAAAGACCACTATTGCAAAACCTGTCTGCAAAGACCATCAATTTTATCTCCCATCAGACCATTTTAAATGATATTTAATATGTTAATAGAGACCACCTGTAAACAAAGACCACATTTTGCTGTTCCCATGGGTGGTCTTTACAGACAGGTTTGACTGTAAACAGTTTTATAATATCAAAGTTTGTGTAACTAGGTAAGAAGGTTTGCATGGAATATGGAATAAAACAAAAACATAAGACATAAATGTGAAAAAGAATAAAAAAATATTGAAGAAAGAATAAACATTTTTTCCAAGAGATTTTCAATCAGACTTGTATTAGAAATGCTAGATTTTCAATCCAAAATAAAGAAAAATGGTCAGTAATAATGGTAGAACCTTAAGACTGTAAAACAAGTGAAATGTTTGTCACGATTGTAAATAAATGAAATACAAAGATATTAGACCCTTTATGTAACGTTTGTGAATATTTAATTATGAAATGACATATTAAATTCTATCCTCGCTAAATTAGAGTAAAATCAGTATGGCCAGGCATAAAGTTATGATAACACTAGCTTGCCATAGGTTATGAGCTATCTTGTTGCAGTGGGGTATTTTCCAATTAATTTTCAAAGCACAACTTTGATGAAAATGTAACAGGTTTTTTTAGAGATGAACAGCAGACAAGGTTTTCAAGTTTCAGACACCTGTGACCTTGACTTTTAACATTATGACCCCAAATTACAATATGAACTACTAGACTTCATACTGATACTTCCCAGCAAGTTGATGAAAATCTATCACTGGATTTTGGAGATAAAGGGACAACAAGGCAGACTGGACAGACAAACATACAACATGTGGAGACATAATAAATACAAGATGATGAACACATATGTACAAGCAATAACAAAGTTTATATAATTATACATTGTAGTTAAATATTAGTACTAAACTGTTTACTTCATATGCAGCTTAATTGCAAAAACATCATCTTTTATATAGTTTATACATGAATCCAGGTCAAATCATCCAAGCTTTGTTTTAAAGGAAACTACTTTGAGCTTAGTCAGTAACAAAAAGTATGTTAGACCAGTTGTATCAAAAGTTGAAAGTAGACTGCAGACACAGCATAGGGCTATTCAAGGAACATTTTTACCCGGTTTGGTTTAAACTGCTCTAGCAGCTTTAGATATAATATCCAAAATGTGTCAGCGAATCAGATGTTGGATGTAATTTTGGTACAGTACAATCATGTGCCATGTTCATAGCTAATCAGCCAAAGGGTAAATAGATTTTTTTAGAAAAAATGTCTGGCAATCAGAAGCCCAATTGGCTATTTTGGAATTCGAGTGGCGCTGAGTGGGGCTGTGTGACACAATATTTGAGGACAATCATGCAATGAACAAATCTCGAATGAGTTAAATAATAAAAAAATATCAAAGTGAAACAAACAGCAATAAAACACCTGAAGACTGAGGCAAGACATGAATATTGCAAAAGCACATTAATGTAAGAACTGTTACAAGTATCAAAGACAAGCAAAGTCAACTATCAAAACACAGTACAATATATTCAAATAAGAGGCCCAAGCAAAAATTCAATCAAAATAAGGGAGGGCTTGGTTTTTTTAAAACTTTTGAGTGCTGACTGGGTTTTTTTACATGTGGTTTTTTGAAATACTTAACTTTTGCCATACAGTAAAAAGGTATGTATAGTATTACTGTGTTTATGAGGTCGACCGTCGCCGCGCCCATTTTATAATGCACATTATGGTAATTTGGTCCACCCGGTATGTCTGCCGCACACCATAAATATACTTTTTTGATGCCAGTAGAGGAGTATAGGTCAAACAGACAATTTTTGAAGCCAAATACGGTCACTGCATAGTGCCAATGAGACCCATCGTACAGTTACCATTTTCCTGGCATCTAACCAGTACTTTCCTGGAATCTACCCAGTACTTTCCTGGTTACATGCCAAGGCGTATGCACAAATATTATAAATATTGTCCCTGAAGTAAATTTCATTGCACTAACAAGCTGATTTTATACATTTAAGAATAAAGGGCCAGAAAATACTGCACTCCACAGGATGCAATATATTAACCCCATTACCTACAGAAATAAAGTTACTGCTAATGGTAAATTTCAATTTTTAAAAGCCACCAATGAAGAAAATAATAAAGTGGTGTGTAAGAGGTTGTTGAGGGGAGTTTTTTTTTCTCTCTGAAACAGTCGTAAATCAAGAATAAAATCCACATTTTTGTTTCTAGGGTTCCCTCTGTCATTCGCCAATAACATCAAATGTGAAAAAGACAATAATTTGGCAACAGGTTTTCAATTTTGGCAACAAAAATATTCCAAAAGAAATTATACTTGTAAGCAATTGCATAATTTTTCATGCTTTATCAAAACTGGTGTGTACTTTGAATATGCCACAGAGAATCATGTCTTCAAATTAAAAAAAATTAGCACCTTCAAAACCGGGATATGAATAAATACCGAATGATATCAGAAATGGAAGTATCTAGTTTTTCGCATAACTTTGATTGCAGTGTCAGTTGTTCCGAATAGATAAGGGATCACTGTCCTTGTAAGTGCAAGTGACACTTATTTAAGGTTTACACAAGGCAACAATATGAAGCTCTAATGTTCATCTTGCATATCTGAGAACATCTGCTTCACCATTCCTACAGGTACCACAACTACTTGGTCATCTATTGTTAAGAAGGAGAACTCATCTTCTTCCTGACAAACACTATCCACCTCATCAATTACGTCTTCTACCGGAAATTGTGTTTTCTGTTAAAATACAATAGTATAGGTATATTGTAAGGGTATTAATGAAACATATTTAAGAAATATCTGAACAATTTTTGCTATATTTAGGTGTTGAACCTTTCGCCTAGTGTTAAAGCTCTTTTTGATGGAGTGTGAGGATAAGTGACCCAATCATGTTTATGATAAAAAAAATGTATTACTTTGATCTTGCTGCTGCATATAATCTTTGACGGTTTGTTGTTCTTTAATTGTGTATTTCTTTACTTTTCTGCTTTAACAATGGATTTAGTTACATGTTTATTATAACCATGTCATATTAATGTCTCCATGTAAAATTTAATGGTATTAAAAAGTATTAGCCAATAACAATATATTTCAAAAGTATCCGTTGACAGCTGCTAAAATTATTAAACTAAAACTATCTGAATACTTTATGCCTTTTTGATGATATAACTACTGTACTAAAGTACATTCAGAATTTTTTTGCAATATCTTATTTTAGCTTAAGGTAACAGGCGACAGGATTGCAATAATTTGAACTTGCTATTTAAATTTGTATAGCAGAATATCAATGTATCATTTCCTATAATTGCAATAATTAACCTCACAATTTGTCTGTTGTTCAAGACACAACACAAATCAGATTTCCCACCCTTCCCAAAAAAAATTCAAGGACTCTTCAAAGGGTATTTTCACAAAATTCAAGGACCAAAACAGCATTTGTACTGCTATTTTATTCATTCAACATGTCTTTCAAATTAACTTTTTCCATGAACATTTAAGTATTAAACTTCAAATTATGAACTTATATACAAGGAAATGTTACACGCACTTCAATGCGAGTTTTCCAAGGCTTTCAAAGTCACTATTTTTTATCTGTTTAAAGTGAGTTTATTATACAGTAGGAGAACCATGTGACATACCGTGACTAAGGTCTGGGATGTTGTTGAAAGGGAAACTTCATTTCTGTAGGTATTTGTAACACTGTCTGTTATGACAAGTCTCCAGGTTGAAAGGTTTCATTCACACATTTGCACCATAAGGCCACCTAACATTTGTTTGTTGCATCTTCAAAATATATGTTCTTTATTTTGACATTCTCAGTACCTCACATACAGCTTCTTCGGAACTTCCTGCAATAAAAGGTAAATCAATAAAATACTGCATTAGACTTTCCAATGGATAATAATGCATTTTGCCTTTCATCTCAAATAATGTTTTAGAACAGCCATTCATTTGCTGATCGTGTATCTGAAGACATCAATTTGAAGATGTCATCAGACAATTATCTTAATTGAGATTCTCCATCTATCATTGGCAGTGTTTTCCGTGGACTTTTAAAATTGAAAGTCATTGCAGTTTCATATCCGAGGCCAGGGTCATTTCCAAGTATTGGAGGTCATACAGGAATATGCTAAATCGAGTCGACGCTTATGTACTTAGACACATTCAGTCTGCATGTAATAATGAAATTGAAAGTTGAAACTGAAAGTACATTTTCGGAAAATTGCTGTAAGGTTAGAACATGTGATCAGTGTATTTAATACAACCTGCGAGTTTAAACGTTTACATGTTAATTATCACGCATGTTTGGACGATACATGACTTATGAAAGAGGGAAAATACTGCAAAATATTAAACAGAGCACAGAGACGAATGCTGGCTGCATCATAACAATAACAAATAAAATGTAGGTCAACCACGCGATGGGTCAACCACAATGTTGAAACGATAAAATTCAATAATTATACAGTTGAAAATATTAGTTAATGACATCAATCATAATATACAACAAAATCACATACCTTAATTTAGCTTTTGTAGCCTACAAAATCAATAATGACGTTACAACGCACAATCGTTCGCTTCCCGACATATATTCCCGCCGGTCTGCGCAGGCGCACAATAGGCTCTGGGTGGGACTGAAACCCGTTATCCGGGATCCGTGATTCTCCGGGATCGATTTTTAAAAATTGTTCGAGTGGAACATATGTTAACTGAAGGGTGTGAACGAATGTTCCTCTATCCGGTATTGACCGTTGATACCTACGATATAGTCCAAAATATCGATCCCGGATTTTCCCACCAAAGTCCCGGATTTTAGTCCCACCCTAGGCTCTGTTCGATTTTTCCCCAAATTTTGTTCTTAACCGAGTCCATTGCAAAACGACGCTAACAGAACTCAATATGCACGGCGTTGACACGCCGTGCAATGAAGGGAAGCTATGCGTAAAGAATGTGGTGATATCCTACGAAATACCGGTGGTGACACTTCATCAATTCTCTCCTAGGAACATCTACATTCCAAGATTTCAACTTCACACTCTTCAATTCGTGAATCCACGAATTACGATTTCAACTTCACGAATTCATAATCTTGAATTCATGAAATAACGAACTCACGATTTCAACTTCACGCAATTAATAATCTTGAACTATTCACTATAAATCGTGAATTCGTGGAATTGAAATCATGAATCCATGTAGTCGAAATTGTGAAGTCACGAATTAAAAATATTTTTCATGGTGAATCGTAAATTCGTAAAGTGGAAATCTTGAGATCGTGACCTTCCTAGGAGAGAAATAAGGGAGTTTGAATGTCATCCCCGGCCGGTCTTCCGTAATTTCCTATGCTTTTAACTCGCATTACTCACTCGCTTACAACTATTGCCATGTAGATTATTTTTGTTAAAGGTTGCTTACAAATTTCTTTCAAACAATAATAAATCATAAAAGACGTATTAACGTACAATGGCATTGTGACGAAATTCATGTTTTAAACTGGTAGAAAGTGTATATATTTCTACATGATTATTTACTTTTAATCATTCTATTGATCAATTTAATCTTATCAATCAATCAAGTCAAGTTACTGTCTTACTGTACCCGTCCCTGCGCACAGATCCACGGGGTACAAAACGAAATGAAAACAATGCAGAGGGTAAATCACAAACCTTAAATGAAGGTTTTGGGGAGCCACCCAGGGCTGCACAAAATTAAACAGGAAGACAAACTGGACAAAAATGTTGAGTTGTGTTTAATATGTAAAAAATAAAATTTTCAGTTGATCCAACTTGAAGTTGTTATAGAGTATACTGAAATTTAATCGAAAACATAAAGATAGGTAAAAATTTACTTACGCAGGTTTGTCCATTTTCAGTCTTGTGATCAAGTGCAATCAGGATGTAATATAACTTGTTACTGAACGAGGAAGTAAATTACTTGAATGTTATTTTAAGCCATATTCCGAGAACGCCGCATCAAGATAAATATACTGAATCAACTACCACACTGATAAAATGCAAAACCACCAATAATTTGATTATTATGAATAGTAAAGTTTTATTGACGAAAAGTCGACCTGGGTCGTAGGTCGTAGATCAACAAAACTTTGTCGACCTGGGTCGTAGGTCGTAGATCAACAAAAGTTTGTCGACCTGGGTCGTAGGTCGTAGATCATCAAAAGTTTGTCGACCTGGGTCGTAGGTCGTAGATCAACAAAAGTTTGTCGACCTGGGTCGTAGGTCGTAGATCAACAAAAGTTTGTCGACCTGGGTCGTAGGTCGTAGATCAACAAAAGTTTGTCGACCTGGGTCGTAGGTCGTAGATCAACAAACGTTTGTCGACCTGGGTCGTAGGTCGTAGATCATCAAAAGTTTGTCGACCTGGGTCGTAGGTCGTACATCAACAAAAGTTTGTCGACCTGGGTCGTAGGTCGCAGATCAACAAAAGTTTGTCGACCTGGGTCGTAGGTCGCAGATCAACAAAAGTTTGTCGACCTGGGTCGTAGGTCGTAGATCAACAAAAGAAAATGTTTTTATTTTACTGAGTGTGTAAACATTTGCAATTAATAAGACATTTAACTTCCGACTTCCGATTAATTTCGCTATCAATGAAGAATTATAGGCATCAACTGTTAATGTGACGATTTCTGGCATGGAAACGCGTATGCAAAATTGTTTTGATGTTATTGAAACCACAGGTAATTCCATGTTCGTTATCAAAACAACAAATGAGAAAATCCACTCCGAAGGGCCAAAATTCATACTTTCGTTTTAATAATTAATGACTGAAATCGGCTGCTTTTGGTTTAGAAATACAGTAAAACTTCGAAACCTCGAACTGCCGTCGGACCTAGCAATTAGTTCGAGCCATCTACTGTTCGAGGCATCTACGGTATACGCGTATATTTCCTAATTGACAGTCGCCGGTTTTCATACTGAATGCACGTCGATCAATAGTCGCAGCATTATTCATAATAATAAAATTAAAAAAGAAATGAAAGCAAAGCAAAAATGATACCCTGTGGCACCTTATTCTCTCTCGTTTATTCTTATACGCATGAATTGTCTGTCACATAGTACATGTACAGTGGAAACTCCCTAATCCGGAAACTCTCCGATCCGGAAACGTCCTGCAACCGGGCAATTTTCTCGGTTTAGTTCCTCCAGTACAACGTATAAAAAAAACCCCACAGTCCGGATCCTTCCTACTCCGGAATCCGAACGAATTTTTCTGTCCGGATTGTTATTTTACATGTAAAATAAATCTCCCAAAACCGGACGATAATTTTCCGCAAAAATACGTCAGATCGTATAATGACTGAGAATTGAGAGAAGGCATAATACTTTAATTGTCTCTATGAATACATAGACATTATAATCGTATGCATTAAGTTTTGATGGAAACAAGGTAAGACCGGGTACGAGATGTACTAATTTTGTAAACAATTGGAAAACATTGGATGTGAGCGCAGAAAAGGGCCCATTAGGTACACAAATCACAATTCAAAATTTTTACCCTAGATTTTTTTTTCCTCTACGAAAAATCTTTTGAAATGAAGCTATGGTGCATAGTTTTCAGGTTTTATGGACGGTAAAATGTCGCAAAATACCCATACTTAATTTCAGCTATGTTTAAAATCATTTGACTGTAAAATGATTCATTGAAATACTTGCTTGAGATTCATATATCCACCTTGTGCAGTGAAATTATATTCAATGCTTTCATACAGTTTTAAATAAACGAGAGGCGTCTATAGCGGTTCATATTCTGAAGAATCGAATTTCCTACATTTCTATAACGAATAAACGCATTATAATGATAATTTACATAATTTATGGAAGAATTCAAATATCAACCAATATTTCACACATCATGTATTTTGCATATCGCATTGCAAATCTTCCTCTTATGAAAGTTGCATAAATATGTTGGTCTCTTATAACTTATGATTTTGGGCTATAAATTGAATTTTCAAGTTTATATACATTTTGTAGCTTAAATTAGTCTGCAAAGTCAAATAAAAGAATGCATTCAGACATTATATATTACATCGCGATAACGCAAACAACCTCTAGCCAAATGGTATTTAGGTATTTGCTCTAGCGAACATATTCAAATTACTGAAAGAATGTCTTGCCTACGGACATTCAATAGAGGAATTCTCTCCAGTCCGGACTCTCCTCTAATCCTTATCACGAAGTGCGAATAACATGAGTATACTAGTATACTAAGCGGTCATTGAAAGGTGTTAATTATTGTATTGATTGACCTATCTATAGTGAACAATGAATGAAATGATAGCTAGGGACCACAAATCCTGTTCGAGTGTTCGACCTATCTCTGTTCGAGTGATCTACTATTAATAATATGAAATAAGAAGGGGTTTCGCCGGGACTTAAGAACCTGTTCGAGGTATCTACTGTGTTCGAGCCAAAACTGTTCGAGGTTTCGAAGTTTTACTGTACATGTATGTCAATAGCCAATCAACATGGCATTTTCTACATGGCATGGTTTGAAACTACCATGTAGCCATCTGAGAAGAGAGTATAAAATGTAATTTTGCTTTTATCAGGCTAAACAACTAACTCAGTGCATGATAGTATGTATTTGTTACACTAAAATATACGATAATACAAGTGTGGTCATAAATTGAGCAATTTAGCAAACGTGTTTTCTTGGTTTCTCAAGTTTTCTATCGTTTCCTGAAAGGGGGTTTAATACAAATGTACGTTCAATTACATGTTTTTTTAAGCAAGAATGTACTTTATATTTTATCATAAATTGCAAATGAAACACTTGTTAAAACTTCCGTAATGCGTAATGGGAGCTGCCATCACTGTAAGGCAATTGTGAGTCACATAATTTCTTATTTCACTAGTGAAAGGTATTACATGTTATTGTTCAATTATGATAATACATATATTTCATTATGATTGTATACTTGGACTTACATTTTTTATTATTATGCCTAAATCATTATCTACAATCAGTGAAATCAGTGGTGAAATATGTAAGTTCGCTAATTGTTTTTCAACGTGTATATTCAAGGGTGGTGCAACGATTTACGACCCAGATAAGTCATATCTTAGTGTATTTTCAGTGGTCGTGCTACGATGTACAACCCAGATCAGCCATATTTCATGTTATTTGCTGTGGTCGTGCTACGGTTTATGACCCAGATCAACCATATTTACTTTTTTCCGTGGTCGTGATACGATGTACGAGCAAGATCAACCACATTTAAGTCTATTTCCTTGGTCGTGCTACGATGTACGACCCAGATCAGCCATATTTAAGTTTTTTCCGTGGTCGTGCTACGATGTACGACCCAGATCAGCCATATTTAAGTTTTTTCCGTGGTCGTGCTACGATGTACGACCCAGATCAACCATATTTAAGTCTATTTCCTTGGTCGTGCTACGATGTACGACCCAGATCAGCCATATTTAAGTCTATTTCCGTGGTCGTGCTACGATGTACGACCCAGATCAACCATATTTAAGTCTATTTCCTTGGTCGTGCTACGATGTACGACCCAGATCAGCCATATTTCATGTTATTTGCAGTGGTGGTGCTACGATGTACGACCCAGATCAACCATATTTCATGTTATTTGCAGTGGTGGTGCTACGATGTACTACCCAGATCAATCATATTTCATGTTATTTGCAGTGGTGGTGCTACGATGTACGACCCAGATCAACCATATTTCATGTTATTTGCAGTGGTGGTGCTACGATGTACGACCCAGATCAACCATATTTCATGTTATTTGCAGTGGTGGTGCTACGATGTACGACCCAGATCAACCATATTTCATGTTATTTGCAGTGGTCGTGCTACGATGTACGACCCAGATCAACCATATTTCATGTTATTTGCAGTGGTGGTGCTACGATGTACGACCCAGATCAGCCATATTTCATGTTATTTGCAGTGGTGGTGCTACGATGTACGACCCAGATCAGCCATATTTCATGTTATTTGCAGTGGTGGTGCTACGATGTACGACCCAGATCAACCATATTTCATGTTATTTGCAGTGGTCGTGCTACAATGTACGACCCAGATCAGCCCTATTTCATGTTATTTGCAGTGGTCGTGCTACAATGTACGACCCAGATCAGCCCTATTTCATGTTATTTGCTGTGGTCGTGCTACGATCTACGACCCAGATCAGCCATATTTCATGTTATTTGCAGTGGTCGTGCTACGATCTACGACCCAGATCAGCCATATTTCATGTTATTTGCTGTGGTCGTGCTACGATGTACGACCCAAATCAACCATATTGCAGTTTGTTTCATCGGTCGTGCTACGATGTACGACCCAGATCAACCATATTAAAAACAAATTCCGTGGTCGTCCTACGATGTACGACCCAGATCAACCATATTTAATTTTTTTCCGTGGTCGTGCTACGATGTCGACAAACTTTTGTTGATGTACGACCTACGAACCAGGTCGACAAACCTTTGTTGATTTACGACCTACGACCCAGGTCGACAAACTTTTGTTGATGTACGACCTACGACCCAGGTCGACAAACTTTTGTTGATCTACGACCTACGAACCTTTGTTGATGTACGACCTACGACCCAGGTCGACAAACTTTTGTTGATGTACGACCTACGACCCAGGTCGACAAACTTTTGTTGATGTACGACCTACGACCCAGGTCGACAAACTTTTGTTGATGTACGACCTACGACCCAGGTCGACAAACTTTTGTTGATGTACGACCTACGACCCAGGTCGACAAACTTTTGTTGATGTACGACCTACGACCCAGGTCGACAAACTTTTGTTGATGTACGACCTACGACCCAGGTCGACAAACTTTTGTTGATGTACGACCTACGACCCAGGTCGACAAACTTTTGTTGATGTACGACCTACGACCCAGGTCGACAAACTTTTGTTGATGTACGACCTACGACCCAGGTCGACAAACTTTTGTTGATGTACGACCTACGACCCAGGTCGACAAACTTTTGTTGATGTACGACCTACGACCCAGGTCGACAAACTTTTGTTGATGTACGACCTACGACCCAGGTCGACAAACTTTTGTTGATGTACGACCTACGACCCAGGTCGACAAACTTTTGTTGATGTACGACCTACGATCTACGCGCCAACTTCACACACCTCTTTATATTTAGGTTAAGTTGAACCATTCAGTAGATATCTATCACGCGGATGAATTTTACAGTCAATGAATGTTAATGATCAAAGAGACATAAATAAAAATACACACTTTACATTCGGTAAGACAAGCGTTTATTTGTACACATATTTACAAACTTACTAAATGTGAAGTTTTGTATACAACCACTCACAGACGAATAAACAACTCGTTTCATGTGAAGAAATAATGCAAATATTCTTAAAGCAAAATAAATGGCAATAAATCGTATTTGAACAACATATATAGTTAAAATGTTTTTTTAAATAATTTAATAGGCTGCACTCGTTTGAACTGAAATTCTACACACAGCTGAGTTTGTATTTACTATCAGTGATTTTTTGGTAAATAATTTTACTGCCTGTGCCTTTTCAATCGGGAAAATAGTCGAGATAAATCCCAAATTTGGGATAATCAGGTAACCCTTTTTTTTCATTACAAAAATAACTTTTCAGCTGTGGCTGCATGGTGTTTGTTATATTTATGAGGTGATGTAAGAGCAAAATTCTTTTATAAAAGGTTAAATACACAAAAATCTGACTTATTAAAAAGAAATTCTGTCCAATGGGGAAAATGAACAAAGAATTGGGAAAAAATATGATTTTTTGGGGGAAATGGACACTTTTTGATAAGGGGACACAGCCTATTTATATATACGTACGGCAGTAAAATCAACAAAATAAACACTGACTATTAGCGCCTCCAAAACACGATTCTATTAAATATGCCCATAAAGTATTCCGCTTTTCCCCCCATAAAATAAAATAGTTCTACGACATATACAATATTGTGCATCACACACGTCCTGTTTCATTGTGACAGTAAATATATGATTGTATGATATATTTGATCAGCATGATAATGTATTGGGTACAAAAGCATAAATAGGTCCATGACACAATAAATAACAATATCAGAAAATATGACAATTGAAGAAAATAAAGCAGCGAAAACAGTTCTGCAATCATTTACAAAACAAGCGTCTAATGAAACTTAAATATAACAATATAAGACAATATGGTGAATGAAGAAAATTAAGCAGCGAAAACAGTTCTGCAATCATTTACAAAACAAGCGTCTAATGAAACTTAAATATAACAATATAAGACAATATGGTGAATGAAGAAAATAAAGCAGCGAAAACAGTTCTACAATCAAATACAAAACAAGCGTCTTATGATGCTAACTAATAAGGTGTAAGCCTAAAATACTCATAATACACTTTCACCAAATTAAGATTATTAAAAAATCAAAACTATATTTGCAAAAATCGAGAATATACTCGTACAATACTGCACCTGACTTATATAGCTATACAGTAAAACCTCATATAACGACCACCTCAGTAATAATACCACCTAAAATTTGAGTATACAATTTTCGAGTCTATTTTGACTGTTTTGCTTTTTATTCAACCTCAATAAAAGACTAGTGTTCAAGGGACCCAAAGGTGGCTATATAGCTTTTCAGACTGAATGAATTGTACTATCTAGACCACTTATTACAATCAATAACATAATTATTTTCCTCTTACGTAATTTCGAATAATTTCACACTTTCCACTGGTAATTTTGTCTCCAAAATTTGCATGTGCATTTTCCCACTCGACTTCGCTATTAGTAATTCTTGCAAGGAACCAATTATTTGGCAAACATGAATAATCAAACACGATGAACTCACTTTTGAAACGGGAAATTTAACAAACAACAATATAGATAAATTATCTGACATGTGTACTTAGTTGTTTATTTGTTGTATTGTCAATGATAACATTCCAATAACCATAAACAGTCATTTACGCCTCTGAATTTGTGACGGAGGATACTTGGAGAACAACGCATAACAACACCCAGATTAGTGCGAATATGGCATTCCATCAAACCTTGTTGTAGCACCTCTTTTTCGATACAACCGTACTAACATGGTTTTGCTATTTGCGTATCAGTGTTGTGTAAACCAATCAAACCTTACGTTAACCACTAAACCAACTTCTCTTTAACCGAACAACGTTTGTAACCTTAACGCGGATTAGTTAACCTTTCGAAATGGGATACGTTACATTACCGAATTACACTGCTTTTCGGTGAATCTACCGAAATCCTTTTAGGATCTGGAGTGACCGGCAATCGTAACATCTCGGCAATTTAAATTTTGTCCAACAAATCTTAACTTTCAAATTGCACCGACCATCTCCGAAGATATTTCTTGTTTATAACTACTGACAGTTACAAAGCCGTTAAGTCTTTGTGTTGCATTTTATGTTAATGTGTAACCGTGGCGCAGAGTGGCGTGTAGTCCCCAATGCCTCCCCTTTGTACTTGTAGTGTACCCACTACCCACACTTTTATTTCGTGCTCGAGATATGTGTGAGGAAAACCCAGTTTGAAAATGTGATTATCTCTTTGCCCAGCTTTCTTATCCTCGACTGATCCGATCCCACTTTTTTCAATGTCATTTTGATGCTTTGTATGTAAATCATTTTCAAATGAAGTATCACACTTTATTTACATAACGAGTATACGTGATTCTGTAAGTAATAATTTAATTTTTCTGTCACAGAACAATGCGAGTAAAAAGCAAATATTGGAATATATGAAATTCTACTCTAAATGTATAACCTTTTAATGGAAGTGACTTGACATGTGTGTAAACATATTATTCAATATACTACAGTCGGACAACGTTTATTAAAAAACCTTCTATCTGAATACTTGTTATTATCCGAAAAAAATACCAGGTCCCGGTTCTTAGACACGTCCAATTGAAATGAACTACACGACCCATGTATTTTTCGAAATGAAATTTCGGACCCGATGAATCGAATGAACAAGACCCGACTGTATACTGCAAAATGACATATCTGATGGGAGTTTTTAATTGTTTATCCTGATTGCTATATATCAGTTTCGGCCGAAAATAGGGTATTGTAATGTTGCAAGCAGACATGATACTCTTTACCAACCACACTTTCTGTGAAATTGGCGTGAAAACCGTATGATTTACCATAATAGAGAAAAGTGCTCCATGATTGCCTTTTAACACCAGCAGGACACATATTGTTCAGTTTGTCATCATCATTACGTAACATCATTGCATTTGCCTGTACATGTATATGGCTGGTAGGCTCATTTGCGGCTGTGTTAGCAATATGGCCTCTGATATGTGTTGACAATGATCTTGCATTCATCGTCTGGTCAGTTGCGCCAGCAGTTCCCTGTTGGTGATACGAATCATCATATTCTTGTTGATGTGAGTATGGTGTTTTCTGAACTTCAACGTTTCGTGTTTGAGGCGCTGATTGTGGTCTTGTATTCATTGCATTGGGATCGTCGTCTTTTCTATGTCTCTCTCTAGCGCTCTGTGTTCTCCCAGCACCTTGAGCTACCCCTTTACAGAGGAGCGCACCCTCTTTCAAGTACATTTCTGGCCAGACAAGATATTCGATGTGGGTTCCAGTCTGTGTGTAGTGTTTGTATTTGGTTGTATCAAATGCATCATTCTCATTTACATCCACACCAAATGTCAACGGCGGATCTTGGACAGACATAAGCCAGCAAATTTCAACGCATTTCCTTATGTATTTCTGCACCTTGTCAGTCTGCAACATGTCTCTTAAACCACTAGCAGAAACGCGGCCCGCTATATCTGCTTTAAAACGCTGAAGTAGAAAGTTTTACACACGTTTATGAAGAAGACAAAACACAGTCGTAACACATTTTGAAAAAACAATTGTGTCGATTCTTTTTTATGCGTAGATGTGTGAAAAACGTACATAAAACATACTTTAAAGTGCTATTAATTTAACTCACCTCCTGTACTTGTTGCATTGACCGCAGTGCTGCTTCCTTTCTCATGTCTTTTATTTCTTTCTTAACGTTAACATGACATTCATCACGCTGTAATACAACAGTAGGCAATGCATTTGCAGATATCGTGTATATTAAGAAAGACACAGTGAGGACGTTCGCAAGCGCATTCAAACAAACAACACGAAGTCAAATTACTGGATACAGATGTGTTGAGGAATTATCCACATAAATGTTTTGTTTTATTGGTATAATGTTACTTTACTGAACTGTGGTTGCTGTTTTACACTCACCGTTCACGTCCATTTTGTACTCATTGACATGTTCAACGCATAACAATATGGTGTTGTTCCAATGCGACACAGGCTTGATAAATCAATGTGACTAAAAACGAATGTAGAAGTCGAGAGGAAATGCTACATAAACGTTGAACCCAAAAGCACAAAACGACATGAAATTACAGATATGAATATGAACAATTACAAAGGGACACAAGACACAAACAGAAACAATGGGCGAAAGTAGACGTACCGCCTAAGAACGGTCAATGGTAAACATGAAATGACAGCAGTGTTAATAAGGAATCCGGCTCATTATTAAACAGTGCTTCCCAGTTTAGGAGTATCGCTATCACACGGCATACCCGTCATGGCGTCCCACAAGCGAAAAGAGAAGCTTGAGTAAATGAGGAAGCTAAGTAACTTTCTACTATTTATATGTTTTTGAATACATACCGTGTCTTTTGTGAAATATAATGCTTCAGTTATCTGCTTCAATTGTTCATCCGCCATTGTATCACAATGCGTCTTAGCCATCTGTATAAATTGATTGTTGTTTAATTATATACTATGTTTTATTAATTGACATTACATATCAATTAATAAAAACAATACAATTATATAAGTCGCAACATCTCAAGACTGGTATTCTAGCCTCTCTTCAACAACATTATAGTGTTCATGTTGTTATATATTACTACCAATGTAACCTCTCTAGAGCAACAAACTCTCAACAACAGCCAACATCAGTAACTCCCAAAGGATGTTGCTGCAGAGAATGGTTACACTGTACATATTTCAGTCATATCTTACTAAAATCTTTACTTAACAAAAGTCGTTTGACAATGCATATAATGACACTTTATAATATAAACTTCAATTCATACTTCCAGCTTATAATTGCAGTAATAATTATAGTATCGAAGTATGTTAAAAAGTATAAAAGAAATTAATACCATAGAAGTTGTACATGTGTCGCCTTCTAACTACTTACTATACTCAAAAAGTGAAATAGGGAAGGCCATGATCACAAATCAGAACCTTCCCAGAGAGATCTAGAGAAAATAAAGGGGGAGGCGCACATCGGGAGATACTTCGTATTATTTCCTTAAATGTGAGTTCTACTGACACAATTTTTCTGTAGTATTAAAAGTTGTGGAACAATATAAAGTACCCTCAATATCTTTAGAAGAGCATTGGCAGATTTTTTGTCATTGCCATAACAACTATCAAAAACTTCGAATGCATCAGTCCATTCGTTGTCGTATAGCTCCGAGTATTTTTCGGCAATTTTGGTAGGTCTATTTACATCACTAAGGTCAGCTATATCTGGATTGTTGTCTGATATCTTGTTTCCAAGTACTTTACTCAACCTACAATATACATTCGTTGTAGATACATAAATATACAGGAACGACTATGGTAAATTGATTGATATCCTTTTCTACGTCAAATTCAATGTGCTACTGAAATGTTTATTTCATTCCACGGAAGTCAGAGACAATGTGAATAATCTATATATCAAATTGTTGGAATCAATACAAATGGAAACATATGTTAAACTTAATGACCGACAGCTAAAGTGATGTGATAACACATAAGAAATAAGGACGAAACGTACTTTTATGCAACTCTTTTCAAAGTTTTGTAAATTGGGGTTTAAGCTTTTGTTCAAAGTTTTGGTAATTGTGAATTCATTTTTGTCAATGTTTTTATAATTTTGGTAAATTTGTGTTCAAAGTTTTGTAATTGTGGTTTCAACATTATGAGTACGTCAAACAATAATGATACACTCAACCAATGACTGATAAATTGCTTGCAGTTGAATGTACAATGTACTCCTACATTTATCGAATAGGGAAAACAACAAATATGAGAAACCATTTCTTTCTCCATGTTAAAATCAGCATTTGTATTTCCTGCAAACAGAGGCATGTCAGGCCGTAATGATAGTAATATTCTACAGTACAGTTTGTGTATGTTGTTTAAAGAACTGAAAACATTTCAGCATTTTGATAGACACCTTGCAGTGCAAATCAACAATACAGTAAAGTAAACTACTTTTATATACCTGTAAACATTTACAGCAAAAAGCAAAAATCACATTTACGGTTAAATACTTACTAATAGATTGTCTAGGCTATTCTGCCCTTGATTTTTGTACATAAATGTATTCGCATAATATAAAGACGTAATAAATTCACATACCTGTTTGCGAATTTAATATAGATCTGGAAGCTTGGTATTTCTTTGATAGTGCAATCGCATAACGCAATTTTAAATAAAAGACAGATTAAACTGTACCGGGAACGCAACATGAAAAAGACAATCACAACACATAATAAATGTATGCATTACCTCGTCTTCACAGTATTCAGCTCTTCTTCCACTTTCATTTTCTCTTGTATAACTTGCTTAAGACGACTATTCAAATATTCGTTACTTCTAGAAAGGTGGTCTATACCACTTCTGTGAGTGTCCCTTTCGGTTGTCAGATCTTTTATCTTGTCTGCATGTTCGGCAACTGTTTGTTGAAGCAAGGAATTATGCTTAGTTTTCTGCTCTAACTCGCCATTAGCGGCATTCAACTTCTCCTCAATACGCTTGTATGCTAGTTCCCTTTCAGTGAGATGTTTTCTCAATTCTTCAATTTCCTTCTCCCTTTTTATCAAGTTTTGATTTGAAGCATCATCTTTCATTTGCCATATGGCTCCCTTTTCTTGCCCCACCTATAGATTTACGGAACTAAAATAATGCTCTGTAATTTCATTCCTTTGCAAATATTATAACAATTTACAAGTGTGTATTATTACACTTTAATTTAATTAACTACCTATAACCAAGTATTCCCTTCTACATATTGTGTCATGGAACATAGACTATCTATAGTCATTGCTGGAGAAACTATCCAAGCATTTGATGAACGTTTATCTCAGACTGATAGTAATGCCAAGTTAGTGCAGAATTTAAAATAAATAAACTGAAGCAACTGAGAAACAGAATAATTTAAGGAAGCTACTCAAGATGAAGATAGTGGTTAAAGGGTAGAGCCAGTTCTCTTATTACAATCTAAATCATTAGGCAAATTCTTCCTTTTTCTTAAGATTCATAAATTAAACATACTGCAATAGACTCATCGCAATTATTTTGCTATGTCCAGTATAGTACTAGTAATTCTGTTTACATTCTGTTTCACTTGCACAAGAGAAAATACAGATTTTGGAATAAGCCGTTTTATTGTTCTCTGCTGCACATTGGACATTTAGAAGCAGCCAACATAACAGTTTTATTTTGTGGTATCCTTATGGTAGATTAAGTGTTATGGTAGTGTGTCTTGGACATTGCGTATAAACTCTTTCTTTATGTTTCATTCTGTGATACTTGTAGTATTCCGACATCATAATATAAAAAAAGTTTTGGTGTCCCACCCTGTCTGTCCTTCCTCCCTTTATCTGTCTAGGGAAGTTCTTATTTGTGAAGTGCTTCTTATTTTTCCACTTTACTTAAAACTCAATCATATATAGTCCTAGACATCAATATATAAATGTACACATAAATCCATACTAAACAGACATAATAATTATTTGCGACAAAAATGGCTCTTTTAATGACAAAAGTCCTTACCATTGTCAGTCTGCCCGTTGCTGTTGTAACCTCTTGTCTTGACTTGTCAATAAGTGGTTGAAGGTTGTCTAGCATTTGTAATAACTCCTGTGTTTTACCTAATTCGGGTACCAATGACGGTGAAGCATCAGAAGCTTCAGTAACCATTGGTTCCGTGTTCCAGCAGGTATATGTAGTTCCAGCCATTGGTGTATCAGCAGCATATCTGCCACTTTGGTTTTTATTCCGGTAACTACAAACATTCAAGACATATCTTAAATTAGATCTACCTGATGCTTTTCAAAAACATGTTACGGGATAAATAATCTTTGTACATTTATTGTATTTGATGGTTTAACTTTTAACTAAAGTAGGTAAATATGTGTGTTAACTTGACAAGACTTTCTCAATAACTATGATTTACACAGACCATGGCAGTCATTAAGCTGTAAAACAATAATTATTGTATATAAACAAAGGCACATTGTGGTAAGCTTAATATTACAGGTATAATCAGACTTTTCAGTAAAATACAGCGAGTTTATTTTTATTTGACTTGTACATTGTACATCGTCATACATATATAAACATAACATATTCAATATAATTTAAACATACTGGTCCAGGTCCATAATATAGTGCGCAATAGAAGAGAAATAAACAAAAGCAACAAAAGAAACACACACACACTAAAACACGCAAATAAACATACACAAAACACATACATATTCCTCGAAAACAAAACATAGCAATACATTATAATACAGATCAATACAGAAAGAACAACACTAATTCAAAACTTCATTCATAATTCGAGATTTTATTAGACAAAATAGGAAAAATAATAAAATAACAACTGAAGCGTATATAAATCCAATGACTCTTAACTCAGGGGGCGTAGCTTAGCTGATATTGATGTGTAGGTATAGTTTAGCAAAATAGTTGAAACATGCAGTAAAACCTAGATTCTAATACCTTCCTTGTGACCCTTGACAACAGGTCTTAATATTGAGGTTGATTAAAGAGCAAAACAGTGAAAACATACTTGCAATTTGTGTTCATTAATTTGAGGTGGTCTTATTATTGTGGTGGTCTTAAAGTGAGGTTTTACTGTACAGTAAAACTTCGAAACCTCGAACAGTTTTGGCTCGAACACAGTAGATACCTCGAACAGTTCTTAAGGTTCATGTTAAGCGGATTTTGCATATTACAATTCACTGATTTTTAAGTAAAATAACAATGCAATATGGATTATTATATATCTAAATGTTCGTTTGAATGAGCAGATACAGATAGATTATTTGTTATTGACAAATTATGTTATTTAAAAACAAAAATACTTAAAATGTTCAGACTTTTTAGAAAATATGTAAAAAAATAACAATTCTTTAAATAATTTCAACTATTACTTTTTTTGATCCATACAACACTATTCTAGGTGATAGAGACAAAAGAAAGTCTAAAACACTTGGATTAACTTTTAAATGTCAACAAACAAAAATGGCAGCGCCCAGTGACAACATTTGAACAAGTTTGACATCAAATTTCTACTTTGTAGATAAAATCTAGAATAAATAAGTTCTCGTACCATCTTACTATGATAATGGATAATAATGTTGGTATGATATTAAACTTAGAATGTTTTCGGATAATAAGTTGGATATATTTTTAGTGAATGACCCTTTTTTACCTGAAATGTCACTTAATTTTGGTCTATAACAGCTATGGTAGTGCACAAAGGCATAATATTAAACACCCAATTTATTCTTGTTACTCTTATCATTTATATTATGCAACTGATTTGAGTTAGAATGTATTGAATTCCAAGAAATGTGTGTTGCATTATTTGTAGCAATTGCAATGCCAATCCGCTTGACATGAACCTTAAGTCCCGGCGAAACCCCTTCTTATTTCATATTATCTAACAGTAGATCACTCGAACAGACATAGGTCGAACACTCGAACAGGATTTGTGGTCCCTAGCTACCATTTCATTCATTGTTCACCATAGATAGGTCGAACAACACAATAATTCACACCTTTCATTGACCGCTTAATATACTAATATTTTTGTTGACGGGTAAAATTGGTGACGCATGTTATTCGCACTTCGTGATAATTACTTGCCAGTTGTACATGTGGAAACTCCCTAATCCGATCACCCCTCGGACAAACTATAAAGTTCGGATTAGAGGAGATTCCGGACTGGAGAGAATTCCTCCATTGCATTTCCGTAGGCAAGACATTCTTTCAGTAATTTGAATAAGTTCGCTAGAGGTTGTTTGCGTTATCGCGATGTAATGTCTGAATGCATTCTTTTATTCGACTTTGCCGACAAATTTAAGATACAATATTTATGTAAACTTGAAAATTCAGTTTATAGCCCAAAATCATAAGTTATAAGAGACCAACATATTTATGCACCTTTCATAAAAGGAAGATTTGCAATGCGATATGCATAACATGACGTGTGAAATATTGGTTGATATTTGAATTCTTCCATAAATTATGTAAATTATACTTATAATGTGTTTATTCGTTATAGAAATGTAGCCTACATTCGATTCTTCAGAATATGAACCGCTATAGAAAATTACAGGAAAATTACACTGTGCAGAAAATGTATAAGATATTTTATTTTTTAGAATGTTATGGATATTTTGATAATTTCATTGCATAAAGTAGATATATCAATCTCAAGCAAGTATTTCAATGAATCATTCAACATGTTAAATGATTTCAAACATAGCTGAAAATAAGTATGGGTGTTTTGCGACGTTTTACCGTCCATAAAACCTGACAAGCTACACACTTAATACGATGTATTATCAAAATGCTGTATCTGAAAACTATGCACCATAGCTTCATTTCAAAAGATGTTTCGTATAGGAAAATAATAATCTAGGGTAAACATTTTGAATTGTGATTTGTGTGCCTAATGGACCATTTTCTGCGCTCACATCCAATGTTTTCCAATTGTTTACATAATAAGTACATCTCGTACCCGGTCTTACCTTGCTTCCATCAAAACTTAATGCATGCGATAATAACGTCTAATGGTCTATATCAATAGAGACAATAACATTATTATGCCTTCTCTCAATTCTCAGTCATTATACGATCTGACATATTTTTGCGGAAAATTATCGCCCGGTTTTGTGAGATTTATTTTACCTGTAAAATAACAATCCGGACAGAAAAAATAGTAGGGATGATCCGGACTGTGGGGGATTTTTTATATGTTGTATTGGAGGAACTAAACCGAGGAAATTGTCCGGTTGCAGGAAGTTTCCAAGTTTCCATTGTACATGTACTATGTGACAGACATTTCATGCGTATAAGAATAAACGAGAGAGAATAAGGTGCCACAGGGAATCATTTTTGTTTTCCTTTCATTTCTTTTTTAATTATTATTATTATGAATAATGCTGCGACTATTGATCGACGTGCATTCAGTATGAAAACAAATGCCGTGTGTTCAACATACTTAGTACACTTGCACCGGCGACTGTCATTTAGGAAATATACGCGTATACCGTAGATGCCTCGAACAGTAGATGGCTCGAACTAATTGCTAGGTCCGACGGCAGTTCGAGGTTTCGAAGTTTTACTGTATAGCAAAATGATAGATATTAATATCTGGATCTTGAATATTCGAGCATACTTCGTGTCATTTTTAGATTTAGCCTCTACTCCCCACCCCCAATCTCACCCTTCCTATTTAATGAAGTTTTGGCCATTTCATTTTTTCGATTTTTCGAAAATAGTGTAGGTCGCGGCCTACACGGCGTATAGGAGTCTACGCCCCTCGTGTATATAATTACTGTAGTGACAACGTTTCTAAATTGAATAGTGTCATAATGACTCAATTATCGATTCAATTTTATAAAATACGTTGCATCCTACTTTTAAAACATTTTTCTCAGTAAAAGTTCACCCGAGTGACTCTTTATAGTGATAGCACTGACATCCATCGTATATCACCGTATGGTCCCGATATTATATGTTGGCCAGAAATTCTAAATGTATGGTGGAATAGATCTGCCATCTATTAACTACACAATTAACTAGAAAATATGAGATTATCAGGTTACAGAAGCTAGTAAACTACAGTCAAACCTGTGTTAAAGACCACCTGCGAACAAAGACCACTATTGCAAAACCTCTCTGCAAAGACCACCAATTTTATCTCCCATCAGACTATTTTCAATGATATTTAATCTGTTAATAGAGACCACCTGTAAACAAAGACCACATTTTGTTGTTCCCATTGGTGGATTTTACAGACAGGTTTGACTGTACATATTTATCGTAATTCATTACATAATTCCTCTAGATAATCCGAACGGACAATCTATTTTTCGATAACAGTATCTGGGATTAAATGGGTAAATGGTGGATGTTGTGGGCAAGATATTTATTTGGGATGGAAATTTATCAAGATAGTTAATAGTTAGCCACATAATTACATTGTCCAGTGTTTTCATTATTTCCGATCGGCTACAAACATCAGCAGTCAAAATCGAAAGTTGAATTTAAGTTTTGATCTACGTTTATTTCGTGATGTGGAAATAAGATTTTCTTTTCTTTCTCGACGTGTAGACGTACATTTAGAATTAAAACCTTAAATATAATGCGGAATTTGCAGGTATTTTCAACATTGACACTAATTCTCAATGCTGAACACCAATACATCTTAAATCTGCGTTCCACGGTTCGTATGTTACTTACTCGGACTCGTTCAAAAGAATCGCGGTTTGACAGTAGTAAAACAATATACTCCAAGGATTGACTTAATAACGTTTGAAAACTGTGTGTATCGTTTATAGCAGACAAAATTACACTTTAAATGGCATAAAACTACAAATATGTCATGTTTTGTTAGAGTATTATACATTTTACTGACAAAATCAAAACAAAACAAATATCATAGACACTTACCTTTGACTCCCGTGGAACCCAGCCATGGTTTAATGTCGATGTATATTGTGAAGGAATGTCCAGTCTTTCATCCAATGTCACGCGTACACATTTCCTAGAATAACACGAATATAACTTGTTTAGGCCGAACCAGGAAGTAAATTGTCATATAGCGGGATTAAAGTAGTTACTTTACTGCTATATTTAGATATCGCCGCGTTATCGTATTTAACTAGTATGTATGCAAAACGAAGGTTGTCTGAAGGATAAATTACACAGATTTAAAGTTTGGTCCAAAACATTCACAAACACTCCAAGGTGATAGCCACACACCGTGCACAAACAGATTAACCTTATACGAATATACCCGTTTGAAGGAGATCGTTTGTATACTCATTTCTCATATTTATGTCTCTTATATTTATTTACAAATTCATGTTTACAAATGATGTATAAAGTTAATGTTTGTTTTTATCATTTTTGTTTGTATCGTGTGACCTTTGTACCCCTGTAATCGTTTACTTCCTGTCCTCGTTCACTGTTGTTATAGCTGTGCAATTTGTGTGTGACATGTCCAGCTCGACTTCTTCAGCCATTTTAAGTCTCTTTTCCACATCAAACTTGGCACGATTGTTGTATATTGTTACCCTTTCAAGGCTCTAGAACCTGATTTAAATACACTAGTCCCGGACAAGTAAACATGTCAAATTCGACTTGTCCGACTTTTGAGGCTAGTTCCAACACGGCGATTGCATAAACCACTGTTGTTTCTTTGTAAATGTTCATTGTTAATTAGCTTTAAAACTAGGCTTGTCCGGGCCTTATTTCAACTGAACTGTTGGTAGCCCGAATAAGCATTTATACTTGTCCAGGACGTCGGGCTAGTGGATTTCTAGAGCCCTGCCTTGTAAGACAGAAATCATTTGAATAACCTAACTACTCAAGTGTTGAATTCAGTGCCAAGGTAAACATACGTGACGAGGGAACTTACTGACAGAAAAATAACACTTACGTATGGAAGAATGAACGAGTTAGAATGTTGAGTGAAATGTTTGCATATTGTAGTAAAACATTCATAAATCATCACCTTTATTCTACAAACCAGTATCTCATTATTTTGCTATCTTGAGAAAATCGCATTTGTACGGAAATAATATTTAAACGTGTCAGCACTGGTTTGTGGAATTGGGATTTATACTGTATATCTTCGTTCTATAAGCAAACGAGTATATTCACTGTAAAGAGCTCATCGAGACTAAATACGTGGACACGTGGAGCCACAATCTGAATATCGCCAAATATTGACTAGCGGGTTTGTGATATTTAAAAGGCTACATGTTTATTACTACGAGAATATTAAACTACAATTAGAAAACCAATATACTCGTATACAAATATCTGTTTGAGACAGACAGACAGACGGACGGACATTTCATTACATATTATATTATGAGTAAGTTTATAAGTCTATTTTCCCTCAAACGTATACTCCACGCCATTAAAACGCAACTAAAAAGTGTCCGCTTCAACACGGTGACATTATAAAGAAATAATTATATTTTAATGCTCAAACATAATTTCATGAACTTGATCAATTATGAAATATGAATACTAGGGCATTGAATAGTTTGATTTCTTTTTGATGAATGATTTACATTTTTGTTACAATAAACGCATTTAAAACTTGGAACAAAAGAAGACTAAGTAAAATAGTTGCGTTTTTAATGGCGTTAAGTATATCATAAAATCTTAATTTGCGAATTCATTGTAGAGAAACTCTTAATACTAAGGTCCGTACTCATAAATAACATTCATAAAGTGAATTGGTTACGCAGAAGCAGACCGGGATGTAGATATTTTAATTCCATGAATTTGTTAAGTTCTTATCTTTGTTCGTGGTAAAGCAGGTATTATATGCCAAGGTACTTATACGACGGTCGATTCAATTAATATCAATATCTCTTGTAGTATACCGATATATAAATGTATATAACCTTAAAGGAGGATTTATTGAAGTTAGATAAACGGTTCACTATACACATTAACTATTTGATCATGTTTGTTTGATCTTGAATAATGCTGATCCTTTTGAGTGCAATGAATAATTATACGAGTTTCGTCGTCTTTTCGTGATATATGAAGAAATAAGAGTATTATCCCGGGTATGATTTGAACATCCCTCGTAAATTACTTCATTTGTCAAACAATTAAGTGATAGATGGCAAATGAATGAGTATACATGTAATAAAACTTATATATTTAGGCCTACATATGCAGGATTAGTACGGGACCATTATAAATACGTATATACATGCATGCATATAAATGTATGTTCCTGACATGAACAAATAACAAGAAATATCTTGAAAAAGGATGGTCGACGCAATTTGAAGGTGAATATTTGTTGTGCAACATAAAAAAATGCCGAGATGTTACGATTGCTGGTCACTCCAGATCCAAAATTCACCGAAATTCAGTGGATTTCGGTATGGTAACGACCGAAAGGTAAACCAATCCGCGTCAAGGTTACAAATGTTGTTAGGTTGAAGAGAAATTGCCTTGGTGGTTAACGTAAGATTTGATTGGTTTACACAACACTGATATGCAAATAGCAAAACCACGTTAGTGTGGCTGGGTCGAAAAAATATCTGGACACTAGAATCTACAATAAAACACACTTCAAGTTGCACTTGTTATTTTATGATTGGACAAGAACCGAGACCATGTTCGTATGGGACAAAACATTTGATACATGTAAATATGTATTATTTATAATTAAATGCCCATTTGAAAAAAATAGTTTGTGATATTATGCTTATGCTTATGGTTTTTAGCTTCAAAACTTTTTTCTCTGCAGCTAAATGTCTCAACAAGTTGTACTTGAAGGCCGCATCGAAATATCAAAGACCTAAATAGTATTTAGTAGTGATAAATAATCGAAAAATCGTCGCTAAACATCCGACTTCGGCGACAATCGATTCTGAACCACAATAATCGATTATAATCGGAAATTTTGACTTTTTGACATTTGTAAATTTTGTCTATATATTTCTTCAAGCTATAGATCTAATCTTTTTTAACATCCATACTTGTACTTATATGTACATAGAAAACAAACTATTATTGTTTTCAATTTATTCAGTCAAATACAAATATACAAAGTAAAATGAATTTATTGAATGATAAAATGTTCCTATGATACAAAAGTAATGTAAAACTCCATAGATGTTAAATGCAGTTACAAAGAGATAAATAAACGTGTATAAATGAACTTAACTGCCAGCATTATACATGTACTTTTACTACAAAAACTAAATTTCGATTATTTCCCGGATTCGATTATCGATTATGATTTTTGAAACCAATCGAATAATCGACTATGAAATGTGTCCGATTATCCATCAGTAGTATTTAGGTCTTTAGAAATATTTATATAGCGTCTCGTTTTTAACTGTATACATTCGTTCTCTTATCTCCATGAAGCACATATTTAACATTATTATTATAGAGCGGGTGCTCAATTCCAGTGCCTGACCAAAGATGGACTGGTTGACGTCGAAATTCGTGAAACATTTTTAAAAATCTATTGCTATTTTAATCAATCAATCAAAGCCAATAGTACGTCAGTTGCTACAAAAACCCATGCTTCCCCAGAACTAACAGGGATTGAACCTGCTGCTGACCAGAGTGACCAAATGTCAGACTCTTGAGAGTTCAGGCCCACCAACCTCAGCAGCATTTCTATCTATACAGATTCTGCGTGTATAGTTTTATTACAATACTTTACAGTAAATACTAAATAGCCGGCTGTTTTATCTGGCATCGCTGTTTAGTAACACTACGCTACTAGACGTTACTGTAGGAGCCCAACCCTTACAAAGGAAGAAGAGAAGATCGAAGTGTTCTACGTTTACATGTTTTAAAAACAGACGAACGCACACCTTTTTATTTCCGATTATTCTATAACCCAATTGCAAACACATTGAAATTGATTTTCTTTTATAAGATAGCGTCTAAGAGATTTCATAGACAATTTCATAACTACTAACCTGAACATAGGTACGCCGTAAAGTAAACTTCCTCACTTATCGAAAACGAAAGTAGAGTATAGGGGATTTCCCTCGGATACGCCTGTTCGAAAACGAGGCTCGGTGAAGGACGATCTATTTTCTGTTTGTAACTCAATTTCAATTAAGCTAAAAAATGCTTTTCTAAGCGTGATTTGTGTGCTGTACATTGAGATAGGCTTTATAAACTACTTATTTATATCCAGGTTTGTTTACTTTGTGTTTAATTTGATTCATTTTCGTTCAAATATTTGCATGAGAAATGCGGACATCTTAATTTTCATGATTACTTCCCAACAATGTCGATGGTTCTACGTATGCCTTTGTAACATGCGTAGACATGTGCTTGTATTGTTTACTACCGATACATTTGTATTGTAAGTTAGATGCACTTTGATTTGCTTGTACGCCCTCGTCAATATTTCTCAACCCTTTCGGCTTTCCTTCACGACTTCCGTTCCGATTTGTTTCAAGTTGGACTTTGGAATTCGGTGGGCCTAATATTTAGACGTTCAACGAATGTCGTTTCTTCTTCCATATCAGTCATGATAAGTGATTTCATAGTTTGCGTTTATTTTCAAGCGTCTCTGCTGGAAAATTTATTTTGTTGAACAAAATTGAAAAAATCGCAAAGCCATGTCATATTGAAGTACAGTATATCATGGGAAAAAAGTGTGCCCAATGTGGGG
Source organism: Mactromeris polynyma (assembly GCA_032209605.1). Taxonomy (NCBI): domain Eukaryota; kingdom Metazoa; phylum Mollusca; class Bivalvia; order Venerida; family Mactridae; genus Mactromeris; species Mactromeris polynyma. The sequence goes on from JASFXZ010000022.1 coordinate 7,718,032, forward strand.
CTTGAACCCACGACCCCATAAACACTAGTCTGGTGCTCTACCGACTGAGCTAACCTGGACATGATTCCCATCATGGTGTTAAAGACCTGTGCTCGTCAACTAGCACCTGCAATAAGTACCATCTTCCAATCATCCATCAACACTGGAAGGCTCCCTATGGACTGGAGAAATGCTTTTGTCTCACCAATTTACAAGAAAGGCGACGTACACCTAGCTGAAAACTACTGACCTGTATCCCGGACTTGTGTAACCTGTAAGATACTAGAACACATCATCTGTAAACATATTCTATCCCACCTTGAACGCAATAACATCCTTACTTCTTTAAACCACGGTTTCCGGGCTGGCTACTCCTGCGAAACCCAGCTTATAACAACGATCTACTTGCCAAGACGGACCCAGGTACTCAACTAGACATGGCAATACTGGATTTCAGCAAGGCCTTCGACACCGTCCCCCACCGAAAACTCTTGCACAAACTAGAACAATACGGCGTTACAGGCAACATAAACCACTGGCTCAGCGATTTCCTCACCAACAGGAGTATGAAGGTTGTTGTCGAAGGCGAAGAATATGAGGCAGCTCCGGTCGATTCCGGCGTACCACAAGGCACAGTGCTGGGTCCATTACTTTTTCTTTGCCACATCAACGACCTCCCGGAGTCAGTCAAATCCACAGTGCGATTGTTTGCCGACGACTGTTTGCTATACCGTCCCATCAGAAACAGCAAAGACCACGAAATACTCCAACAAGATCTACGACAACTAGAAGTATGGGCCAATACATGGGGAATGCAGTTTAATGCAAAGAAGTGTTACATCATGTCCATCAACCAGAAATCTTCCAAATGTTACCAACTTGACAACCACATCTTAAAGCAAGTGCCTGAAAATCCATATCTTGGTGTCACCATATCTGAAGACATCAAATGGGCCTCCCACATCATCCCACATCACCAAAAAAGCCAACTTGACACTCGGCTTTCTTCGCAGAAATCTAAAGCACTGCCCCCAGAACTGCAGAAGAACGGCATACATATCACTTGTACGCTCCACCTTAGAGTACAGTGCTATAGTCTGGGACCCGTACCATCAAAAAGATATAGACAGCATAGAAAAGGTACAGAGGCAGGCAGCCAGATTCATCACCGGCGACTATACCACCAAGTCCACCGGCTGCGTTACCCAAATGCTCCAAGACCTGAAGCTCCCATCCCTGCAAGACCGAAGAAAGGCGAATCGCTTGATCTTTTTCTATAAGGTGGTCAAGGGGCTGGTGCCAGCCCTGCCATGCCATGACTATTTAAATCCTGTCCGCCCAAATAAACGTAGAGTAACCCCTAAGACATTCAGTGACTACCACTCAGATAACATTATAGAAAGACAAACTGTAAATAATAAAGTGCTTTGTGCCAGTACAGTGTAAGACCATAAGATACAATAGACTGGAATAAACTGGAAGATAGTGTGGTATGTGCGACTTCAATCGACAGCTTCAGAACAGCTGTCCTCCACTGGGACTAGACTCCCACTCTCTCTCCCGTTGAGCTACGCTGAAAGGCCCTGCAACGTACAGATCCAGAGGCTGTCTAACCCCCCCCACCTCAACCACTGTGGGTCGTCAAACACTGCTGCCATAATTGAAGTAAATCATGATGGGGAAAAAGTATGCCGAGACCCCTAAACACTAACTTAAGTACAGCGCTCTACCAACTTAGTCAGGTTTTCCCTAGCGCTAGGGGTCCTTGGACCCTCATGTTTGACAAATTGTGGGTCCAAAGTAAATTTGAGGGATCCCAGATAATAAAAAAAACAAATTATGCAGTTTATACTTCACGAAAGTTAATTTTAGGCAAGGTTGAACAAAGACTTTGGCAATACCTGATTCAGGTGTGAGAACTCAGGGGTTTTTCAGCTGTTTTTATAGCCGTTATTTGGCTTTATTCCCTATGCCAAAAAGTGTATATTTTTCCCAATTTGAATGTAAAAATTCCCAATAAATCTAAAGAAATTGTTTTGGTTCAATTTAGCCAAAAATTGACAAAGGTACAGGCTTTTCTCTCACTCCCAATTTATATAAATAGCAATTGTTGATTAATTAATCGCTATATCATTTACTTTTATTCCTAATATTTTGCCATAATTTTTAGACTTTTTCCCAAAATTTAAATTTTACTAACTTTAACCCACAAATATTCCTATTTTGAAGGGTATGGGTCATCTTCCCAAAGTAGCATAAAAAAATAAACCCTGGTTGGTAACCCAGGAAGCAGTCTCAGAGAGTGATTAATACAAGTTGTAACTTGTAAGTATGTTCAATAATCAAAGTAAAATAAAACTGTTTAAACGAAACTGTATATATGTATCAGATCCTGGTTTAAAGGAAGAGGTATGTACGTGTACCATTCATTCTGTATACAATGATCAGCTTCGTCTGAACTGCATACAGGGATGTAGCTTAGCTGAAATTGATGTGTAGGCCTAGTTTTAGGGGGGTCTGGGTTCATGGTCCCTCAATAAACTTCTTGTAGCTAGATTGTCAGAGATGCGTTTTGGTGTATATTTCTTTCCGTTAAATATGCTTACGATAACATCCAAAATATACATTAAATATCTTATTGCAGTTTTAGGCCATTTTGTTCTTTGATTTTCGACATAAAGGTGTAGTCTGTGGCCTACATGGCCTATAGGAATCTATGCGCTTGGCATAAACTTATTTGTGATTTAGAACATGCGTTAGTAAATTAGTTAAAATAGAATTGAAATTATATAATCATGAAAGTCATCAAATATGTTTAAGATTATGTCCTTTCATAGTATTTAAGGTTCAGTAAATTACTTCACGATTTGGAACAATTTGATTCATAGGCTAGCAGGATATGTCTTAATTGTTGTGTTTCACTTGAATACATTATTATCAAACAGGACGATGAACACATTTCCTCATACACTTCGATCTATGAACTATTTCCTGATCAAAATGATATCACGCAAATATGTACTGGTAATACAAATATGTGTTTTCTGATGATCAATAATTTTCAAATACCAGTATTTTGAAAGCTGACACAATTAAATAAAAATGGAAGTAAAATTCACATTTTACAGGAACAAAACCTGTCAAGTCAGTTTGAAGACTGCTACTGTTTTCATTTTCCTTATTTCTGTTTTCATTGGGTATATATATATATATATATATATATATTCTCATTATATGCTTCAATACATGAAACAGAAAGCTTTGCACCCAAAATGTTTTGTCGTCTTGAATATGAATTGATTTCAAAAGATTTGGGCAGTTTTCTATGTAGGAAACATTCAACTAAATGCCTTTAACATTGCTTAATTCACTTTATTTCCATAGAATACTTTTTTACTAAGCTAAGCACTAGACTCTAGACATGTATTGTACGAAACTATGTTAATGATAATACATTATATATGATGATTATGTTTCATGGAAAGGAAGTATAATATGCTTCATAAGCTTGAAAACTGTCATTAATGTTTGAAGCTGTGTTGATGCTTATGTTTCAAGTTTATCATTTCAGGAGATACTGTCATTAATGTTTCAAGTTTATCATTTCAGGAGATACTGTCATTAATGTTTCAAGCTGTGTTGATGCTTATGTTTCAAGTTTATCATTTCAGGAGATACTGTCATTAATATTTCAAGTTTATCATTTCAGGAGATACTGTCATTAATGTTTCAAGCTGTTTTGATGCTTATGTTTCAAGTTTATCATTTCAGGAGATACTGTCATTAATATTTCAAGTTTATCATTTCAGGAGATACTGTCATTAATGTTTCAAGCTGTTTTGATGCTTATGTTTCAAGTTTATCATTTCAGGAGATACTGTCATTAATATTTCAAGTTTATCATTTCAGGAGATACTGTCATTAATGTTTCAAGTTTATCATTTCAGGAGATACTGTCATTAATATTTCAAGTTTATCATTTCAGGAGATACTGTCATTAATGTTTGAAGCTGTGTTGATGCTTATGTTTCAAGTTTATCATTTCAGGAGATACTGTCATTAATGTTTCAAGTTTATCATTTCAGGAGATACTGTCATTAATGTTTCAAGCTGTGTTGATGCTTATGTTTCAAGTTTATCATTTCAGGAGATACTGTCATTAATATTTCAAGTTTATCATTTCAGGAGATACTGTCATTAATGTTTCAAGCTGTTTTGATGCTTATGTTTCAAGTTTATCATTTCAGGAGATACTGTCATTAATATTTCAAGTTTATCATTTCAGGAGATACTGTCATTAATGTTTCAAGCTGTTTTGATGCTTATGTTTCAAGTTTATCATTTCAGGAGATACTGTCATTAATATTTCAAGTTTATCATTTCAGGAGATACTGTCATTAATGTTTCAAGTTTATCATTTCAGGAGATACTGTCATTAATATTTCAAGTTTATCATTTCAGGAGATACTGTCATTAATGTTTGAAGCTGTGTTGATGCTTATGTTTCAAGTTTATCATTTCAGGAGATACTGTCATTAATGTTTCAAGTTTATCATTTCAGGAGATACTGTCATTAATATTTCAAGTTTATCATTTCAGGAGATACTGTCATTAATGTTTCAAGCTGTTTTGATGCTTATGTTTCAAGTTTATCATTTCAGGAGATACTGTCATTAATATTTCAAGTTTATCATTTCAGGAGATACTGTCATTAATGTTTGAAGCTGTGTTGATGCTTATGTTTCAAGTTTATCATTTCAGGAGATACTGTCATTAATGTTTCAAGTTTATCATTTCAGGAGATACTGTCATTAATATTTCAAGCTGTTTTGATGCTTATGTTTCAAGTTTATCATTTCAGGAGATACTGTCATTAATGTTTCAAGTTTATCATTTCAGGAGATACTGTCATTAATGTTTCAAGCTGTGTTGATGCTTATGTTTCAAGTTTATCATTTCAGGAGATACTGTCATTAATGTTTCAAGTTTATCATTTCAGGAGATACTGTCATTAATATTTCAAGTTTATCATTTCAGGAGATACTGTCATTAATGTTTCAAGCTGTTTTGATGCTTATGTTTCAAGTTTATCATTTCAGGAGATACTGTCATTAATATTTCAAGTTTATCATTTCAGGAGATACTGTCATTAATGTTTCAAGTTTATCATTTCAGGAGATACTGTCATTAATGTTTCAAGCTTATCATTTCAGGAGATACTGTCATTAGTGTTTCAAGTTTACCATTTCAGGAGATACTGTCATTAATGTTTCAAGTTTATCATTTCAGGAGATACTGTCATTAGTGTTTCAAGTTTATCATTTCAGGAGATACTGTCATTAATATTTCAAGCTGTTTTGATGCTTATGTTTCAAGTTTATCATTTCAGGAGATACTGTCATTAATGTTTCAAGTTTATCATTTCAGGAGATACTGTCATTAATGTTTGAAGCTGTGTTGATGCTTATGTTTCAAGTTTATCATTTCAGGAGATACTGTCATTAATGTTTCAAGTTTATCATTTCAGGAGATACTGTCATTAATGTTTCAAGTTTATCATTTCAGGAGATACTGTCATTAATGTTTCAAGCTGTGTTGATGCTTATGTTTCAAGTTTATCATTTCAGGAGATACTGTCATTAATATTTCAAGTTTATCATTTCAGGAGATACTGTCATTAATGTTTCAAGCTTATCATTTCAGGAGATACTGTCATTAATGTTTCAAGTTTATCATTTCAGGAGATACTGTCATTAATGTTTCAAGCTTATCATTTCAGGAGATACTGTCATTAGTGTTTCAAGTTTATCATTTCAGGAGATACTGTCATTAATGTTTCAAGCTGTTTTGATGCTTATGTTTCAAGTTTATCATTTCAGGAGATACTGTCATTAATATTTCAAGTTTATCATTTCAGGAGATACTGTCATTAATGTTTCAAGTTTATCATTTCAGGAGATACTGTCATTAATATTTCAAGTTTATCATTTCAGGAGATACTGTCATTAATGTTTCAAGTTTATCATTTCAGGAGATACTGTCATTAATGTTTGAAGCTGTGTTGATGCTTATGTTTCAAGTTTATCATTTCAGGAGATACTGTCATTAATGTTTCAAGTTTATCATTTCAGGAGATACTGTCATTAATGTTTCAAGCTGTTTTGATGCTTATGTTTCAAGTTTATCATTTCAGGAGATACTGTCATTAATGTTTCAAGTTTATCATTTCAGGAGATACTGTCATTAATGTTTGAAGCTGTGTTGATGCTTATGTTTCAAGTTTATCATTTCAGGAGATACTGTCATTAATGTTTGAAGTTTATCATTTCAGGAGATACTGTCATTAATGTTTGAAGTTTATCATTTCAGGAGATACTGTCATTAATGTTTGAAGTTTATCATTTCAGGAGATACTGTCATTAATGTTTGAAGTTTATCATTTCAGGAGATACTGTCATTAATGTTTCAAGTTTATCATTTCAGGAGATACTGTCATTAATGTTTGAAGCTGTGTTGATGCTTATGTTTCAAGTTTATCATTTCAGGAGATACTGTCATTAATGTTTGAAGCTGTGTTGATGCTTATGTTTCAAGTGTATCATTTCAGGAGATACTGTCATTAATGTTTCAAGTTTATCATTTCAGGAGAAACTGTCATTAATGTTTGAAGCTGTGTTGATGCTTATGTTTCAAGTGTATCATTTCAGGAGATACTGTCATTAATATTTAAAATTTATCATTTCAGGAGATACTGTCATTAATGTTTCAAGCTTATCATTTCAGGAGATACTCTCATTAGTGTTTCAAGTTTACCATTTCAGGAGATACTGTCATTAATGTTTCAAGCTGTTTTGATGCTTATGTTTCAAGTTTATCATTTCAGGAGATACTGTCATTATATACTGCAAAGATGGCCAGTATTGCTACAGACAAGAAGTCCAAGATTTTAGTGGCCGCCATTGATTTCGGAACCACATACAGTGGATATGCGTTCTCTTTTAAACACGACTACCTGAATGATCCGGGAAAAATATCGACCAACGGCAACTGGGTGGCGGGCTCGATGGCATTGGTGTCATTGAAAGCCCCAACTGTTGTTCTGTTTAATGAAGAAAAGGAGTTTATGAGCTTTGGTTATGAAGCTGAAAACGAATATTCCGAGTTAGCTCTGGACAACGAGCATAAAAAGTATTACTTCTTCAAACGTTTCAAGATGCGTCTTCACGATAAAAAGGTTTTTGTTGAATATTGTGTCTCTGTTTCTTATTAGACTGTCATTTCGCAATGAAACTATGATAATGATACTTAATTTTTTTGTTTAACTTAAAAAAAGGCTTAAATATGTTTCACAACTTTAAAGGACGAGATCTGATCTTCAGAGATCATAAAGAATCTCACTTTCATACCTCATTTTATCATCAATTCATTCCTGGAAAAGTCTCTTATCCACATAAACAGTTGGAAGCACATGAGTGGTCACAAGTGATCTCCCTTTATCCCTTCTAGTGTTATCTCCCTTTATCCCTTCTAGTGTTATCTCCCTTTATCCCTTCTAGTGTTATCTCCCTTTATCCCTTCTAGTGTTATCTCCCTTTATCCCTTCTAGTGTTATCTCCCTTTATCCCTTCTAGTGTTATCTCCCTTTATCCCTTCTAGTGTTAACTCCCTTTATCCCTTCAAGTGTTATCTCCCTTTATCCCTTCTAGTGTTATCTCCCTTTATCCCTTCTAGTGTTATCTCCCTTTATCCCTTCTAGTGTTATCACCCTTTATCCTTTTCATAGTACATGTATATGTATGCTACATGTATAGGAAGAATACTATATACATGTATATATATATTATAGAAGGGATAAAGGTAGAGATCTATTGAAAGGAATGCTATATATATACTATATGTTTATAGAAGGGATAAACGGAGAGAACAAAAAACTTAAAATGTCAAATTAAAAAATCTTTATTTGGTCGTCTCCCAACATAACTGCTGAAAATATTTTGCCTGATGGTAGGAATGTTTTTGCTATTGATCAAGAGCAATGCAGTTGTGTTCGGGTTTTTAAAAAAAGATGTTTGTATATGTGGCCTTTGCAAGTATTTACATGTTTATTTATATTTCCTAGGGCATCAACCTCATGTACTGACTTCATAACCATAAATACTAATTTTCGACTTATTGATACAAATTTCAGATAGTTCGTGACTTAGAAGTACAGGACGATTGGGGACGGAAAATGCTGGGCATGAAAGTGTTTGGTGCGGTCATTAAATACCTGATGAATCATTTGTTATCTGCATTAAAAAAGCGAGGTACACTGGTTGATATCAACGATATCCACTGGGTTCTGACAGTACCTGCAATCTGGGTAGATTCTGCCAAACAATTCACAAGAGAGTCGGCTTACATGGTAGGACTTAGCTTTTCCTATTTTATATAAAGTAAAACCTCAATAATACGACCACCTTTAGGACCCTTGAAAACTGGTCTTCTTATTGAGGCGGTCTTAACATTGAGGTATAATAAAGAGCAAAATATTCAAATGGACTTGAAAATTGTATTCTTAATTTTGTGGTGGTCTTATTATTGAGGTCGTCTTTAAGTGAGGTTTTACTGTAATGCTAATTGCTAAAATGTTTTCTTGAAATTTTTCTGAAATTGCCGATGATGTCATACCTGCTTGACGAACTTTAGTTAATATCTTAGCTTTTATTTGAAACTCAACTGTGTTTAATAGTTAAGTGGACCTCAACTGAGTGAGGAAAAACAGTATTTTACGGTGATGTTGATGTGACTTTTATGGTATTCATACCTGCAGCAGTAGGCTTGAGTGGCAGAAAATTTATCCATTTCACTACTGTTATATATATTTGTATACCATGGAGGTTTGTTCACTCTCAAGCCTGGACTAGAGCCCTATTGTAAAATGCCCGCTATTTATTGCGCATAGACAACACTCATACACATGTCAGTTTAGACTTAAATGTGCATACAAAGTTCCCACTTACATGTTATGTGTTCTATCAGACTAAAACAAGTTTTACATGATATAGGAGAAATAATGTATACTATATACCACAGGAGATTGTCAAGTTCTCTCCATCCTTTTAGAGTTCTCTCCCATCATCCCTTCTATAGCACATCTATACATGTATAGTACTATACGTACATATATACAAGGGATAAAGGGAGAGATCTTGTGACAATCTCCTGTGATATACACTGAACAAATTTTCTAAACGTCCATGTTATAGAATACAAAATTAAGAAAACGGTTTTATATGCTTACTTAAAATTTAGCATAATACTCTATCGACTTTCAAAAAATAAAATACTTATTTATCGTCATGGTTGACCACGCGTAATGATGAGTATGATTTTCAACTTTTGGCACGAGGATCACGTGTACTATGTAGTAAGTTGTGAAATTCATTTGTGAAAGTTGAAAGAGTGCTTAGTATAATACTAGAATGCCAAATTTTAATTTGGCATATAAAACCGTTGGAGTAGTTAGTGTTAACCATTCAAAGGGAGATAACTGGCAATGCTTTATTAGAATCTATTTTTAAAACGAAATAGACTTTTGATACAGTCTGACTGATAAGCATATGAAGAAGTATATATAAGCAGGAAGTAAAGAAGATTGCTTTTCAGGATTTTAATTCCTTCTTTTGGCTCAATTTCAAGTGATATTTTAGTGTCCTTTTAAGCCACAATATTTAAGCTTGGCCATTGTTAGTTTACAGTGTACACTTAAACATTGGAATTCAAAGAATGGTGAAGGGGCATTATGTGTTACCCCTGTTCCTGTGTCCTTCAATCCATCCGTCCGTCTGTGCAAAAATTTGTTTTTGATGAATAACTCTTGAAAGGATGGAGACATATTGTTTTTGCCTTCTGTCCGTCCGTCTGTCCGTCCGTCTGTCCGTCTGAGCAAACATCTAGGGTTTATGATGTTACTGACATTAGGGTAGGCGCTTGTTCTGTTTTCTATATGAAAAGCTCATAATATCACCAGCTTACAAGGCTATTTTTAAAGAAGGAAAAACCTCATAAACCATTAATTTTGGTCTGTCCGTCCGTCCGTCCACTTTTAGCTTGTCCACGCTTCATCTCCAATACTGCAGGTTGGATTTCAGCCAAACTTCATAGGATTGATCAACATCAAGTTGAGTTGTGCAGATAATTTTTCACTGAATTATGGCCCTTTGATGTTTTACTGCCATCTGGGAGACATATGTTTTTATTAAAAAACAACCATCTAGTTCATATTGTGTTTATAAGAATAAGATAATAAAATACAGGTCAAGTTCAATTTTCCCCTACAAGCCGCCAATTTCTGGAGGAGTTATGGCCCTTTTTTATGTGAAATATTTGTCAATAATACCTGGATGGCTAGATGGATTCAATTTTTATTGGCACATAAACATGAGATAATAAAATATAGGTCAAGTTTTTTTGGTGTTAAGTCACCGATTTTGGAGGAGTTATGACCCACTTTTGATGTAAAACATTTGTTTCCAATCACTAACTCTTGGAAGGATGGATGGATCCAATTCATATTGGGCACATTAGCATAACTTTGTGGCAGGGGGACATAGATTTACCCTTGTCTGTCTGTACGTCTGTCCTTCTGTCTGTTTGTCCGTCTATCCCACCAGACGTGTGTTGTTCATATCTCAAAAAGTTGTTGACCTAGACTAACAAAGCTTCATAGGAATAGTAGTCATCACATGAAACTGCGGTTGCAGTTAGTAATTTTCATTCTTGCCATTATAAGAGAAATGAAATATTCAACTCAATCAATTCAATTTAATCTCACGATGGGAATTTCCGTGAAACCTTGGCTGTACCTCCTTTGAATATTTTGATAATTGCGTTCAATATTTCTGTTTTTTTTCAGGCCCAGATAGAAGGAAAAAATTTATCCATTGCCTTAGAGCCAGAAGCCGCCTCGTTGTACTGTCAACTGATCCCTACTGACAGGATTCATGGATCTGAAGGGGCCACTTTTCAAGTAGCGAGTCCGGGATCTAAATATATGGTCATAGATCTTGGAGGTAACGTTTTATCATACCATCCATGCTTTTTTTCTTACAGTTCAAACCACAGGTACTTGAAACACACTGTTTTAATGTTCTATATGGCCTATTTACTATAATAAGAATATTCTGTAATCTTTATGCATGTGTTTTATAGATGACCCCAAGTGAAATAAGCCTCTGTTTTATTTGCTATCTTTAAATGAGCCCTGCTATGGGATTTACAACCTCTTCTGTAAGTGATGTCTATTCAAGAAAACGCAACATGTGATGTCACAATTTGCAAGCAGAAGACAATATTTACTCCATATGGTCACTTCGTTTTCATATTGTCATATGGGGCAAGTATTGCATACTGTCAGATCATGGCGATGTCACATGTGACGTTTTCTGGAAATGAAGAGGTTTGAAATCGGACAGCGGCACTCAAATATTCTGTGATAATGAGGGCAGAGTTTTTATATTTTTCGTTTTACCTAAATATTGCAAAACCCAAGTACAAAAAAAATTCAAATTCAAAATCGTAACTTTTTTTTATTTCTTCTGCCTCCCATTCTGTCTACCTCCAATAGAAAATAATATCAGTGCAACTTAGCCTAAAATTCTTTTCTTAAGAACGTAAATATTCTACAAAGATTTTCAAAATAAAAAAAACTGAGAAAATATTTATATTTATTTTTTTCCCCCAATGCTCACTTTTCTACTTTTTATTTTTATTCCCATTTTTGAGAAAATTCACATAGAACAATTTTTTTAAAAACTCTACTGTATGTCATTGTAAGGAGAGTTCACAGTATTTTGTTTCTATTGCTACAGGAGGTACTGCGGATATTACGGTACATGAGCGTCAGGCTGATGGTGGTTTGAAAGAATTACACAAAGCTAGTGGAGGTGCATGGGGCGGTACAAAAGTTGATGAGGAATTTTATCAAATGTTGATAAAGATAATTGGAGGGATTGCATTCAAAGAATTTACCGACACCTGCACGGCAGATTATCTTGACTTGCAGAGAGAATTGGAAGTCAAGAAACGTATTATTACACCTAAAACAAAAGGAAAAGTGACTCTTAAAATCCCCGTTTCTCTAGCAGAGACTTATCTGAAGAAGATGAAGGAAACAGTAGATGTAGCTATTAATGAATCACCATTCAAAGGGAAGATTACATGGTTGCCAGATAAATTACGAATTGATGCTGAGATATTTAAGGGTCTTTTTAAAACATGTAGTGACAAAATAGTTGCACACATATTGTCTCTGTTGAAATTTCCAGAGTGTAAGGACACTAACACATTCCTTATGGTCGGTGGATTTTCAGAGTCTGAGATGATGCAGGACGCCATTATGAAGGCTTTGCCAAATCGCAACGTTATTGTTCCAGATGAGGCGGGATTGTCAGTTTTGAAGGGAGCAGTTATATTCGGACATCGTCCGGTTGCCATAACTTCGAGGGTTTCCCGATATACGTATGGAATCAACATTTCCCCTCCATTTGATCCTGAAATGCATTCTGAGGATAGAAGAGTGAATGTCGGTAGCATTGATCGATGCCGGGATGTCTTCAAAAAGTACATCCAAGAGGGAGACACAGTCAGAGTTGGGGAGCCGAGATCTGGTAAACACATCACATTATCTGCCCATCAGCGAGAAATGCAGCTGAATATATATGCCTCACCAAAACGTGAGCCATTATACGTAGATGAAGATGATGCTGAGTATCTCGGACGTGTCATCGTAGAATTACCCGACGGTGAAGAGAGAATCAGGGTCGAGGTCACAATGATGTTCGGCGAAACTGAGCTGACAGTGCAGGCACAAGAATTATCAACTCTGAAGAAATTCAGTTCGTTCTTTGACTTCCTGTGAATACAAATATTATACTGTTATTTTTTTAAATTCTCATCCTCGGAGAGGTTAAGTTGAAGTTGATTTGTGGCATGTGTGGTTATTTCTGAGAGAATATTGAACTGTCAAAGAAAACAGATACATTGTAATATGTGTCAGGCGTTCATACTGAGCTTTGTTGTCAAATGAAGGAAGTCTGTGTTTGAATTCTGCGTATTGATCTTCCCTTCGTTTGGCTTTCTGTCATGTGTGTCTGAATGCAGGGCACAGATGGCACTTGGAATATATGTTACTAATCATACTGATATTTTATTTTATCACTATCTACTGATGCATAATCATGACTACCTTTATGAATTGCCATTGAATATTTTTGAGTACACGCCCATATTACTGGCATTGTGTTTCCTGTACTGCCGTTGACATAACTTGATTGGCACGAGTCAGCACGAGTGAATTGCCTGTTAAAGATGTATAGATTTGCAGACATTCCAAAGAAAATATGTTGATATATCTTGGAAAAAAGGGCTTGTGAATTCAAAAGGAAATGGCACCAAAATATGTATTTGTAGATATATATACAATGTATATATAATATATATATCATGCATGTTAATTCAGATTTACATTGAATTGTCAATTACAACTTAATTTGCGTAACTTTTCAATTGATCAACATTAAGAACGGGGAATGATAAAAATACATTGTTGCTTTAAGTAACATATGTCAGCATACAGTGTTCAAAACATTGTAACAAAAATTTCATCATTCTATTGTCTTTGTTAAAAGCACACTATTGGGGGGGGGCATTAAGAGTTGCTCCAGGTCTTGTGTGAGCATGTTCGGTTTCTTGTCCGGGCTATAACTTCATTATTGATGGAGGAATTTCAAAAAACATGGTACATCATCATGTAATGGTCATAACAAGACAAGTGTCACGCACCAAGGTCACTGTTACTAAAAACATACTTTTGTTTCCGGAGTATATTGTCAGATGTCTATAATGTCTGAAATATATTTGTATATTATCAAAGAAATATCTTTTCTTATTATTTCTAATTTACTTGTGCCCTTTGCTTAATTAATTATATTAAGTATGATAGATTTCATTTGACTAGTTCATCGTCTATGTGCACAACCAGTATTCCTGCGTATGACCAGTTTTTGTGTGTATGACCTGCATTCAAGTGTATGACTGGTATTCATGTGTATTACCAGTTTACATTGTGTATGACTGGTATTCATGTGTATTACCAGTTTACATGTGTATGACTGGTATTCATGTGTATTACCAGTTTGCATTGTGTATGACTGGTATTCATGTGTATTACCAGTTTGCATGTGTATGACTGGTATTCATGTGTATTACCAGTTTGCATGTGTATGACTGATATTTCTGTCATCAGTGAGCGAGTGTATTGTGTATTGAATGATTGAAAATATTAAAATTTAAAATATCTCCGAAATTCGGAATTGTCCATATTTGGATGCCTATATAGAGGATCTTACATGAGTGCTTATTTGATATTGTTTTTATGAAACGCGAGGCTCATATTCGTTTCAGTCGACGAGTTTCATAAAAATAATATCAAATAAGTACGAATGTAAGATTCTATTTATCACATAACACCATAAATAGATTGTTTTCAATCTTTAAATAGACTTTAAATAGTGCTTTGATTCAGCTATTTATGTAACTAGTTACATATGATATTTATGTCACTGCTTTATGCCACACCTGGAGTGCAAGTTATGTGATGAATGTATTTATGTGTGGATAATTAGAATACCTGTGATTCGAAATACTTAATAAATTCTTCTAAATATTCATCATTATTTGTTATAAAATGTGTTTCAATGTTATCCATCTTCTTCTATTTAAACAGGTTAAACCGTTGACACACTCACAAATTTACATGGTCCATGCACTGGACAAATCTGATAAAATCAAAGTTCAATACCTTTCAAGCCTGTGATTAGATTATAAGAAACTTTTACTGGCTTCCGGTGATAGAAATATCCCGCACAAGTGTTACTGCTTTGGCAAAACCATTACCAGAGAGCCAGATATTTTCATTCTCGCACGAAGCCAGCAAAATTTTCTTTTTCTTGCATACCTTTTCAGAAGGGCGAGATTGCACAAAATGACTTAAGTTGTGAGGGACTTTTGCTTATAGTGACGTATATCATTTTACAAAATCTATCAAGTTATTATTCAATCTAACGTGACATAATCAACATGGGGGTAAGATACAGAGTTTTCCAGCACTGGTGGAAACGCGGGATATCCCGTTCTGGTATGGAAGAAATGTTATGCCTATATCAATTGTATAAGTTTGCAATAAACTATTCTATACTTAAGAACTTATTTTTATTTCATTGAACACATTTCTCTTTTATGTAAACATATACATTGCAACTGTCTTCGAGGTGCAAATTTCCACTGTTTCTAAGAGGTTGTTGTTCGAGAGAGGTTTATATATATTTGGGAATTACTCCTATAAGTGCTTATCAGTATTGCCTTCTTTTATGGGTGTATTTTCCCAACAAGTCGATGTTACAAGCATATGTTGCCCCATTAAGTATTTACAGCTTATATGGCCTGATATTTCCTTACCAACATATACCACAGAACCATCAACTGCCCAACACAATTATAGCATTGACACGAAGCAAACCAACAAGAGTCTGACTGAAACATTGTGGGTAGACGTAGCATGTTTGTACCATGCCAATAGCACCATACATTCATCAAATAACTGATAGATATGCAACAAATTTAGGCAACAAATATCTGGTGTTTGTATTATGACCATATTCGTGTTCGCATGTCTGGTTTATTTACCATGGAATTACACGAGCTTATATACATGTTTACAGTCAAATCTCACTTAATGACCATCTGAATAATAAGACCATCTCAAAATAAAAAATAAAAAACTTTGAAGTCCATCATCACTGTTGTGCTCTTTATTCAACCTCAATATTAAAACCTACTAAATATTAAGACCAGTTTGCAAGGGTCCCAATGGTGGTCTTATTATTGAGGGTTTGCTGTATAATGCTTTATGGCGCCATTTAAACAGGGTTGTTTTCTCATACTACTACATATCAAATGTCTGAATTTATATAAATATTCTATGTTTGATATTCTTTTATTGGTATTCTTATACAAATGCAATGTCATGATACGCTCCCTGTCTGTTTTTTCTTTGCTTACTTAATGAACATTTGCTTAGATGAATCTTGGATGGAAGAAAATAGATGCAATCAACATTACATTGCACTACAGCAAAAGCTCACTTCAAGACTACCTCAATAATAAGACCACACCATAATTAAAACACAATTTTCAAGACCATATTCACTCTATGCTCTCTATTCAACCTCAATAAGTGTTCAAAGGTAGTCTTTGAAGTTTTACTGTAATTGTACAAAACAAACTCAGTTCAGACATTTACTTATCCTACAAAGTACATTATTAGGGAAACAGACAATGAAGCGTATCATGACCATGCGACCATATACACGCATCATGCAAAGGTTCGTCTCTAACAAGAGACAAACAGAAACAAAATCACAAAGGTCCCTCTACAAAGACACACTACTAGCTCGATGGCCACCCCTTCTTATATATGAGGGAAGAAGGGATGTAGGGAAACGACCACCAAGCAAGTCAATGCCTAAGCAGAAAGACGTTTTAAGTCTGACTGAAAAGTATTTGACCATACCAAATTGGACACCTTATATACCACTGCTGCATAACTTGTTAACGGTTTGTAGAAATTGACTTATCAATACATTTGTGAATATTTTTAAGTCCAACAAATTGAATTTAACATTAAATGTAAAAATATTTTATGGACAGCTAATGTTTACATTATTTGATCAAGTAGAAAATACATATTTTGTTAATTTATCTAGTTGAAGTTGACATTTTAACCTGTCGATGGTCAATATTGGTTCCCCCTGGACATGCTACGCAAACTATACGAAACCAAACACATGTTCAATCTACTTCACACCTTTCATTCAGTGTTCATTTTACATAGTTGAGTGAAGTTGGCGCGGCAATCGTACATCAACATTGAATACCGACCCAGATTGAATACAGAGCCAGCACTGACATCATTATTCAACAAAGATTTTTGAATACATATCTTAAATCGAACACAGAGCTAGCACTGACATCAACATTCGAAACAGGTTCGCAGCGAATACATATCTGGAGTCGATTAATGAGCCAGGTCGTACATCGTTGTTCTAGTTTTCTAAATATTTGAATACAGACTTGGTAGCGAATCCAGAGCTAGCACTGACATCAACATTCGAACTTGTCCGCGGAGATGAATATCGAGCCAGGTGGTACATCGTTACCCGAGATAGCACTGACATCAACATTCGAACATAACCGTGGCGAATGCATATCTGAAGTCGAATAACGAGCCAGCTCGTACATCGTTATTTGAGTTCTAAATATTTGAATACAGACCTAGTAGCGAACCCAGAGCTAGCACTGACATCAGCATTCGAACATTACCGTGGCGAATACATATCTAAAGTCAAATAACGAGCCAGCTCGTACATCGTTATTCTAGTTCTCTAAATAATTATTTGAATACAGACCTAGTAGCGAATCCAGAGCTAGCACTGTTATCAACATTTAGACGTTACCGCGGCGAATACATATCTGGCGATGACGAGCGAGCCAGTTCGAACGTCGTTATTCGAGTTTTGAATACAGACATAGTAGCGAACCCAGAGCTAGCGCTGACATCAACATTCGAAAAAAGGTCCCCGGCGAAGACATATCGGTAGTCGAATAACGAGTGAGATCACTCTAAAAAACTAAAATAAATAAGAAGAGTGACTTCCCTTTAGAATCAGGGAAGGTAAATCTGAAAACTTAAATTATTAGATGGTAAGAGTAACTTCCCTTAACAATCAGGGGTGGTCACTCTGAAAAACTTAAAATATAAGTCAGTAAAAGTAACGTCCCTTTATAATCAGGGGAGGTCACTCTGAAAAACTTAAAATTTAAGTTAGATTATTGACTTCCCTTTATAATCAGGGGAGGTCACTCTGAACACTTAAAATTTAAGTCGGAAGAGTGACTTCCCTTTATAATCAGAGGAGGAAACTCTGAAAAACATTAAATTTAAGTCGGAAGAGTGACGTCCCTTTATTATCAGGGGAGTGAACTCTGAAATATATAAATTTAAAGTCGGAAGAGTGACTTCCCGTTATAATTAAGGGAGGAAACGCTGAAAAACTAAAAAATTACGTCAGAAGAGTGACGTCCCTTTATTATCAGGGGAGGAAACTCTGAAAACCGTTAAATTTAAATCGGAAGAGTGACGTCTCTTTATTATCAGGGGAGGAAACTCTGAAAAACTTAAAATTTAAGTCGGAAGAGTGACATCCCTTTATTATCAGGGGAGTCACTCTGAAAGACTTAAAATTTAGATCGGAAGAGTGACGTCCCTTTATATTCAGGGGAGTAAACTCTGAAAAACTTTAAACTTAGGACGGAAGAGTGACGTCCCTTTTTTAATCAGGGGAGGAAACTCTGAAAACCTTAAAATTTAAGTCGGAAGAGTGACGTCCCTTTATCGTCAGGGGATGTCACTCTGAAAACCTTAACATTTAGGTCGGAAGAGTTACGTCCCTTTTTAATCAGGGGAGGAAACTCTGAAAAACTTAACATTTAGGTCGGAAGAGAGACGTCCCTTTTTAATCAGGGGAGGAAACTCTGAAAAACTTAAAATTTAAGTCGGAAGAGTGACGTCCCTTCATAAACAGGGGAGGAAACTCTGAAAAACTTAAAATTTAGGTCGGAAGTGTGACGTCCCTTTATAATCAGGGGAGGAAACTCTGAAAAAATTAAAATTAATGTCGGAAGAGTGACGTCCCTTTATCGTCAGGGGAGGTCACTCTGAAAACCTTAAAATTTAGGTCGGAAGAGTGACGTCCCTTTATTATCAGGGGAGGTCACTCTGAAAACCTTAAAATTTAGGTCGGAAGAGTGACGTCCCTTTATTATCAGGGAAGGTCACTCTGAAAAACTTAAAATTTAGGTCGGAAGAGTGACGTCCCTTTATAATCAGGGGAGGAAACTCTGAAAAACTTAAAATTTAGGTCGGAAGAGTGACGTCCCTTTATTATCAGGGAAGGTCACTCTGAAAAACTTAAAATTTAGGTCGGAAGAGTGACGTCCCTTTATAATCAGGGGAGGAAACTCTGAAAAACTTAAAATTTAGGTCGGAAGAGTGACGTCCCTTTATTATCAGGGGAGGAAACTCTGAAAACCTTAACATTTAAGTCGGAAGAGTGACGTCCCTTTATTATCAGGGGAGGTCACTCTGAAAACCTTAAAATTTAGGTCGGAAGAGTGACGTCCCTTTATTATCAGGGGAGGTCACTCTGAAAACCTTAAAATTTAAGTCGGAAGAGTGACGTCCCTTTATTATCGAGGAAACTCAGAAATGTTTAAAATTTAATTCGGAAGAGTGACGTCCCTTTATAATCAGGGGAGGAAACTCTGAAAAACTTAAACTTTAAGTCATAAGAGTGATGTCCCTTTATAATAAGGGGTGGTCAGTCTGAAAAACTTAAAATTTAAGTCGGAAGAGTGACTTCCCTTTATTATCAAGGGAGGTTATTACCAAAAAAGCCGGAAATGAACATAAATTACCGAAAAATACCGGAAAATAACGGATATAACTGATAAATGCCGGAATCTAACGGAGATTTTAGACTCCGGCATATCATGACGGACGTAGCATGACCGTGCGACCATATACACGTATCCTGCGGTATTCGTCTCTATAAGAAACGAACAGAAATAATCTACAAAGGCACTGATAAGCTCGACGGCTGCTCCTTATACAATTAATGTTAAGAAACAAACGGAGCAAGATCCGCGCGAAGCAGAAATGAGCAATACGCTTCATTGATAAGTGAAAACATACCAAATACACACCTATATACGATTGCTTAATAACTTAATAACGGCTTTCACAGAAATAGATCTGACGATATTCAGGTGCATTTCTATGTCCAATAAATTTAAATAAGCATTAAATGCAATAGCGTTTCTGAGAAAAGCTGTCGTTGGAATTAAACAACTTGGTTTATCTTGCGTTAAAATCTACAGCTTAATGAAATAGATATTAGCAAAAGTATAATATCTAAGTTCAGGATTTTACGTCTCTACATTTAATGTTTGTGTCCCGGGGGCATACGCAAACTACACAAAACCTTTCTCTCACCTATAACAATACACGTAACATAAACGTAATGGAAATATATTGCAGTACTGTCCAATTGTTTTCAAGCTGTTTGTAACACAGTCGTTATTCTAGCATATTTTCCCATGGCAAATATTCTCCCCACATTTTAATGGGCATTTTTATAAAGCCAATGTAAAAAAACAAAAGATAAATAAAAAAAGATAAACATCATGTTTTGATAATCCGTCATGATCTGAAACATTTTTTCAACCAGTTTTGGCATGCTATGTTGCTCAATATTGTACCTTTAATTAATATGCAGAAGTCAGGGGCGACACTGCAAACATTCATTGCCTACATCAACTGTGTCTTTTAATTCTGTTAGTCGTTTATGCTCCAATTAGCATATTTAATTGGATATAAGACCAACAGTCTATCATATACATCCTGGTTCAATCAATGAGACGAAAACTATCAGTCCTATAGACAAATGCATACAAACATACGGTCGTCAATGCTTTCAAATGTTCCTTCCCTATAGACTCCCACCCCTGGGTTTCTTAAAAGGCAGGCTTATAATAACGTATTCTACACTCACTAGATCATCATATCCTGTTTTATCCCGATTTTATTCTTGTTGTGACAATTTAATACTGCACTGTTTACTTTTGACGTCTTTCTGTCATTATTTCATACTTTTATCTTGCAATGACACGCACCTGCTATAAAACATCCGAAAGGGGAGTCAGACCGTACAAACAGATAGATAGATACAATGCATCGTGGTCTACTTCAGTCTCAAAAAAATGTACAAATTTACATATTCCACATTTTCTCAGACAGCATTATGTGATTTAAATGCGTTAATTATCATTTTCTGAACAGCATTTTCAAGGCAATTGGAAAAATGCGAGACAACATTCAATTGCATTTCGTAAAACAAATTCAAAACATAGATGTCATGAAATGTGCAGAAACATTAAAGTCAGTGTAAGCTCTGGGTTCGCTACAAGGTCTTTTCAAAGATTTAGAAAATTCGAATAACGATGTACGAGCTGGCTCGCTATTCATCTCTAGGTATGTATTCGCCGCGGTCAAGTTCGAATGTTGATGTCAGTGCTAGCTCTGGATTCGCTACTATAGGTATGTATTCAAATATGTAGAAAACTCGAATTATGATGTACCAGCTGGCTCGTTATTCGACTCCAAATATGTATTCGCCGCGGACCCATTTCGAATGTTGATGTCAGTGCTAGCTCTGGATGCGCTTTAAGATATGTATTGAACAATATAATATAAGTCGAATAACGATGTAAGTGCTGGATCTGTATTCAATCTAGGTCGGTATTCAATGTTGATGTACGATGTACGATTGCCGCGCCAACTTCACCCAACTCATTTACATACGCGAGTAGAAACCGGACATAAACAGACTAGTGATAATCTGAATGACTTTTACTATGAACTTGCTATTGTTAAAATATACATTCAGTATCAAACGGACGTATTAACACACTACATGTATCATACGTCTTTGTTTTGCATTTTCGTCATTAAAATTAGTTTAAGACTGTACGAGAACACGTGTCTTTTGAAAATGTGTTTACAGTTTACGGGAGTTCGCCTTCTGTTTACATGGATTGTTGGAAAACTTCAATGATCTGGCGCTCGTGCTGCTGGCTATATCGCCACTTTAAATGAGCCTCATTTCAACAACAAAGACCAGATTTTCTAAAACCACACCATTGTTTGTTTACAATAAAGGATATGCCTGAACGTTATTGCAGAATGTTTTAACTGAGTGCCCAGTTTCGGCATATTGTTACCTGCAGCAGTCTGGACTTGTCCTGTGATCTTTTCCATGCATTAATTCCCCCCTACTGTTTGTCCTCTTTTATTCTCCACGTTATTCCTTATGGTCGGCAAGGCCATTCATTGCGCTTCTGTTCCCTTGCGTATGTACCATTGAACCTCCTCAAGTGCCTTATGTTTTATGGATTGTTATTTTCCCGGAGATGTGTGTATGTGTGGAGGCAATGTCTTATACATGTATGAGGCGTTCCCTGAAGCAACGTATTCTCTCTCTTTTATACAGATTATTGACAAGGGTTGCAGCTGACATTTTTCACCCTAAATTACAATATTACATATTTACAAATTAATTAAACAATATTAAGGCAAAGCTGATAAGCCTCTGTTATGTTTGTACCTAAATTGACAAACACATAAATACAACCTAAGAAACCACAGCATGTACTACAAATTCGCCAACTGCCACTCAAAGAGTTAATTTTCGTTAAAATTCGTTCACTGGTGCATCATCTCTTAACCGCTAATCGTCTTTCTCCTCACTGAAACACAGAGATATAATTTCTCCGTTTTGTCAATTTTATTTCAGCCATGATGCCTCACGTGACATGCCAGAGAGCTATCTGATTAGTCGACAGCTAGTCTGGTACAGTCATGTGCTAAATCATGGAGTCGATGGCACAATAAATGGACGCAAACGTTTGAAACATGCATTTCTTAATAACATTAATGTAAATACTGTACATTGCATTCAATATGATTTAATAGTAAATTCATCAAAATATAATTTCGAGGACTGTATTAACGCGCGTTATATAAAATGTTTATCAAATGAGCATTAGTTCCATCACGGACATATAAACCATATGTCAGTGGTTCCACAAACAAAATGCAAATTGATAATTTGTCTAATTTTTTTCATTTCATTCAAGATGTATATCACCTCTGAATATACATTCAGTGAGCCATGTACCCAGAGCATAATCACACTACGGCGTACATTTTATACAAACCATTTTTTGCATTTAATGTCCCCTCCATATGAATCAGCTGAATCATTCTCAGTGCATTCATTGCTAGACACGACACGGAAGTTACTTTGCATGAATGAAATAAAGCATATCTTATGAATGGTAGGTTTCAAGAGGTGGGACAATTTGTTTGTTATCAAAGTGTATAGATATGAATGAATCACCCTGATGTGGTTGTAGTATTGTGTTCCTTTGTTCCGTTCAGCCTACATTCCATTAATGACGCACGTTAACATTCACCCAGACAGAACACATTGTTTGCTTAACAGATCGTATCTATTTACTGACGTATTTTGTTAGTTAGCGACAGTTAACAATATTCATTTGCTTTTTTTGCCATTAATGGCACACATGCTGTCTTTGATGTAGGGGACGCAATCCAATCACAGGAGTTTGTATCTCTAGTCAAGGGAGACAATTATTGTTATTTCTTATATGCCTTGACATGCCTTTTCAAGTTGAAACGTTGGTAATTACTTTTGCTGAATGTTGGAAGTTTTAATCTTATGCGTTTACAATCGATACTTAAAGCCATTAAAAACGCAACCGCAAATTGTCTGCTTCAAAACATAACATAAAGAAGAAATAATTATATTTTAATTCACTAACATAATTTCCCAAACTTATTCAATCATGAAATATGAAGTATTCGTCCATAGTTTCAATACTTTTTGAACACTATTTTAAACATTGGTAACAGTTGGTAGCTTTTAACACCATGTACAAACTGAGGCCTAATTAAAAATGTTGCGTTTTAATGGTACTAAGTGTATATAAACTCAGCTCCCCGAAACGCTCTGTTACGTGCGTAACGATAGTGAAGCGGTACTGAGGTTCTGGATTTTATCAGATTGGGTGCACATACTTTCATAAAATTTATGAAACATATTTTCTTTCAATTTACAAATGACACAAGGATGTTTTACATTACGGTTTGTATATTAAATGTCAATGTTAGATAGGAAGTTTTATGTATGTTGTATTTATATATCAAGTAATTCGATATGAATGTTTTAGGTTTAAATCTAAAGATCAGGGTCTTGCTTGGCTTCATTTCTGTGTAAAAAACGAATGCAATATCCAAAGTATGGATTATTACAGCGTATAAGTTATGAACAAGATATCAGATATGAATAGCTTTCAAATTTTAATTTTAGATATAACAATATATCAAATTGAATACTATATGAAACTGCAAGAAATTGAAAACCATATTTTGCATTATTAAGTAGTTTTGAAGTCATGCATATAATCATGATGGCTTACGTATATGACACAATTGTGGGTTCACAAATAATAACTGTTCATACAGCATTACTTTGTTGCCCCCTCCCCCCGGTTATCTCAGTCGGTAGAGCTCTCGACCACTAATCTTGAGGTCATGGGATCGAAACCCGGCGTTTGTTCTTAGTGACATTATTTCTTCCCTGAAATACAAAATCAGATTGTGATCTTTGATTAAGTCTTGGTCAAGCGATTTCATCTACTATTTAAGTAGAAGTCAAGAGAAGGTCAGTGACATCCTTGTCATTTTTGCATTAGAATATATCTCGTAGATCGAGATTATTGGTATAATTCATTTGGCTCCACTTTTTGTACGTTACTATGACACATTTATTGCCAGCTCCAGCAATTTGAGTAGCACATTTCTTTTTTGCCTGGTTGAATTTCACTTATTTGACATTTTTCCTATGAGCTTTAATTTCTGCTTGATACTTTGACACCATCGAGGAATTATATTGTATACCGAATTCGTCATTGCACTGAGTTAATAAGCCTTGAACAGACCATTGAATGTATACATACATACTACAGCGACCACATATCCAATTATACTGATGGTAATATGTTTGATTATTCTCGAAGATGTCACGTGTGTCGCTCGTTGTATGCCTATTTCTAGGCTTCGGTTGTGTCCACTGTTTTTACAGCAAATGTCCTCGGTTATGTGCGATATCTTTCTTGCCGACATGTGTCGTTTTTATATAGTTTTCAGGTTACACAGATGTGATGGTTGGGTGGTCATATGAACGCTGTTATCTGTTTTGAATTATGGTTTCTTTTACCATTTCGAATCTCATACGTATCCATTACTCACTATTCTCTGATTAGAATCTGTTTTTATTCATTCATTATATAGATACAATCGGACATCGTTTAATTAAACAACCTTCTATCTGAATACTCTGTATCATCCGAAATAAATGTCAGGTCCCGATGCACCTTCTAAAGCAAGTCGAATCGAAATGGGATATTCGAAACCATGTATCATTCGAAATAAAATTCCGGACCGATGAATTCGAATGAACGAGGTCCAACTGTATATACCGTAGATCCATAACATCATAACATATCAGAGGTTTTCACCTGTTTCATCAATAACTGTCTAAAAGATAATTACAAACATGGCACTTTTAATAGACAGGGTAATCAGCGCCAACATCAACCTTAGAAAACACGCCAGTTAGTATTCGTTGGATTAACAAGCTCAAATGTTAAGATCAATGGATTCTGGGATTACAATCCAATTTGATAATTAAATTCGATTGAAGTTCTCTCGCAACACTCCCACAAATTAACGATTTCTTTCGATAAAATTCGAAGATCAGAGATAATCCTTGTGGTTAACAATGGCAGCCATGTCCCGATTGTATCCGATTTGCTGTTTCGTATTATTTAAGGGATAAATGCGATCATATTCATGACAACAAATTGTAAAATGTGCAAATGGCTATCTTTTTATAATACAGTAAAACACCTATAATAAAACCCCTTTCGGGACTTAACAAAACTGGTCTTAATATCGGGATGGTCTCATTATTGAGTTTGATATGTTTGTACATATGTCAAACATGTATTAACTTTTTAATAACAAGGTGTTTGGCGTACACATACATGTTATGGTCTGTGCAATAGATACAAAGTGTATATGATTGTATATTGATGGCCATGTGTATTCATTGTACTTCAAATGCACATCTAAGAGTAGGTATAATCCTGTATGCTAACAAATACATTTAACACGACCTGCATCATATTAGACAATAACTCACTTATGTTTTGAGACGTACTAATTCTTAATATATTTTACTTATTTAAAATCTTGCCATACACAACTCGTGCAAAACAATAATACAATACTGAAACAGTACGCACGAGTACCCGTGTAAAGGTTATGTTCCGAACATATGGGGGTTTGGGTTGTATATACTGGTCAAAAGAGCTAACTCGCCAGGTTCTACTTGGTATCGTTTACAAAACGCATGTTCGTTCTTTTAATTTATTTCATTCTGACAAACAGTAACAGTTAGTTCGAGCCCCGTGTTTAGCGGGTAGCGAAATTCAGAACCCTGGGGTGGTATTCACGAAGCATCTTAAGGTTTACCTTAAGATTGTCCTTATCCTTATTTTCTTTCCCTTAGTTTAAGATAAGAAATCCTTAATCTTAAGGGTTTCCTTACCAAAGGAAAGTCTTAACTTAAGGATTTTTTCAATCGGTTTTACATTGCAATGGCTCTTATTAGAGATGTTTTAGCCAATGTAACAACAATACTCGTCTGGATAAAACCAATTCAAACAATTTATGTTCAGATGAGCCAGATTCATCCTTAAGGAAAAAAAGGCCGTACACTCGTATAAGCACAATCTTAGAATAAGACATTTAGTGAATACCAATTAAGTATTTTCTAAATGTTTAAGGAAAATCTTGTTGATATTAAGGAAAATGTTACTTTTAAGGAAAATCAGATGTTTCGTGGATACCACCTCGGGTCAGTAACCCCGGAAGAAGCCATCGAGGGTGATTAGCATAACTTATGATTACTTGTTTCACAATCTATGTAAACTAAATAAGTTTACAAATAACAATAACACTTAAAAATATAAAATGCTTGAATCTATCAGAAATAGCCCATGCATGCCTGTCAGAGTTAAACCCGATGGCTTTGGGCATTGTCGACATAATTTGGTGAATATTCTTACCATACAAAACGACGGGACAGTTCTTTTGACTAAACCATGGTAGGCAAAGCACACACAATCACTTGTGAACAAAATGGGACGGTCTTGCATAATTTTATAACAAACAAAAATGAAAAATAAAAAAAAGAATCTCAATAAAAAGCATATTTAACATATCAAACAAAAGCGTTTTCTTAATTCGAAAAACAACATTTCAAATTAAATATATACATGCCTTAAAATGTCAAAAATAAATAAATATGTACACGTTTCTCAATATTCAAGGCGCAAGAAAGCGTTCCTTAATTGCTGTATATAACAACGTTCAAAAGTATTAGATGCTTTACCATTTAGGAACAAATCACGTGGGTACAATGGTAACGCCCCTTTCAAACAAATCTCTATAGCGTCACATACATTTGCTGCGGAAAATATTGCGGGTTGCAAGGTATGTTATAATAAACAACGTCGGGTGGCGCCTGTTTCTTCCGCTTTCTTTGTTTCTTCTTCTTTACCGTAAACCTTGGGTCTACTGCATCATTTTCAATCTTCAGAACATCTGGTGCAGATTCAGATTTACAGAAATCGTCTGGATTACAGTGATCGTGATCAAGATCGGTAGACGATTGGTCCGTCGTCGGTGTCATAGTATAATCTGAAGTGTATATACTTGTGTGTCCAGTTTCTAAAGTACTTGGTGCTAATTTAAAGCCTTCAATTTGGTGTATTCTCAGTGCATTGGTATGGGACGTTTTAGAGTATTCATTAACTGCCTGGTGATGGTCTTCACATGTTAAACTTCCAGAATCAGTCGTGTTGGTAATTCCATTTCTAAGTCGGCGCATGCGCGTCACACAATAATAAAACACGAATCCCATCGTAGTCACAATTGCAAAACCTGAGACGGAGACAGATACCGTTGAAGTAATTAAAAGATCACCATCTTCTATCAACTTGTTTTCGTTCACAGCTAACTCGTCGCGGTTTTCAGTAATAATATTTTGTTCGAACTGCACCCTTTCTGGAAAATAAAATCAATCATAATAATAAAAATAATAATAATTCTTCATTTACATATGAACGCTCGAAAAGCCTATAAGGCTTATCTCACTCGAGGCCATCTATCAAACAACATAAACAGCTCAATTATATAAGTTATTCATATATAATGCATACACAATACAAAACATGTATACAATGCTAATTAAAACACCATAGAACAGTTTCATTACACTGCATTACTTAACAAATACAAGACAGAGGCAACAAATACAGAGAAAAATATTGACATACAATGTACAACAGCAGTGACCCGAGTATTATTAAGATAAAGATAATATTTGACATAATTATCTATATAAATAATAATTATTATAATATTATTATCTTTATCTTAAATATAAGCTGGCATATGTTTAGCGAATGCATGTATACATACATAATTATATGCAATGTGTTGTGTTTTCACGTATCACTTACTCAATGCACTTTGATTACTAACAATGTTCAAACCACCGGAAATAGAAATGTCAAATATCCAGTATTTCTAATATATTCTATTTCCCCTATTTCCCCTGCACAATGCCTTTCCCCTCTAAAAGGGCCTCATTACCCTAAAACTTGGGAAATAGTGACAATAAACGGAAAATCGATGACTTCAAACGAGTTAAAAACTTAATACATCGAAGAATCTATTGAATGTTACTTTACCTATTTGGTCATACGCTCCCGGCCAACACACGTCCGAATGATGTATCCCCAATCTTGTCTGACACTCTATGACGACATGACGTCGTAAATCATGAAACGGACATGGCGAACATTGCAAACAGTTGCCTGTGATAGACTCACGAAAATAGCCTGAAATATTCAACACAATTAAATCCTTACGTAGATGCAACAGTCAACACCGGCGGAGTGGTTTTGGCGTGATGGTCAAGGTAGACAATTTAGAATTACTTGCCCCTTACCACGATAGGTTTTGACCTAATCCGAAGTAGAATAATTGTATGTGAGGCAATTTTGCAGAATGATGGCAAGAAGAAGATTGATTCTTCTCATATTTGTCATATAAAGTCGGACCTCGTTTATCCGACAACATTCTATCCGAATACTTGGTATTATCCGAAATTAATATAAATTCCCAAAGTATCTCCTTCGGCACGTCGAATTGAAATGAGCTATTCAAAACCATGTATTATTTGAAATAAAAATCTCGGACTCGATTAATTTGAATGAACGAGGTCTGACTGTATATTCTGCTGCTTAATAATTGCTGACTTGACTGTCTCAAGAACAGTGAATAATTTGTTATACTTAAATAAGAAACGTTTCGTGATCTCAGCTTGATTGCAACAAATCTAAAACTTACCTCGTAAACAATCGCCGCATTGTGTATCATGATTGTTCTGACATTTTGCTATAAAGTTTTCATTCGTCTTACATCGTCTGCAATTGTGACATGCTTCCGTATCCCATACAGTGTTAAATCGGTGTTTTGGACACGGTCGACACTTCGTATCATGCGTTGTCGAGCAATAACGTCGAATGTACGTTCCCGGCATGCATCGGCCACATGTGCGGCACGTGCCTCCTCTGACGTCATTAAAACTACCGGAAGTACAATCTTCGCATGTAGTGTCCGAGTGTATGCCGCAGTTTCTCTTCATCTGTTGACCTTTTGGACACAAGGAACAATGTCGACATTTTGTTGTATTCTTTGAAGTTGTTATTGCAAATCTGCCGCTTCTGCAAGGCTGATCATCAGTTGGTCTCCAAAATAATGCTTTGATCTTGAAAATATGACGTAAACAACATGTTATGTTACATGAATAGTAATGAAAGTATTAAATGCATATTCAGCAAGAAACATATTATTTCGATAATAATTTAAAGATATACATGGCTCATTTGAAGCTATACATTTGAATATGTTGCATCCAGTATTGTTGTTACATAGACAAACACTTCCTTACTTAGAAGCATTTCAATGTGTTACCCATTACAACAATCTTGTTTAATCATATTACTACATACAAAACTTCTAAAAAAAACACTTAAGGAAAAAAACTGGAAGTTTAATTTTATGATGATATTAACTGCCTTGTTCGACAAATCATAGGAATGCATCAATTGTGTGTTCTTTGATAATGATTGATGTTTAACTATATAAAGTAGTTACGTTGTATTTGTTATGTTTGTTTAGGTTATCAAATGAACAAAATATTGAGCATAACATAACGTTAACTTCCTATGACATTATTGACTACGGCATACATATAATGCTGTTAACGATTGGTTGTTGTTTAACGGAGGTCCGCTCCGGGGAAGTTGCGCTGTATTTACTTTATAAAAGGCAGGATTTGTCGAAATACAATAAATCTCACGTCTCCTCTCATGATTCATGAGGCAAACAGTTGCTTCTAGATCTAAGAAATCCTTAGAAATGAGTTTGAGCGCAGAACAAGACACAGAAGATCGTCACGAGTTCTCTCCCTTTGTACCTTCTAGCGTTATCTCCCTTTATCCACTATACAGTATATGTATAGTGCGTACTATACATAAATATACTATAGAAGGGATAAAGGGAGAGAGCTCTATAAGAGAGAACTCGTGACAATCTCCCGTGGAACAAGGCAATATATTAATGATAACAATAACAGTAATAATAAAAGGGACGCTGTACCTTCACCTCACAGTCTTATATAGGCGAACTAATAAAGAAAGTTCACTTACGAATGCAATGTTTTTATGAAGTCAGTCTTTATAAATAATTATGTGCAACGGTTGTGTGTTACTTCTATTTATAAATATAATCAAATCAGATTGGTGCACATTTTCCGGCTTTTTGTATTTTTATTTAACCAGACATGTATCATGGCTACACAAAGTGTCTTTAAAATGTAGAAGCTTACTTCGTCGTCTTGCGGTTTTGGCTTGATGTGTTAGTTTCGCATCGTCATTTTTGAAAAAGTCCACGTTCTGTTTCTGATCCCCCACCCCACTTCAAAAAGAGAAGCGAAACTAACACATCATGCCAAGAATATGTGTTTAACAGGATTTTGATAAAAAATATCTGATAAAATTGGCAAATCTCCAACATGTTATATTTATCTACACGTAGTTTGGAGCATTTGTAGCTGGCGGTTTAACTGGCAAATATAAATGGGTCTATTTCTTTTTCGTACTGCGATCTTCAACCAGCATATTTTACATTCATTAGAATATTCATTTAATTTAATAATTATCACTATTATGTAGTTATCACTTGATATTATTCTATAGTTATTACGTGTTACTTAATTATGCAGTTATCACTTGATATTATTCTATAGTTATTACGTGTTACTTAATTATGCAGTTATCACTTGATATTATTCTATAGTTATTACGTGTTACTTAATTATGTAGTTATCACTTGATATTATTCTATAGTTATTACGTGTTACTTAATTATGTAGTTATCACTTGATATTATTCTATAGTTATTACGTGTTACTTAATTATGTAGTTATCACTTGATATTATTCTATAGTTATAACGTGATACTAGTATGCAGTTATCACTTGATATTATTCCATAATTATCATTTGATATTATTCTATAATTCTCACTTGATATTTTTCTATAGTTATCATTTTAAGAGAGTCTGAAATTATATATAGACGATCTAACATGAGTGTTTCACCGACGAGCTTAACAAATCAATAAATTATGAACACGAATGTTAGTAGTTCTCCCGGTTCGATAAATTCTCATATTGACCTCATGGAAAGGCAATAAGTGTATAATATAAACTCGCCTGGCAAAACGTGTTTTTATTTTGACATTTATAATAGAAAGGATTATATATTAAAATCAGAAGTTTTAAGCCAAAATACAGATTCGACTTGCGGATGGGGTCGAGTTATGGCCGGTAATACAGTAAACACTCACTTTAAGATCACCTCGAAAATAAGACCACCTCTCTATTAAGAACACAATTTTCAAGTCCATTTTTCATATGTTGTTCTTTTTTAACCTCAATAATAAGACCACCTCAATAATAAGACTATTTTCAAGGGTGGTCGTATTATTGAGGTTTTACTGTATACGTTGTACACGCTGGTCATTTTCCATACAATTGTGCGCTCATAATAAATACATTTTTCAAAATTTCCATTCAATTATTTGTTCATAGTTAAGTTAAAAGTAGGCCCTATGTTATCTTCTCGATAAAAATAGGTTTTCGATGTGACCTAGATTACAGATGAATATCGTTTTATACGTAGTGTGTGCGTTAAATTATCCTGATTTGAGAAGACCTTGACATGAAGGAAGTTTGAAACACGAACTAGATTATACATTTACAATAAACATAACAAACAACTTAACATCGTTGCCAAATACGTAAATGATTAGGTTTGTACAAACGATGTATTATATTCAAAAGAGTTTTCATACAATAGTTCATACCAAAGGGTATCGCTTATATGATGAATTCAAGTAATTGTACATTATGCAAACCAATATTTGTATACATATTGTATTCGCATATAATTACCATAATCACATACAGGGTAGTAGATTACAATAGTCCATGTAGGCCGAGGCATACACTTTTTTCGAAAAATTGAAGAAAAAAATAAAATGGCCAAAACTGCAATAAGACATTTAATTATTTTTTTTATGTTATTGGAAGCATATTTACCGGAACGAAATGTACACAAACACGCATCTCTGACAATCTAGCTACACAATTGTTTCCAGGGGAGCATGCCCCCGGACCCCCCTAAACTAGGCTTACACATCAATTTCAGCTAAGCTACGCATACAGCATAAATACATTTTAAACTATGGATTTTCATAATAGACTTTCACATACATTAAATATCTTAGATTTATATATTTTATAACTCCTTTTCAATGCAATTTTGGTCATTTTATTATTTCGATTATTAGAAAAAAAGTATGCCGAGCTCGGATTGCATGGACTATAGGAATATACGCCCCTGATTGTTCATTGAAACGGATAAGTGTATATAGTGTAAATGTATATTGATAAACTGAATGCTTACACTGATACAAAAGTCATTTTCATGGCGTAATACTTGATAATACGATATTACCAAATGTAAGGCTAATACACGTTTAATGTTTGGCAAAAAACTACGATTGACGTCATACATTGATTAATAAAAACGTCATTATTAATTTATAGATTTGAATTATACACGAATCCTACCAACACGTGCGAGACGTTTAGTTTTATATATATTTACCCTGATTATAGATTAATATTATTGAATACACATTCAAATATTAATCTAAATTACTGTAAAATTTAATTTCTTCAACACTAATTAAACATACCAATCGTGACAATTCTTAACCCTTGTCAACATAACAGATTTAATCAACGGTTAATTACATTTGTCATTCATTAACACGCATATCTAGTAGACTATACATTTCCCGTTAATGACTTCCTAAACACAATGGCATTTTTGTTTTATTCGGCAATGTTCAAATGTATTATTTTACAAACTATACTACTATGCGAGTATCGTGTGTATACACATATATACACATATATATATATGTACAGTAAAACCTCAATAATACGACCACCCTTGGGACCCTTGGAAACTTGTCTCATTATGGAGTTGGTCTTAGTATCGACGTTAAATAAACAGCAGAACAGTGAAAATGGACTTGAATTTTGAGGAGGTCTTATTATTGAGGATATCTTATTATTGAAGTGGTCTTTAACTGAGGTTTTACTGTAAACTATATTGGTTAAAAGAGCTAGTCCATGAGTTTTGTATTTCGAGAACCTTCTACATGATGACAAACTGATCAGAAACGATGACTGTAATTGTGACAAGTTAACATCGACATTATTTGATATTTCAGGGAAAATATTTGTAGCTTACTTCAAATTAAATCAACATATTATGTAACTAGTAGTGATCAGGAGATTTTTAGACACTGTGTGGCGAAACAAGTTGTACCGGTCGTCATTTATACAGACAAGGTTAACATCTAGAACTACCATTATTATCAATATTTACTTTATTGGATAATAAACAAAAAGAGAGAGAATAAGTTGCTACAATAAACGCCACATACATAAGACAAAGCCATTGTCAATTCGACATTTTGAGAAAATGTTGATACAATATAAAACTAAAAAATTGTTTTTGTGAAATATTATTAGGACAGTAGAATCTAACTGAACGACCGCCTCGATATAAGTACCACCTGAATAAGACCATATGTTCATGATATAGTTAGTTTTAATGTTCTTAAATATTTCAACTTCATATTCAGACCACCTCATTACTAAGATCGACTTTCTTTAGAACGATGGTCTTATATTGAGGTTCTGTATACAATGTAAAATGTAAAAACGCCTTTAAATACTTGCTGAGAAGTCATTAATTATGTATAATCAATGTATATTGATGAAATTAGACAGTTTTAAGTTCTAGAGTTTAATTGTATGACAAAAACTATTATTTATTCATTATCACGTATGTTTAGGTCACGAGTTGTAGGACGTAGCGTAAAAACAAAACAAAACAACAGAACAATATATAATTGTGTCGTAGTCGAAACAGAAACAAGTTAATTAATTAGCATATAATTAGTAACAGAGTAAAAATTACGTTTTAAGTATGACTATAAGCTGACTCACCGGAGCGACTTGTACACTGCTGGAAACCATCAACAATAAAAAGTAACACAAAATAAGAAGACGTGACATAATTTATAAATATTTCATTCTGAACTCTGTCAATCACTAGACTTAATTCAAGTTAGGGTATTTCCAGTCCGTCCTACTTTCATTTTCAGGGGAAATAGTACCTCCTGTCTTTTTGAGAACATCGTGTCTTCACATACATCGCCGTGATTTTCAGGATTGGTCTTTGGGGATGGGTTCTGAGTTAAAACGTGTAACGAATTAATCATTTGTATATACATGTTAGTATAAATAGAACTTATGCCCACGCGTGTTGCGTAATAGTTAAATAAATTGAATTGCCGCTTGTTACGCATATGTTTAACTACCGTTATGGATATTGATGAAGCAACCGATTTAATTATTCAAATAATGTACGTACTTTGTATTCATTAATTGTGACTCTTCTTTATCGGCAACAAACGTCATAATAAACGAGGTAATAGGTAAATCAGAAGTAATAACATAAATAAGTAAACCGAAAGTAGAAATATGTTAATGAGTAGTCTCCCTTCATAGTCATAACGATAACGCTTGCTAAAGAGCATGAGTGTATCTGGGCGGGTTGTAATTGGGCGGGGCTATGTTATATAAGATATTCAGTTTATTCTTCGGTATCGCTAGTCCTTTCCAAATATCACGACCGTTATGTACATTATGGTCACAGGGGTTAGTGACAAACTGTTTCCATGCGTATACATGTGTATAAAATAGAACCATATAGACCGATTGTCAAGTGGCATACACTGGTTTGGTGAATCAATAAATCTATATTATCTATACGTTGTTAAATATTATTTGGTAATAAATAAAAAAGATAAAATGTAATTTGTTTTATATTACGTA
This sequence comes from Mactromeris polynyma, assembly GCA_032209605.1. Taxonomy (NCBI): domain Eukaryota; kingdom Metazoa; phylum Mollusca; class Bivalvia; order Venerida; family Mactridae; genus Mactromeris; species Mactromeris polynyma. The sequence continues at coordinate 7,753,493 of JASFXZ010000022.1, forward strand.
AATTAAATATTTTCTCATTTGTCGAGATATGCCTTCAACATAATTATATCCGTCTCTGGTAAATTTGGTAATTGCATTTAGTCTTAGTCAAACACTGTGTCCAACTTTAAAATACAGTGCAACCTCTCTACAGTAATGCCCCTCAGGGGGTTTCATATTTGCCTGTTGTTGAGAGGTTCTTGTTCTAGAGAGGTTAATTTTGCGAAGTACTTTCATTATGAAAAAAATGATTATGAAGTTGAAGAGAGATGTTTGTTCACAAGAGGGTCGCTCTAGAGAGGTTTCCTTGTTTGAAAGTGTCGCCTTTATATTGACAAATAAGATTGTTTTTCATGTTTTTCAGTCTAATCAAATCGGCGAACATCAGCTTACGTATAATACTCATGCATCTCAACAAGTTTAAAGGAAATAAACCAGGATTTTTATGTGTAAGTTGAATGAACATGAGCACTGAAATTGAAAATTAACATTTTTAAAATATCATTCATGAAACAAATACCACTGGATGAAGTCGTTTGAACTTGACAGGTTCATCAACATTTGTAATCAGATAAGACGACAGTGAGATGTTGAAGGTACTTTATTAAAGATTATATTCTAAAGTTAAGATTAAAAATAAATTTGTCTGTCTAAGGGCATTTTGCGCAAAAATAGCTGGTCACCCGATACCATGATCACGAGTGTTTTTAAAAAAAAAAGGGTATTATGTAAATGTGACGATTATCCGATTTTCTTGCTTCAATTCTGGTATTTCCCTCCCGTTCCTGGTAGGCCAGACGATTGAAGTCACCTCGAATTTTATTTTTTCAAATTACACCGCAACCACTCCAGAGCGACCCCATCTTAAGTAACAACCTCAAGTCAACAACATTATGCCATGCAGTTTTATTGTTTGTTCAACATCAGCGTGCGCCTAGGTTTTGAGATCTTTGAGCCAAAAGAAACCACATTCTCGTATTTAAAACAAATCGCCAAGGGAAGTAACCGCTGCGTCGTATTTACGAATGTTCTTGTAAATATTTTGTTAACTTCATTTATGAAAATAATGAGTGAAAAAGTAGTCAACTTTCTTTTGAAATTCTAATGTTTCATAAAGAAACAAGTTGTTAAAGGATATTTTTGTTCATGTTTCCCTCATTAACTTAAAGCTAGATAATAACAATGTATCATTTTACATGTTTGAAACATGTGAAATGATACATTGTTATTATCTAGCTTTGCGTTTTTTCGAAACAACTTTGTGTGCTTTTTCGAATAGGTTACGTACTTTGTATGCCCGTAATGGGCCCTGAGTATTTGAATAAAAGTTCAAAGTAAACTAAGGTTGACGCTTAACAAACATAAAACAGTATGGCCTTATTCCGGATTAAGATTCACGACTAAGTTAACGTCTTTAGAAGAACCTCGCAGTGGGTATTGTTTTCGAGAAGGTCCACTGTAGATCTAAGATAAACGTTGAAATGCCTCGTGTGTAAATACTGCTCACGCAAGGAAAGCATTAAGACATAGGAAGCTGGTATCGATTTACAATTTGGGATATAACTTACCGGTCCGTGGAAATATTATATGATCCATATTATTCATTAAATATAGTCACCATTACTAATCGAGTAATATAGTACAGTCGGACCTCGTTTATTCGACAACCTCCTATTCGAATACTCGGTATCATTCGAAATAAATATCAAGTCCCGATATATCTTCTTATGTTATGCACGCATTGCCAGAAATATTTGACAATTTTACTTGATAGTCTCCCTTGATTATCCCTGATTCTCCAAGGTGCGAGACGAATTGAATTGTCTCCCTTAGACATCGATCGCAGGATAAAAAAATCAATACTGGGTCGATATTCGTTCGCGCCTTGATAGCCACCCCGCTGTGTTTAATCAGCATAATGAAATTGCCCCGGGCTGTACTAATTTATCAGAATGTATTATACATTTATGATACTTATATTGTAGTCACTTTCGAAACAAATAATTTAAAATTGAATTATGCACCATCAGGTTTTGTCTTGTTTTTTTGCAGATGGTAGCTACTTAGCTTTCTAGCATCGCAAAGCTACATTTGTCTTTTTTCAACAGAAATTATAATGACACTGAAAAAATACAACTACTTATTGTGTATGTTACATTTAAAAACATGATCTCGTATTTTGACAATGGAATGCAATTATTTATACCGTCATTATATGTGCATTGGTGATAATATCTAATTGAAATAATTGTGATATATTATGTACAAGTTTATCATTTTTGCAAAAAACATCAAGCTACGTTGTCTTACTATTGAAGTGAAATTATGCATACGAAAAGTGTTTAGTGTATATTATTCATTGAATGATCTCTCTTTCGTCTCTTTTAGCGAAAAACGCTATAAAATTTATAAAACGAATATCAAACCTAGTGGTTTTAAATTTACATTACATAAGTTATGTAGGCTATTTGTCTAAATAACTGTAACATCTGTATTACAATATTAATATCATATTTTCACTTTTAAATATCAAGTTAAACAATATCATTATAAAAAAATATATTTATTGTAATCGTGTTATACTGTTTTAAATGTTACACCTTTACAGATTAAAAAGTCAATTTATAATTAACCACTCCAATATTTTATTTCAAGGCTTTTCTATAAAATGTCACATTTCTCCCCAAAGTTTTCCCTAATTGTTAATTAACAGCTTGTATAATCGCTGCAGCCGGCTTGATCACTTCAGTTAGATGTCATGCTGTACACGCACTGTTGGATACCGATCTCACGTACACCACGATATAGTGTGTATTCAAAATTATTGGAAAAAAATGGTATTTTCAGTTTTTTTCAAATACATTGCTAATTTAAATCAAACAGGGAAGCATGAAGATCATATTTGATTTAATTTTTAAAAACACCATTAACATATTTATATTTTGTAGTTTGTGCACATATGTGAATAAATATTGTACGTTAAATATAAATACTTTAAATATGTATCTAAAAATGGGATATTTTATGAAATTACAGTTTTTCGTGTGTTTTTCAGTTAAAGATATAAGGATCAATAAGGATCAATAATATCAATTTTAAATCAAACAGGGAAGCATGAAGATAATAATCAATCATAAAATAATTTATATCATTTTAAAAAGGAAACATTAAAGTTTGTGCTCATATGTGAATAAATTATGTGAATTAAATAACAAAAACATTATGATAATTTAAAAAACTGTTGACTCTATATTTCAATAGCCACAAATTGAGCAAACTGACAAATCGATACCGCCGATAGCGTATTTTCAAGGGAGACAATTTCATCAATAAGCCAGCGATTTGCTTGGGATTTCTGGCAATGTAGAATTGAAATGAGCTATTCAAAACCATGTATTACTCGAAATCAAATTTCGAACCTGATGAATTCGAATGAACGTGGTTCTACTGTATATGCAGGGAAACATTTCCAGAGCTGCCCTCTCATGAGCAACGCCCTCTTTTCAACAGCATTAGCAATTGCTACGAAATTAACCCGTCAAGAGGAACACTCTCTCAACTTCACGCTACAACATATATAAGTCATGTTTGCGAAAAAATACAGAAGTGCTTCCTAATGCCCTAACAATGAAATTCCCGGTCGGATCCTCACATAACGAGAAAAACAACAGGCACATAATTATAGACGCCCTGATTACGGTTTTTATACGGTTTCATTGACACACAAAATGGTTGCTTTCAAAGCTTCTCGTTGCCGGTGACATCTTTACAAGACACCATCACAGGAACATAATTAAAATCTTATTATCGGTGTAATTTGTCATACGAGCCGTACTTTGCGATGACAATGACATTGGAAAACACTAATCAGATCTTCTGAAGGAATCTCCTAGTTGTCAGAGTGTCGTTTGTAAATACACGTTCCGAAAAAATGATTTTTATGAAACACCCTCGGGAGCTTGAGAAAAAGCTCTTTGTACCAGCTATTCGCCTTTTTTCGTAATGAATGGAATGCAAAAGGGGCACTTATGTATTACACTGTGTTCCTGATATCAAATTATTTTTATATTAGTGTTTTTTTGTGTGAAAGTTTTACTGTATATTAAGTACGTGTATAGACGCCATTGAAAACGTGTATTCACGCCGTATTGTCAGTTTCCCAACAACATTTCAGTTACATGCTCTGGCAACTGACATATTGGGTTTGTTGTTTAAACTAATTTATTTACATTGTTTGTGAAATTTTGTGTTATTACAACTTATTAATCACTCTAGATGACTCTTTACTCGCATCAAAATCTGGCCCCGATCTCCCGAGGAATCTCAATTTGAGTAAATATCACAGCTCAAATATTGTCTTAAATCATTGGAGATTTTTCTCAAATATTTTCCCTCAAATTCAGACTCAGATTTAAGCCAAATCTCAATATTGAGCTAAGAGATTGATTTGAGATTCTTTGGTAGATCGGGGCCAGGGATTGTAAAATATGCGGTTCAAACTCGCCCGAGGCGCGACTCGAACCCACGACCTTCGTTTCCGAAGTCAGGCGGTCAACCACTCGACCACAAACGTCTCCCTAATAATGATTGCTCCTCGGTTACCAGCAAATCCTTACCTGACATTTTTTCACATGAATCAGATGTTGAGGCAAAATTAATTTCTCAGATCGACAAAGATCAAATCCCGACTTAGCTGATTTTATCATACAACATTCACTAATGAACCATGCACGACGTTAGCTTTAGATGATACTGATAATGTTAGTTAAAGTCTTTGAAGTGACTTAAAACTTTCGCTCTATGTGTAATTAATGCTGTACCGATAATTGGCTTGGTTCGATAATTATATTATAGCCATTTTAATGAGAATTATTCAGCAATCTCATATTGTAATTCATCAAAGGTAGGCTTTGTGTCCGTATTATGGATCAAGGTCACATGTAATTTACGGAAATCTCGAGGTGACAAGTAATATAAAATATAAAAGACTAAATGTCCAAAGCACATTGAAAATCCGCTTTATATTTAAGTTATATTTTCGGCGTAGCTGTATAACATTTATTTTGACCTACATTTTTCACCAACCAAATGTTGTCCTCGAAACGGGGTTTTTAAAATATGACCAATCATATTTTTACCTAAATGGCATCAAACGGGGTTTTCGTTCACACAAGACGCACCAAACGGGGTTTTCGTAAGATGTGCGTTCGACAGCAGTTCGAATTTTGCCGGAAGTTGTTAATATGTTAAAGCATGACCCTGATGAGACAAGTCCATGATTATAGTATATATTGACCCGAGTTAATTGTTTGTAAGCATTCATTGTTCAATATGTTGCACAAAACATTATTTCATTTAACATACCGGAAGACATCATTCTAATTAGATCTACACCGTTTATCCTTTTTTAAAGATATTTCTAGTTTATTTTTATTGTTTTAATACTAATACATTGTTAAATGATGCAATTCCCTTGCCATAATAGTTCAAATACATTGTTAAATGATGCAATGTTAGTTCATCGACGATGTAATATTGCTTTGTATGATTTTTCTGTATAACTACGTAGACATGAGGATAAATATTATATTTGTGTGTACTTTATGTAACCATATACTCAGTACATCTAAAAACGCAGAATGTAAGATTTCTCCAATTTCATGAACTTACCCAGGAATGCGAGATAACTGAAAACATGACATGATATTATTTCGTTTTACGCAATGATGAACGCCATATTTCCTTTCAATCAATGATATTTATTACCAAAATGAGTTTTAAAATACACTAAACTGATATTTAAAAGACGTATCACAGGTACTATAATGTGCGTTTTTAAATGTACTGAGTATATTTAATTCATATCAGACAATCTCCTTGTAATGCTCGAGGACATTTTGTGTTATTTTTTGGGGGTTTTTTCGCGACAATTTACCACAACGAGGGTTCGCAGCACGACTATCGTAACTCCTATATAAATACATAGGAATTACGATAGTCTTACGTTGAACCCTCGATAATCCTATAACCATCTCCTCTACAAAAAGAAAGAATTGACACGGATATATACATCTAGGTATATCATCATATATTTTATTTCCTTTTTTTAAATTTATACAGTTTTTCTTTTATTTTGAAAAAGTTACCCACTAACACGGAAAATAAGTTTTAATATACACATGTAACATACACTCGCTTAGTCATGTACTAGAACATTGGCTTAGCAGTTCAATCTTATACAGTTAAATCTCAATTATAAAACCACCCTTGGGACCCTTGAAAACTGGTCTTAATACTGAGGTGGTCTTAATATTGAGATTGGATAAAGAGCAACACAGTGAAAATAGAGTTGAAAATTGTGTTCTTAATGTTGAGGTGGTCTTATTATTGAGGTGGTATTTAAGTGAGGGTTTACTGTACATTTACGTCAGGGGTTCAGGAGGGTCCAGCTCCTGGTAAGGCAGCAGATCTTAGTCATCCTGTGGAATCCTTTGTTTTTTGCAATGCAATGCGGTTTCTTGTAACGTAATACGTTAAGTGTTGCCCTTGAATTTGACACATCCTCTTAATCTACGGTTAGATATGTACAACCCTATTTTGTCAAAATTTCAGGGGGTGAGATCTGGATCCATCGGTTCCCAACTGAGTGTACAAAACAAACATTGCCATTTGTATAAACCTCAAGGAGCAGACAATGGTCATTCATCTTTAGAACATCATTAAATTCTGTGGCATGAGACAATTCTTGATTGTGTAATTGTGTTTAACGATTGATTTTTGCACTCATTCAGTCATCAACATATGACTATAGTCATACGCCATTATGTATTTTTTCATCGACTTTCACATACAACAGAATGCCTTTTTATTTTAACTTGAGTGTCAATCACCAGCTTTGCGAAGGTCGTGGGTTTATAGCGTCGATGCGTATTGTTGTTTGACCTTCACCCAGGCACGACCTTAAGAAATATGCCTACTGTATGACCTAAAAGTATAGATCACCTTTCGATGGAGATCACGTGACCTTTACTCTTATGTTCACGGTCGTGTATGACATTCATCTTTGCAAGCGTATGACCTTCAACTTGGCAAATTTATAGTTCAAGGTCATGACATACTATAAATAGATCGAGTATGTAAGTATGATCTTTACGAGATACAAAAATAGCATTTACAATACATGTATATGAAAAGCACCTAATTTCATAATAGCTTCAAACAATATGCATATCTCAAAATTGTCATTTTATAAAATATCCAGAATGAGACATATAATGTCCGTTGTAAACAAACACGCCAAATCTTTGCATCAGTCAGGCAATATCTTTAGAGGGAAACAAAACAAAAAGCAATGTTTCACAATGTACAAAATAAATAATTTCCTTCCATGGATCACAGTTATGTTTCACATATTTACAAACATCTATATACACGAATGTACATTTTTATAAGGTACAGCTCCTTCAGCATTATTGACGATATTACAAAACTTTGATATATACTCAGTTCATTTAAAAACGTACATTTTTGTTACCAATCACGCTTCTTTAAATTTCGTTTTATTACTTTTGAAACACATTTTTTTATGAAAATACTTGTCAATTGTCATGGAATTTAGAATATCAGTTGCGTACTCATGTAATATTATCGTGTCAAATTCTTTTCTTGTATACTAAAAGTCATTCAATGAAAATTTAGAAATCCCACACAGTACGCTATTAAATCTGCTGAGTATACATAGACTCATTTACGTATTATTTCTTGGTATAACATTTTGCTAGTAAGTATTCACTCCATGGACATTCAATAACTAACTGATTTTAACACACATGTCTACAAATGAAAGCTGCTATTGGAATTACAACATCTTCTGTAAGTGACGTTATTTCAAGAAAATGCGTTGTCACTATTTGCAAACAGGAATCAATATTTACTCCATATAGTCACTTCGTTTTCATATTGCCATATGGGGCAAATTTTGCTTACTTTCAGTACATGGTGACGTCATATGTGGCGTTTTTCTGGAAATGACGTCACTTAAAGAAGAGGTTGGAAATCGTACAGCGGCGCACATATATTGTGTTTAATTTTATCAAATATTTCATCAGTCGGTAATTAATATAATATGTTCAATTTGTCTGTGAAATTTTTATTCGAATTTTGAAAGCATGTGGTCTAAAACGTAATTTTAAGGTATAAGACTTAATAAACATATTCAAACTTGTTATATTCGATATCGTTTGCTTCGGCTATAAAGACATATTTAGCAATTGGACCATGTGACTTTGCTGTAATGATCTTAATCATGGGTCCCAAGAAATGCTAATTTATAAACAAAATAAGTCTGAATGTCTTGGACTTGCCGACAGTTCTATTTAATATGTTCTGCAACAAGATATATAAACGATATAAAATGTGGATATCACGAAACTACCCAACTGTGATTCGTAATTGTCTTGAACGTTAATGGCTTGAAGGTAATTTTATGTCCATTTTGAGTCTACTCGGTATTGTTAGACTTCCGACACCAATTTTCGGTTAAAAAAAATGCGGGATAGACAATATATAAGGGGAAGGAATGCACGTTTTTTGAAGCAGTACATTTTTCAAGGCATATGGAATGAGAATGCAAATAGTTGATGTTAGTTCTAATTCTAATTTCAGTGTTTATATATGATATGAAATTATAACAAATTCAGCGTTTCATTTGAAACCAAGGATATCAGCTTCATATCCAGAAATCATCGACACAATTCACGAGTTAGCTCCCTTGTTAATTGACAGTATTAAGTCAATATCTATGATCGAGTTGTTTCCCTTTAGTTCGAATACTCATATGAATTGCCATTAAGGCAACAGACTGCATAATGAAATTGACATGCAGTATGTGTCTTAACCAAAGACACTTGGTGTAATTCTTATTTCCTTGTTAGAGAGTTTAACGGCTGCATAGAAAGCTGACCACTCTTCTACACGAATCAGTGGTGGAGGACAAATGACTGCATGTCGAAGAACATGACCTACCCAGGAACCCCTCAAGACGGCCTAGCACTCTAGCCACTGAGCTGACCTGGTGGGCTTGAAATAAACAATAGGACGTGGAGAGAACAATTAGGAACCAAACGCTTAAATGGCTCCATTTGATGAAACTAAACTATCTGTGTAACGTGGACATTGACAAGAAGATACAAAGAACAATTGGCATTTTCCAGAATGATCGAAGATTCGACTTAAACTTAAAATGATCATGATATAAACTTAACATCATTTTGACTTCCTATCTGTAACAACATTTATGACAACACATTAATGACGTCAGCAACAGAACAAATACAACCATTATAAAATAAGAACAGCATAGTTGATATATTGAGAACATGTATACAGTTTCATCACACCAATTGCTTGGTTCGTGTAATATCTGCTGAAAATTTGGCGTCCATATTTTAACAGTCCAATACGTTCCAGCTATCTGCCAGCCAACCAAAAACAAGAATAGAATGGTATCCATTGTTCTATATGTTGTATTGGCGAATGCGGCATCCATATCGTTGTCGTCGAACACGGATTCAATGTCCTGATAACGGCGCGCTTGAATGTTTCTCCACAAAGTCGACATAAGTTTTATCATACCAAAACATCCACCGACCAATAGATATATAGGTATACGAGGTTCTATTGGACAATCATCGAGATATTTTACTCCTGAAAACACAACAAAATGGTTTAAAGAAATTTTATAAACCTGCCATCTATCGATTGTTGCTTTGGTTTAAACTTTATTTTATTATTATTAACAAAACCATACAATTTAAAATATAATCCTATAATAAAGTGGATCGGAAAACAAGTCGGTTCCTTTCCAAAAATAGGAGGAGTTGCATATTGTAACTAATGGTTACATTACAGAAACGATACAAACGTCTTATATGATAAAGGTTGTTTATTATTATCGTAAATTGGATTCTAAACTCAAAAAAGAGAAATAAAAAAGCAAGAAAAAATATGTTAGGAGTTGTGAGGTTGTGTCCAATGTCCGGGTAGGGACAGTTCACCTAAAACGCATGGTTGCCAGAATGACACTATGAACCTTGAGTAGTATTTCTTTGTTATGTTGACCGGTCAATCTTTCAAAAGCGTATTAATACATCATGAGCGGTACGAGGACAGGGCAAATTGTCTAGATATTGACTGCGTAAGTGAGTGTAATTTGGACATTTCGTGAGATAGTAGTCTGTGGTTTTGTATGTGCCCGCTTGAACAAAGCGGTGAATCTATAAGTGACCTCCGATGGAGGTTATACTTAGGAGAGCTACAATCTAAACGTAGACGATTATGAAAGATTTGTGGTCGGCGGGTACCAATATTAAACAAGGGCGAACTTTTATGTAAGCTTTTTTGGTTGCTTTAACCATAGACAAGATACGAACTTTACTTTTACAAGTAACATATCAAACTGGGAGTAGTTATTATTTGACTTGTAGAACTCTACAAATGAATGTATCACAGCGCACTGCCACTCCAAAAACATGAATTACCATAATGGTAACTGATGGGTGAAAATAATGAGTGGCAAACCACCACCGGGGTTTAAACCTAGTTTAGGGAGCACCCAACAGATGGACCTCTCTTTTAAGTATTTCTTTGTATATCTTCAACATCTGTAACGATATCATAGACTGTCTGATTCACAGCTGTTGTTAAATGTATCACGTACACTTGTAGAACTCGCGTTCAATTTCGCAATTGTAGGATCAGTTGAAGTACAGTCTGACCTCGATTATTCGAATTCGTCGGGTCCAAAATTTTATTTCGAATAACTCATTACAAATCGATGTGCCTAATGAGACACATTCCGTGAACAAAGGGAGATAACTACCATTCGTGTAATTTCGTGAAATGTGTGTAAGAGTATGATTAACAAAATATGAAGCAAACGAGCAAATTAATCCATGTTATCTATTTCTGTAAGCATTTTATAGATTCGCATATAAATAAATGACACTTAGAGAGAAATAATTAAATACATAGAGAACACAATACGAGGTCCGATATATATATTTAAACTAGTGTTATAATGAGTAACAACGCAATGTAAAAGCGCGAGGATATCAAAATGTGGGAGTCATTGGTAGACTAAATTCTACAAGAATCTTTTTTACCGAAGTCTCGCGAGAAGAGAGGAACTGACGATATCATAAGGATCAAATGCATCAAAATCAGGGGAACTCCATAAAACACAAATTCCACCGAAATATTATCTTCACCAGGCGCGTAGCTACCTATTTTTACGCAAAATACGCCGTTGCGTACACATGATTATCAAAAACAGAAAACTGTGCAATAACCAACAGTTGAGCATTTGTATGCAGTTTGGTACATAAATTGTCTGAATATATAACACTTCGAAATTTACTGTGAAATGTTACCAGATCGCACCCTAGATTGTTTGCGTACACAGTCTATCAGCTCTGGCTACGCCCCTGTTCACGTAAGCTACAAAGGTACAATATTGTTAATTACAATATTGAACACACATCGTAGAAGAAAAGTTCGATGCAGATGGACGAAATATTACTGACTGAAGAAGCAACCGTATAGAAAATAAATGCTTATACTTACCTACTGAGACCATTGCTATTGGACAGGCTATTGAAATGCCAACAAAAATTGTCACAAGCACTGAAAAGAAAATTATAAACATCTTTATTTAACCTTATCGTATTTGCTCTCGCAACAAGATGTGCTTAAACACAAACATTACGCCCCAAACAAATGATGTACACCTTTCCTCCGACAGACCGTTAATCAGTAGATAGATTGCAAAGGGTTATGTTTTTATAAAATTTTACAAAATGAACAACATATTTTCACTGTGGAAATAGAATACAGTAAAACTTCGCATAAGACCACCTTAATATTAAGACCTACTCTTTATTCAACCTCAATATTAAGGCCACCTCAATAAGAAGACCAGTTTTCAAGGGTACCAAGCGTGGTCTTATTATTGATATTGCACTATACTTTTATTACCCTTGTAGTGTTTATTTTGGTCAATATGTAATTTTACTCCTTTGGTGTAATATTAATCTCGCGTGTATAACATTTAGGCACGTCACCGAAACATCATACTGACCTAGATAGGAGTTAATAATTATATAGTGTATCCTCATGAAATAAGAACGGGTTTCTGAAAGGCAATCAAAACTTCTCAAAACCTATTTTTTTGCGCCATCTTGCAATTACATAATGGGATACATAATTGTGTATGAGAACGTAATAGACGGGTAATTGACTTGCTGATGATAGATTCTCTCGCTTCTAGGTCATCGTAATTATGTAAAATATGATCTCATTTGCACATATATTGTTGGATAGAGAATAAGCGTTCTCCATACAAATTAATCTGAATTATGGACCGTAGATATCCTCCATGAGTTATGCCGACTCATTTATCGCCGATTTTTTCCATAGAGTTTTTACAAAGTTGTCGTTTATTCATTGAACATTCATTTCGAACATGTTGACGTATGTACGTATTGATTGAATCGGATATTGTCTACAAAAGAAAAAATGAAAAAGAGCAGCGCTGGAAACTATTCTTAGTATTCATGATTTAAGCAGAATTTCTAAATAAATCAATTGTCAAAATACCTATTCAGAATCAACTATGAATATTATTTAATTTATGCAAAGAACCTTACATTGAACATTCGTAATATTACCGATTGTTTTACTTCATTAGTGTATGTTTATAGCTTAACTTAAATACTTATTTTTTTTACGAAACATTCTAAGGTTTGAATATGAGAAAATCGGGGGTAATTGCCTACATACAGATGTCTACTACACTGTATTGTCACTTGGCTCACATGTTTTCCAAAACCACAAATACATAAATACATGAATCCGATACCGGTATTTTCTGTCCTGACCTACGCGCCGAGTTAGCGCTTGCTTAAGAAATACCTCCATCGGACTCGAGTTTTTAAAGTTTCAGGAAACCTTTAAGAATGGTTGCAATGCAATGTTTAAGAGTCCGTCTGTATGAAAGCATTAACATGCCATTTACTAAAAATTATTACTTGACATATTTTGATAGAAAAAAAAGACTATGTACCTTTAACGTATTTTCTAAGATTACAATTGTGTGTCTTTTAACAACCAGTAGGACTACTAACTTGCCCTTCCGCAAGCAGCTGACAACTACCCCCTCATGAATAAAAAGGCGGGGGACAAACACCCGAAGCCAAATGTCAGGGAAGGACATAACCTGTTCAGCCCGGGAATCGAACACCAGACCTCCACTGAAATGATCTAGCGTTCCAACCATCGAGCGAACCGGGCAGGCATAACTGCTTGAAACAAATTATCACAAAGAAAACAATAATAAGAATTAAAAGAAACAGAAATTACGTACGTGTATTACAGATAATTGTGTACGTTTTACAACCGAAGTCCACTATATTGTCTGATTCTTTTCTGGCTTCGTTTATTTGATACATCAAAGCACCATAGTCTGGGGGCCCTTCCATGTTCATGTGATTTTCCCAACCAACCGACGTTCGAACCAGTTGACGCTCATCGTCAAATGACTGAAAATAGAGATCAGATATAATAATGATAATAGAAATGATAATAATAATAATGAGAATGATTGCAATAATAATTAAAAATAATAATAATGAGAATCATGATACTGTTAATAATAATAATAATTAATAATAATACGCAGATAATTATTCAAAGGCAAATCTTAGAACTTTTACATAAGCAAACATTTATAAACATATTACCCTTATTTATAATGAAAGTGATAAAAATAGTGATAACAAATAATAATGATAATAATAATAGTAATAATAATAAATAATAATAATAAATCTTTATTTAAAGATTGGAAACACCCAATTATAAGTCAGAGGCTTATCTAACTTGGGGTCATCTATACAACACATGTATGATTATTACAATACAGCTTTAATATAATGAAGACAATTATTAAAACATCTACAATAAAATAAAATAGATTAATACATTAGTAATAAAACAAATATGGTAAGGTCAAACATAAACAAGATTATTGCAAATTATGCAGTAAGCCCACCTCGAAATGGACACCACCTCATTCATTAAAGGTAGTCTTATTTTTTCGACAAAATATCCTTAGTCCTTAATATAAGAAAATCGTTGTTAATTGCCTGCATACATATATACTTTACAGCAATGCATTGTCACTTTTATTTCATATTTCCCCAAACCACAACTACAAGTGTCCGATACGGGTATTTTCTATCCTGACCTACGCGCCGAGTTAGCGCCGCTAGAGTAAGAAATACTTACTCACATGTTTCCGAAACCACAAAGTTTTTCAGTTCTAGCAAATATTTAAGAAAGTTTCAATGCAATAGTTTAGAGTACAAGTACGTCTGTATGAATGCATTAAAATGACAGTTTCTCAAAATTATAACTTAGCATATTTTGATAGGAAATAAGACTATCTGCTTGTAAGTCGTTTTTGGAGCGGTTCTGATTTGTTTTACCATATTTACTCAATAATCAGACCATTTCACAACGAATTGAATCTTCAGAACCTATGGTTATTTTTAAAGAGATTAAACTCAAGACTGACATGGTAAAGGATAGCATAAATTATAAAAATGTAACTTATATATACAGTTAAAGAGATATGACACTATTTTGATCATTTTTGTGTCAATTAAAATTTTTGTTTTCGGTAAATAAATAAACAAAATATATAAACTTTAAAAAAACCATAGGACAAACCTTTTTCCTACAAACGCCAGACATATTCCTGATTTAATGTAATATTGTTTCAATAAGTAAGTGGAAATTGACACAGCTGATGTGTGTATCAATAGCATGTCTTTCCATTTACATTTTTTAATAATGAGAAATAACTACATTTTACATCATTACATGCGTCATGCAGAAACAGCTGGCGGTGGAAATCAATGATATGATCAAATATTAGCTCATAACATTATACGTACAATTATATAACATTGATTTTCTTATATATACTGTTGCTTGTATTTTCGTGGTACAGAAAAAAACTCACTTAAAGAACACCTATCTAATAAGACCACCTAAAAATTAAGAACACACTATTGAGACAAGTCAATTCTCACTGTTTTGCTCTTTATTTAACCTCAATATTAAGACCACCTCAATAATAAGACCATTTTTCGAGGGTCCAAATGGTGGTCTTATTATTGAGGTTTAACTGTACGAACGAAATAATACAACGGAAGAAAACTTACTTCGATGTTCTATTGCATTCAGTTTCATCTTTCAAATATTTTACAGTAAATAAATGATGACAATATCATTTCTTTTCCGTATTTTCGTATTATACCTAATTGTTTCAATGTATGTTTTGTTGTCATAAATACGAATATACCGCGAAACCGGAAGTAACGCGAACATACAAGTAACACTATACAATAAAACCTCACTTAAAGACCACATCAATAATAAGCCCACCTCAATATTAAGACCACACTTTTCAGGTCAATTCTCACTGTTTTGCTCTCAACCTCGACACGGAGACAACCTCAATATTAAGACCAGTTGTCAAGGGTCCCAAGGGTGGTCTTATTATTGAGGTTTTACTGCACATACAAAAATGCACCGAGTTGCCTTACAATCATCTGGTGTTTTTCTGTTTTGATAATTTTATCTGACCTTTATAATTAGAAGGTTATTTATATTTTGTATTAAAGTAATGAATAGTTGCATTTGAACATGTTTTTCTGTGTTGAGTTATACACGGCTTTTCAACAACAAATGCAGTTATGTATAGCGTTCAGCGGAAGTTACCGATAGTCCTGGGTTACCAACCGGGCATAGCATGTTCATCCGCATGCTACTAACAGTGTCCTCATAGCTAAAGTAATAGACGGAGGAATAATGACTTAGGTATTATTATTGTAAGCCAATTGGCCAAGGAGAACACCGCCTCTCACTGGTTTCGAACTTCCGACTAGACAGTCGAGAGTTCAGCCCACTGAACCAACCCGGTGGGGTGCCGGGGAAATAGTTTTAATGTGAGCTATACTAAGCGTCATTTGTAATAGTAATCACTAATTTATGAGTGTATATGTGCTGTATTTTTAAATTATAACAAGTATATATATCTCTGTATAATAAATATTGACTGTTTGCTTTTATTAATCATTTTGCACTATGTGCATTTTGTTTTACGGCTAGCAAAAAAACAGCAAATGATGATGAATCAAATGTATTAAGTTTATATAGGCAATGATACCATTTATATAGAATTACAAACATTTCCCGCGTACAAGTAATAATCGATAAATTATCAATGTTTTTTTCTTATTTTTGTTAATTCATCTATCCTAAACATTTCCACGAAACTAGCATCATAGGTTTCTGTGAACAGTGATATTTTGATAAATAATTGAAAAAAATGCTTCTAAAATAAATATACGAAACTTCTCAAGTAGATACCTTCATTGTTTGCCAACAAGTCAAAACAAATTTCATTTACATATTATCAATCAAAAGTAGACATTCAGCATTTCAAAATTTACACCAGTCATTTAATATTTTACAATTTTCGTACCATAAATCTTACAGTGAAAACAATGTTTTACTTGTAATGGCTATATAATGATTATTTTTATTACCAATTAATTACAGTATTTATATCGGGTTTTAATATTTGTATAGGTGATTTTGAACCCTATATCATCTCTTTACGTCATTCCAGAACAACAAATATATGTACAATATGACCGTCAAAAATAATTGAAAAAGAAAGATATAATCGAACCTCGTTCAATCGAATTTATCGAGTCCGAAATTTTATTTCGAGTAATAGATGGTTTTGAAAAGCCCATTTCAATTCGACGTGCCTAAGAAGACACACCAGGACCTGATATTTATTTCGGATTAAAACAAATTAATCTGATAGAAGGGTGTCGAATAAACGAAGTTCGACTGTATATGATTCGATAAATAAATCACAAGTATCTATCTCATCAAACAATGGTTCATCCAACACGAAGTGCAAGCGGTCCTCAAAGGACTAGAAAATTAGACTTATTCATATTTCATAAAGTGCATGCAGAAATCACAGATCAAATACCGATACGTAAGACACGCCTCGATCTGTTGTATGTAAAATATAACATATATATATACTGGTCAAAACTGCTAACCCGCCAGTATTATTTCGCATAGTTTCAGAAACGCTACTGGATACAGCTTCTGTTGATGTTGATTGCAGTACGCGGTAACATGTCCAGAAGAAATTATCGAAACGAGTCGAGGCAAACTAGTTCTATTAATGTTTTAGATGAGTGTTAAATTCCCCTTTTTCAATTTCTAGTTCCTTGACTTGATATAATATTTTAGCCCCCCCCCCTTTTCGGCCCGTATTCAAATGCTTTCTTCGCTTGTCCTTTGGGGTATTCCATCCCTCTTGTTGCCCCCCTAAATTCGTGCATATTTAATTTTAACGGTAAGCCAGACAAATGTTTACTTCCCCATTCCCATAGATGTTTGCCCTTCCACCTCATAAACTCCTAATGTTAGGTAGGTAGGTTAATGTTTCCCAGGGATCTGTGAGGGGAGGCATTGTCTAGTTTATGTGGTGTTCACTAAAACAACTTAATAAAATAATGTCCTTGTCAAAATCGCGTCCATCGTTTCAGATTACTGTCATGACGTAGCGAAAGTTGACAACATAAAAATGGCGGGATAGCTCTTTTGACCAGTATAGTTTTCATTGTAATAATGTTTCGTACCAAAACAACCTTAGCGAAGCTTCTTACAGGTAATGTGTTTGTTTGATAGGTGTCATGTGAGATTGGCTCGGTCTTAACACAAGCATGAACACGGGGTAGTTCGGTTTGTCTACGGAAAGATCCCGACCTACTGCTGTTGAGTGACGTATTTGATCGTCTAGAACCCCTATTTGTCCCTTTCACAGACCCTCTATTCTTCCTCACCAAAGTCCCTGTACGTGTCAACAATGACATTACGTTGCTTGTGATATAATGAACTAAAATATTATCCAAGTGTTGTCGTCTAATTAACTCATTAGTTTTTTCAAACCGGTGTTCGATTTTCAAATGTCTATGACCAATGTCCGCTCACCACTTGCACTGATAGATCCAATACAATAAGATATATGTATCGAAAGCTTGATAATACGTCTTGTTATATTATCAAAATCATCCGCATTTTCTCGAGTGGACACTATTCAATCAAAGCACGGTTGAATACATTGTAGAAATTAAGAGAAAAACGATTGTCACATATTCCAGAGATTGACTTCATCATGTGATAATTTGATCGCTTATCTATGTATCCATGGATAAAAAAACAATCACCACACACTGTTCTCTTCATAGAGACATACTTTCATACCACATAAAACACCACAAATGTCCTCCGCATATTAACCTTATAACTTAATTAAGATTAAAATCAAATAAGCATTTTTGTATCCATATCACACTGTCCACGCTGCCGCTGATGGATATTTAGTTAGACCGGAATGAACGACTAGTATTGTTTTTATCCCATCACCCACGTGCTATTTCGCGGACCTTCAGTAAATGCTGATAATTGAAATAGCGTTATTTCCGCCAAACAGACATTTATAAGCTGACGCTCTGAAGGAAGATACGCTAAATTGAACTCTATATAATCAAGTTATTGCAATAATTCATAGGAAAATGCTCATCATTTTGTTGCGTAGTCATCATTGTGTATCACGCGGACCAAGGAAGCCTTAATAAAAATACATTAACGAACACGAACATACAGTATTGAAGCCAAAATTGACCTCATTAACATGATTACCGACCAAAGACCAAATTCTCTCTGTAATGAACAACAGCTTTTATAAAGGACAAGTGCAACCAACATTATTCTTGCTCTGTACTCTGATGGAAACCATACCTTATAACAGGAACATTTAGAAATATAAGAACCATGTTTATTTTTCAAAATAATTACATCGCAACCTCTCCAGACTGACCCTCTATTGAACAACAACACTCTCTAAGAACATTATCAATGTAGTAAAACATTGCTACCAATGTATCCTCTCTGTAGAGCAAAAACTTCCATACAAAAGCCGAAATATGCATTTTTTGCTGGGTGTTGCTCTGGAAAGAATGCACTCTTGTTACAGTAAATATTATATGGAATGCTCTCGGCAAATTCAGTCCCAACAGGTTAGAAAGTACAAATGAACGCTGCTATGGGATTTACAACCTCTTCTGTAGGTGACGTCATTTCAAGAAAAAGCAACATGTGATGTCACTAGTTTCAAGCAGGAAACAATGTTTACTCCATATGGTCACTTCGTTTTCATCTTTCCATATGAGGCAAATATTGCTTACTGTTAATACATGGTGATGTCACGTGTGACGTTTTATGGAAATGACAATACTTAAGGTTGGAAATCGTACAGCGGCCCTCAAATAGACAAAATTCTATGAAAGACCGGTGGTGACGTTCACACTTCATCATGTCTCTCCTATGAAAGTCACGGTGGCACTACATTTTGTATTTCATAATCTTGAATTCGTGAATTCACAAATTCAGTATTTCAACTTCACGGATTTATAATCTTAAATTCGGGAATTCACGATTTCAACTTTACGAATTCACGACTTCAATTTCCAGAATTCATTATCGTGAATTCGTGTTCAAAAATATATTTAGTGAATGCATAGTGTACTGTACTTATTCTGCAGACAATGACAATGTAAGTCTTGACCAATCAGAAATGCATTCGAGAGTATGTTCTAAACGTAAATTAATCAGTGATTTCTTCCGCAAACAAGTTCCACTCTTACCATTTTCTAAATTATATTTTGGAAGTAAAACCTGAATGACACACCTTTCTGTGAATATAGGTCACGATCTTAGGCTCAGCAGGTTATATTCTGAAGTCATAAAGTCGACAATAAATGTCTACATTTAAACTATTACAGCAAGTGCATAGCTTAACAAACATCCTGTTTCCGTATGAGATAGTTTCTTGTATTGGGTGAGTAAGATGACGTTATGCTTATATTTTTATCGGGTTTAACGACATGTTTCAATAATCTCTCAGGCATACACAGTAAAACCTCAATCATATCACCACCTTTGGGACCCTTGAAACATAGTCTTCTTTTTAGTGAGGTGGTCTGAATATTGAGGTTGAATAAATAGCAAAGCAATGAAAATGAACTTGAAAATTGTGTTCTTTATTTTGAGGTGGTATTCTTACTGAGGTGGCCTTTAAGTGAGGTTTTGCTGTATAACTTTGGCAGTCAGTTAACCTAACAACTTTTCCAGGAATTTATTATCAATCAGTACTAACTTGCCCTTCCACAAGCAGCAGACGACATCCCCACTTGCACCAGAGGCGGGGGTTACATGACCGTAGCCAAATGTCACGAAAGGAGATGATTGCCCAACCTGGAAATTGAACCCGGACCGCCAATGTGACAGCCTATCGTTAAACCTATGAGTTACCGGGCCCGGTCATTTCGTTGTCCGTATAGTTTTCCTAGACACAAACTGTGGTGTATAACGCTGATTATGTTAGTCTCCATGCGTAGATTGTAAATATAATATCAGTTATTACGAATCTCTGGCTTTCATCTGAATGTATAATGAAAATAAATTCAATCTTTGCCACACTAGATGTCTGTCTCGGCCGACATTGATACACGCCAGGAATACAACACTGTCCGGAGAACAAAAACAACCGAAACTCAACAACAACATTTAGTACAGAAAGGAACCATATATACATGTTCATTAGCCAAAAATACTGGGGAAAAAGCATCAAACCATATAATTTAATTTAGAGTTCAATTAATCGTGTTTAAACGGAGACGTAAAACACAATTCGGTGTTTATTCGGTTTCGACAAAAAATTCAATTATCTGAGCGTAAAGAATAGGACAAGAAACCCCATTTCCTTCTATTATAACTGAACCAAAGTCAATAATAGAGGTTAACAAACAATATTTAGGGACTTGGCGTTCGAAGTACTGTTTATAGCGTGACATCTGAGTATATTTAGTTCGGTTCAGTTCAGTGGCAGTACGGGTCATTCGTACACCAGCTTTGGTTATTGTGGGAAATCGTCAAAACTTATTAAATCCATATTATGCTTTATCGGTAATTTAACTTTAACCTATGTTTTAACAAGAAATTTGTTGAGTGCACACGAGCTTGTCAAGAGTGATCTCCCTTTATCGTTTCTATAGTAAGTGTATATATCAGGAAAGTGTCACTAGTTATCTCCCTTTCTCCCCTCTAGAGTTCCCTTCCTTTATCCCTTCTAGAGTTCTCTACCTCTCTCCCTGCTATAGTATAGTAATAGAAAGGGAAAGAACTAGAGAAGGGTTAAAAGGAGAAAACGCATGACAATATCCAGTGTTTCAGTGCAATCTCTCAATATCAACACCTATCGAGAGACGCACATACTTGCTGTTGTAGAGAGGTTATTGCTATAGAAAGGTTCAATTGATGGTAAATTCTTACTCCAGGAAAGAATATTAATGTTGTTGAAGAGAGGATAGAGTTCTGGATAGCTTGCACAATGCAGTTAATGCTGTATGACCTTTCTGTTAATTCAATACAAGTATTCTATATAATTGAGTAATAATTGGATTTTGCAAAATCAGAAATGACAGAATATAATAGTATATAAAACGATCGGGAAAAATGTATGTAACATGAGTTCGCTTCCTTGTTCATGTATGTTTCGATACCACTTTGGTATTGACATTATTGTTGTATTATTGGTATTAATGATTTATGAACCACCAGAGCCAGTAACAATAACTCACCACTCGGTCATCTCTCAATACCGGGCACTCAAAACGTACGCTGTTTGTGATTTGAGTCTACAATGTGGATTGTATGGGTAACTGAGTACTGAGAAGCCTTCAAACCAAAATATAAAACTCACCTTTTAAATACTGCAGTAATTACGTTGCATATTGTATTACTTGTAGCATAATATATAAATACAAATATTATGTTCATATCAATTCATATGATGTAATTGATCGAGTGTCTGTTTGTAAGTGAATTAATTGAATTAAATTGTTATATTAAAATAGATAATACAGTGTGCAAATCTTATTATATTCATGTGATTATATTGTGCAAATGTTTTTAATGTATGTTTTTGTTAACAGAAGGCCACATTGTAAATATGATGTTTTTATAGTTTTATAATGTGTAACCACCTTCTCAAAATAAAGATGTTATTATTATTATTATTATTTTTAGTACACTTTATTTGGATCTTTGGTGAGTGAATTTTAGATTGAGTTTAACTTACTAAGTACTGTTATTTAGTGCCGAGTACTCTGTTGTTTTGTGTGTGTGTGTTTTTTTTGGTTTTGTTTTATTTCTGTATTATTGTAAATTTTGTAAATAGTTGATGTTTCTGTAAATAAATGTCGTATAAGCTGCAAATTTGTTGGAATCAACCCATGTGTGTGTAGTATTATACATGTACATGAACATACCCAGTCTATGTAGACATCATGTATACTTAATATACAATTATTGTTAATATAATAGTCCGATTTGCATTTAAGCATTATAACATATACATTGTTATGCAGAATTATGACATTTTGGTCAACAACTATGTTTAATTTAATGTAAATTAATTGTGTCATCTTCGCAACAGTATATGTTTGAATATTTCTGTACATACATGTTTTTGTAAATATATTGTCCTCATGGGCCGCGAGGCTTATCGGATTATGAAATGAAAGATCTATTTATAACGATCATTATGACAAGACAATGAAAACAATGCAAGCACTGAAACGTTGAAATTTCGTGTATAAGAAAATTCGTGTGCAAACTATCAACACTGAACAACACTATATATGTTTGCATCTCATGAGAAACTCGCGACAAAAATGTAGAACAAATTCCATTTTATCCAATTTGTCGTAAAACGTTTTCGATGTCAGCAGCTAAAGAATTTAGGTTATACTAATGCGCTTAAGAGACATATTTTTGCAGATCGCTTTACCAATGCTATTGTTATGTCAAGGACATTTCTTCTGATGCGATTGTCTGGAACAGAATTGAATTGTTAATTATAAATCATTGGCTAGCAGAGAAAAGAGTTTTGCATACCGCTGATTTACTATTTTAACTTGTTTTTCATTGGGTTATTGGGTCAATCAATCAATCGATCAATCGATCAATCGATCAATCGATCAATCGATCAATCGATCAATCGATCAATCGATCAAACGATCAAACGATCAAACGATCAACACACTTCGATCAAGACTCTTCCGGCTCTCAATATTTATCATGATTCTGTCTCAATACTGTTATCACTAATTATAGCCGTCTTTAAGAGTGGATTAAAAGCGTGAAGAGAAGTTCTAACATGGTTATAACATTGACCTCCTACTTTTACCAGTACTGACGCATCAAACTGAGATTAAAAGGAAACACAAATGAAAATG
The DNA here is from genome assembly GCA_032209605.1 of Mactromeris polynyma. Taxonomy (NCBI): domain Eukaryota; kingdom Metazoa; phylum Mollusca; class Bivalvia; order Venerida; family Mactridae; genus Mactromeris; species Mactromeris polynyma. Next base: position 7,776,988 of record JASFXZ010000022.1, read on the forward strand.
GTGGCTTTGATTTCGCGATTGTAAACGTAATTTATTGTCAACTGCTGCAAATACGGAAAATGAAATCGTAGAATTTCATGGTTTTAATCGCTAATGACGTCATTGGAATTGCATGACAACAGACAACAGTGCAAAGATCAGCACATTGATACACATAGACTTTTTTCAGTCGTTGGAATTCCATAACCATTTATAGCGTCTTTAGTAGGTTCATTTTAATATCAGAAAGTTAGTCAGTCTTTAATACGAGTACATGTATTTGAATAGAATTCGCAAATCTCCTGAACAATGAGATGTATTACTTTGGACGCTATTGAGAGGCGTCTTAATTATACAATATACACCAAAGAATACGTGTATGTTGAAACAGTCAATAGATTATTTGTTAAAACGACATTTTAAAGAGTTTTACTATTGTTTTCTTTACGAGTGACAATGTGTGGTATTGTTCGTAAAACCGTCATTGTCGAAGTATGGTGACCTTCACTTGTTATATTCTCAGATGGTCATTTGAAAATCATACCAGAGGCGCGTTTTAGAGGTAAGACAAATATAATTCTCCCTACGTTGGGAAAAAAAGCAATGCCGTCTCTTAAACGCAGGAAGGGTAGCCCCTATCATTAGATAGGAAGCGTTTTCCTACAGTGCTAGCTAGCGTTGCTAAACAAAATGATGTCCATGCCGAAACATGTCGTCTGATCTGGCAAACGCCATTATTTTGCTAGCAAAGCGTTCATGCATTTTATTGACAAATACATTTTCTACCTAAGCTTCCTTCCCCTATCTAAAGAACGTGCCTTTTGCCAGAGTGGATCCATGTATGTCTTACCCCACAGGAATAAACATGTGAATTCAATATTAAGCGGCAGAGGTGATTCAAAATGGCGGACTGTGGTTAACAGATGAATGAAAACCTTTACATTTCATTTGGCCGTAATGGACGTCGAAGGTTCGAATCCCGAAATGGGTCCGTTTTGATATGGCCGGTTTGTGAGTTAGTTAAATAATGGTTACCGTGTGCCTACCAGCCCGGTGTCTGGCATTTAAGGATAGGAATCGGGAAGTTAATGTGCTCAGAAATGGCTGGCTCTTTAAGCAGGAATGACACTATAATAAATGAACACTTTACTTTTATAGAGTACATCCGTATTAATCTGCTTCATTCAAACAGTTGTACTACTAAGAATATGTTAGACTTAGTGTTTTATTGTCTGAAATGTTCCCTTTATTATGTTTCTATAAACCATAGGGATTTGTGGGGGAAGGACTTCTAGTGAATATGGCTTTTCTTGCGCCACATTTATTTTCACTTTAAGCAAATGTAGCTAACGTCACATTATCATCAAGGCATGTCAAAGACATCAAATAAAATATCGCTCACACAAATGTAGCGTATGATTAAAGTATCGCAGACTATAAGGTGATGCATTTATACAGCGTTAATCCTCCATGAATGGTTAAGATATTAATCAAAAGTAGTCGAGAATAAATATTTTACACAATGCAATCCCAGCTTTGTACTTAAGTCATTTCACATCATTACTGGGATTTTTATGGACACACTCTACCATTCACTGGACAAAGCCAGACGGAGACTTGTGGAGTAAATCAACCAATCTTATCTTACGGGAAATACTAATTAAGTTGTCCACCAAACATCGATATAAAATATTCTCATTCAATATTCGCTCTTTTATTTACGTCGTTATCATCAAACCTCTAAGCTTGCTTTATTACAGTACAGTCGAACCTGATCTTGATTCAAATCGAGTAACCAATTTTTTGGCGCAGTCGTAATAAAATGACTTTACTATTTGCATATCAGTGTTGTGCAAACCAATCACATCTAACGTTAACCACTAAGCCAACTTCTCTTCAACCGAACAACGTTTGTATCCTTGACGCGGATTGGTTAACCTTCCGATAAGGGGTATGTTACATTACCGACATCTATTTTCTGAAAGTAGATCTATAGTATATTTCAAGATTTATCTAGTGTGTAGTGTTGTTAGTCATCCCTTCGGGAACTTTTCCCGGCGTTGGAATTAAGAAGATTCCAGGTTTAATGTACCAGTCGTGGATACAACGTATTTGTATTGTTTTAATAAGATAAATCGGCATGTAACAAAGTTATTGACATGAATGTGTGATTTCACGACTGATACAATAAGTACTGATGAACTATATTCAAACAGACTATACTGTCTATGACTAATCTTACTGCGGAGTATTTCTTATCCTATCTCCTACGAAGTTATCTCCCCTTACATATATCGGAGTAACTACAGTGTAGCATTATCGAGAACAAATTGCAACTAATTTGCTTGCTTCAGATTGCGCCAACCAAATTTGTTCAAGATATTTCTTGTTTTCAATATTCTGAAAAACTTGAACTGAGTATCGGTTTGAATTGGCGATGTTATGGAGACGGTCACATAAATAAGAACACCACCTAGGTCTGTAGCGTCGGCTTCGTGTAACAATATCCAGGGACCTAATTTATAAACATTGAAAGTCTGAAAGTTAATCTTAGACTTTAAAATGATAACACAAATTTCTCCTATATTGTTATAACATTATATATTTAAGTAAAACTTGGCAAACGTGTACGGAGAGAAATAACCAGTATTCTGACAAACTGTCATACGTTCAGATGTAAGGAAAACAAAGTATGTAATTTTGCAAATTTGAAGTCTGAGTTTCGGACTTAACGTGTTTGTCAATAAGGATTCATTTTCTTATATCACGTGACTACCAATCTGGAGACAGTAAGTTTTAATCCCAGGCGTATGATATCCGTGACACTATTACCGCGGTCACGTGTTCTACGTCTCTGATTCACGAAGAGAAGTTGTCAGTTGCTTGCGGAAGAACAGGTTAACATTGTTTGGAAAGACTGGTTAGATGAACTGACGGCTATTCATATCTGATATACTGTTGGCAACTGGCGTAAGCAACAACATAACACCGAAACGGTCAAAGCAACATATCTCAGTGTACAGTAAAACCTCAATAATAAGACCACCATTTGAACACTTGAAAACTGGTATTCTTATTAAGATGGTAATAATAGAGGTTGTGTTACGAGCAAAACCATGCAAATGGACTTGAAAAAAGTGTGGTCTTTAGGTGACGTTTTACTGTATAACTTAAAAACGTTTCAACACGGTCTAAAATCAACTGCAGCAGCAACAACAATACAAAAACATACATTTTTTTCTATTAATTATCTTTCATAACAATTAATCGTAGAATTTGATGCCTAGAGCGGCAAATCTCTGAACGCAAATTAATAACATAGCCTAATGACTTAATATTAGATTCCGGTACATTGATTTGATGGCTTTAAGCGATAAATTTCAAATCTAATTTCATTAGTATTACACTTGTCACAGGGTCATTAGTGTCGGGCCTCATTGTCCAATACTTCCTATATATATATCATTCCATTTTTCATTTACTTCATTAAATCATGTAACAGTATGACCATGTACACACAAAACCATTGGTACGGGCCTCACATCACACCATTTACATTCATGATGCACGGACTGGGTTTCCCGCCGTAACGAACCATTTTGCACGCTTCTTCAGTCACACATTAAACGTCGCACTGGGAGGTTGTGAAAGTCTACATTTGTGTTTGTTCGTTGTCTATTTGCAGGTATAGCTGTTACATTTCATTATTTTCCTCATGTTGTTTCTTCGTTATTTCATTTATTATCTTCTTGTCAAATGTTGCATTTATTGCTATCATTTAATTGAGTCACACATTAAACGTCGCACTGGGAGGTTGTGAAAGTCTACATTTGTGTATGTTCGTTGTCTATTTGCAGGCTGAAAAGCCCCTTCTCGTCACCAGACTCGAGTCTATAATTGTCGTACAAGACAACCTGCGACATTTGGCACCCAACGTGGGGCTTGGGTCATTTGTGGTTGAGGACGAAGAGGAGACAAACCGGGCGTAAGCCGGAACATACTGGTTCATGTACATGTGTATGACGTCACTGTTTCTGTTGTAAACACGTGTGGAGAAGTTTGTTTTGGTTTTGGAGCTGTCAAACTGTTTCGCTTGAGATTGGAACCTTCCACGGATTCCTAATTATTCTGACAGTAGCGGGACAAGTATCGTTTTACCTGTTATTATTCTGGATGGGCTTGTCAGTGGAGTATTTTGATTGTATTCCGATGTTTACTACTTAGAACATCATTTCCACAGTCTATACTATTGTTGACCATATCTGGACTCTTTTCGGATAGAGTGTGAAATAACTACATGTATCTATTTCATTACGTTTATGTCAGATCTAATATTAGATCCGTGCTTTTACCATATGCTGAGGTGGACATTCCTGTGAATTGGGAGTTGAGTGACATTCAAACCAATTTAGACTCGTAACCATTGTGTTATAGGAAACGTGTTCTGAGACATTACTATTTAGAATTATTTTCTCTCATTCTTTATTGATTTATTTTGTTTGTTCCATTGTTTATTTAGTTTACTGTATTATTCTTTTTTTGATATTGTAGATTACATTGTGTGTTTAATGCATTTGGTGTGAAAAAGAAGAGTAGTCACTTCAGCACAGTCACTGCATGGATGCATGTTTACTGGATCAAAGGTGGAGGTAACTAACATAATTACTAATGTAACTGGGGTTTGGTCAAGATATATAACCAACACGTCGATTTATAGTAATGATTCGTTTAATAATCTCTTTTATAGAGAATATTTAAGAGCCAGGACCAGTAGAATGAAACAATATATTTACTTGTGAAAGTTATATATTGATAATAGTAATAAATAGTACAATTCGACTATTAGCTGTGAAGCAAAATAGATATGACTCCTTCAAGGGTGTTGAAAGGAGTGCCTGATTTAAAGATATACATGACAGAAGAAGAATTAGTGGCGGGAAGGAATGACATGCACGGGAACTTTCATGAACACTCATTCACCAAACATACCAGTTCTACGACATTCACTCAGATTAACTCACTCACGCCGCACAACACACATTCCAAGCATTCTCTCACGTGACTTACATACAGTTAGGTAAAATAAACGATACATAATAAACATGTATATACACAGGGACGAGACACGACGATGAGATGGAAAATGACCAGGGTTACACATTCCCTCCCTTTAAGGAAATGGCTCCTGACATTTCACTCAACCTACTAACTGAGCACAAGAATATACATGTACTACAAAAAAATAAAAATACAGACATACTACACAAGAAATAGCTACCCTACCATTTCTACCAATATAATTAAATCAACATTTCCAAAATAGAAATATACTATAGTTTATAGTTAAACTATATTAATACAAGTAAATACATCGACACGCTCGTGCAACATATTAAATACAAACATATGTCCACAGTCCAGGAAATAACTACAACTAATCTAAAAACAGAATTACCGTAGCAACCTGCACTCACAACTATTTAAAACCAACTTACTACACTAATCAGTATGACTAGAACAAGTACATGACTGGAAAATAAAGAAAAGGCTAATTAAATTCAACTTAGTCCTGCAAAGGAATAAAGTAACTAAACCTCTACTAACATGACCAGAAACAACTTATTTAATCGGTAAATAAACATGTATACTAAAGCGATACTGTCAAACGGCGATACAGTAAAACGGTGGTACAGTAGAACTGCAATTTAACCGAAACGCAATACGGTGACACCGCGGTATCAAAGCTATACACAATAAATAAATGCGATACTGTAAAACCGCAATACAACAAGGTTGCATACAACATAAATGTGTATAATGACAGTTGGATGACTGACAACCCAAATAATAGTAGTACAGTAAAACTACATGATGAATGACAAGTAAACAGTACAGTGGAACTGCCTGGGTATCAGTACAGTTAAACTGACTGGATACGAACATTAAGTCAGAACAGAAATAATATGGGAAAGGGTTTCGGAACAGTCGCCTTAGTAATTTACCAGGAACAAATACAAGATAGAACAGAACAGAACAACCAAACTTAAACATAAACTTCCAGATGTTCTGTGATAGCTGCAGAAATAGGGGTAACCCATTCCCCATACCTATCCGGTGCTACCCTTCTTCTTACTGGTCGCTGACTCACTAGAGGTGGGGATTCAACCTCAGTAGCATTACTGACTTCCCTACGAGGGTTGAGCACCTCTGTTACAGGCAGCACTGTATGGGAAGAAGGAGTAGAACTTGAAGTCCGGGTGTCAGCACTACCGCTCAGAATGGTGGATCTCGAGGTCTGCGAAGACCTGATCTCATCTGAGACAGTAGGCTGCACGGTGGATTCAAGTGGATTCCAGATAGGAGGGGGCTGAGTGGGATATTTCCTAAGAGGGGGTGGTATGTAGACACCTGGTCTATCATCATCCGATTCAGACTCAGAGCTGCTAGACTGAGTACTGGTGCTGCTGCCCTCGTCCAGAGGTAGGTTAGGCTCCGTACTGCTGGGTTTTGAGGACGGTCTCTTGCGAGAGCTTCCCCCAACAGCGGTTGTAACCTCATCCTCACCAGACGAGTTGAATGGCAACAACATATTCCGGTGCAGGGTCCTAATAGGTCCCTTTTTACCCACGTGGAGTACTTTGTACACCGGAACATCCGGATTAGGCATAGACAGGACCGTGGAAACTTCCTGTTCCCACCTGTCGGCCAATTTGTTGGTACCTTTAAGTCCAACCTTCCGGACCAGCACTCGGTCTCCAACTTGAAGACCAGAGTGTCTTACACGACCATCATAATAGGTCTTATTTTTGGCGGCGCTTCGCCCGGCTTCCTCAGCGGCCTTGCGATATGCAAACTGTAGGCGCTGGTGGAGCTTAGATGCATATGTGGAGTGGGAACCAGAATGTTCCTCAGAGGGGTCAGTACCCAAATATGCATCCAAAGGAAGACGGGGATGCCAACCAAACATAAGAAAGTGGGGAGCGTACCCAGTACTGTCGTTCTTGGTCGCATTGTATGCCTGCACCAAGGGAGCAATGTAGGACTTCCAGTCAGCCTTCTGGTGGGTCTCAAGAGTACCCAACATTTTCAACAGAGTCTGATTCCATCTTTCTGCCTGGCCATTACCCATTGGATGGTATGGTGTTGTCCTTGACTTCCTTATACCCGCAACCTTACATAGCTCCTTAATGGTGGAACTCAGAAAGTTCCGCCCTTGATCACTATGTAGTTGCTCAGGGAACCCGTAGTATCGAAAATACCCTTCATATAGCGCCTTAGCAGTTGTAACTGCTGTCTGGTTGCGGCAAGGAACAGCTTGCGCGAACCGTGTGAAATGGTCGACTATAACTAGAATATTCTCGATACCACCTTTACTGGGTTCGAGCTTTAGAAAGTCAATTGACACCAACTCCATAGGTCTGGTGGTTGAAATAGGAACCAGCTCTGCGAAGGGCTTACCAACTGGAGTTTTCCTCCTTATGCACCGGCCGCACTGTTCTACCCAGCCTGTGATGTCTTTTTCAAGACCAGGCCAGTAAAAACGTTGTTTGGCCAGCCACAAGGTTTTTTCTTTCCCTTGGTGTCCAGCATCTTCATGGACCCCCTGAGTGGCAATCCGCCTATGTGACAGAGGTAGGACCAACTGCTTTACTGCTTGGCCATCCAAAGTAGCGGTTCGATACAAAATACCATTCTCCAAAAAGAGACGGTTAGATTCTCGAAAGAATTTCTGTACCGGTAGGGACTCTGTAGAGGTGCTCTTACCCCCCCTCAGAGAACCGCTTCTAAGGAGGTCAATAACTCGGGCCATGTCGCCATCAGCACTTTGCTCAGAGACCCAATCAATTTTGGCCATAGTCTCAGAAACTAACCGTTCCTCAGTGGCCACCTGAGGAGCAACAGTTTCTGAGATGGAACTGACCAAGGGAGCACAAATAATGGCACCTTGAAATATGGCCTTGAGCTCGTCTTGAAAGATGTGGCGACGACTTAACCCATCGGCGTCAGCATTTAGCTTACCGCTTCGATATTCCAACGTAAAATGGTAGTTGGACAACTCAGCGATCCACCTATGCTGAGTAGCATCCAGTTTAGCAGTGGTTGTCACATATGTGAGTGGATTGTTGTCGGTGATGACTCTGAATTCATGACCATAGAGGTAGTCATGAAACTTGTCAGTCACACTCCACTTCAGGGCTAAGAACTCCAGCTTATGGGCGGGGTAATTACGCTCACTTGGGCGTAAGCCCCGACTGGCATATGCAATGACTTTCTCCCTGCCATCCTGGATTTGGAGGAGAACAGCCCCCAAACCAGAACCACTTGCATCAGTATGCAAAATGAATGGCAGGGAGTAATCGGCATAGCCAAGAATTGGAGAAGAGGTCAGTTTGGATTTAACCAGATCAAAGGCGGACTGTTGGGCGTCAGTCCAAACCCACTTAGCAGGGGTTTTGGCCTTTTTCTTGGACTTCTTAGATTTCTGGTTAAGACCATGACCTTGAAGAAGATCATTTAAAGGTTGTACTATCTGGGCATAATTAGGGACAAACTTCCTATAATATCCACTAAAGCCAAGAAACTGCCTCAGTGTTTTGATATTGATAGGGACAGGCCAATCTCTAACAGCAGAGATTTTCCCTGGGTCAGTAGCAATACCATCAGCTGAAACAATGTGACCAAGATAATTCACTGAAGATTTAAAAAATTCACATTTAGAAGGTTTGATTTTAAGGTTATGGTCACTTAACCTTTGAAAGACAGATTCAAGTCTAGAAATGTGCTCTTCGAAGGAAGAAGAAAAGATCAAAATGTCATCCAGAAAAATTAAACATTCACTGATGTGCATATCACCCATACACTTCTCCATCATTCGCTGGAAAGTGGCAGGGGCATTCGTGAGTCCGAAACCCATCTTGTTCCACTCATAGAACCCCAGCCCCTGACCAGCAGAAAAAGCAGTGTAGGGCTTATCCTCCTCCTCAACCTCAATTTGCCAATAAGCCGACTGAAGATCGATTTTCGAAAAGAATTTAGACCCAGAGAGAACATCAATAGTGTCGTCAAACCGAGGCAACATGTATGCGTCCTTCTTGGTTCGACTATTAAGTTTGCGCCAGTCAATACAAAAACGTAGAGCACCTGACGACTTCCTGACAAGAACAACATTAGAAGAAAAGGGGGATTCGGATTCCCTGATAACACCAGCGTCCAGCATCTCTTTAATGTGCTGACGCACTTCCTCATAAAGAGCAGGAGGAATACGCCTATAGGGTTCCTTGAAAGGGGTAGTGTCATCTAACACAATATGGTGTTTGGCCAAATTTGTAGTGCCAATATCCTTGGTTGATGAGCAAAAAACACCCTTCCAAGTACCCAAGACTTGATAAAATCGTAAAGTTTGTTCCGGAGTGAGATTAGAAGTATCAACCGAAATATCATCAATAGGGGGTTCAGGCGACTGTTCCTGAGTAACAAAAGATGAAATATCATCAATGACCTTGGCCTGAGAAATATGACAAATATCAGACTTGGGTTTAAAAGATAAAGTTTTGGCTGTCATGTTACATATACGTACCGGGATCTTGGCAACAGAAGTATTATGCAACTTGACAACACGGGGACAAACAGTATAACCTTGAAACAATTCAGGGGATTCAGTTACAACACTAGAAATATTGGAACTAATGTTCCGAACCATACCATTGATGGTGACACTCTCATAGGGTGGGACTGAAATAACTTTCTTACCACACACCTTTACTGGATACGTGTGAGAGGTCAGACCATCGAAGGCTAACTGCCATTCCGAAGGAATAACACTTTCCTCCGGAATGTGGTCTAAAAATATTTTGCAACGGCGCAAAACATTGGTGCCAATTATAACAGGACATGACTGGTTGAACTTGTTGTCCGGTATAACCAACATAGGTATATCCAAATGAAAATTTGACAAAGAAGGAACAGAAATGTTGACTTCAATATATCCAGAGTAATCCATCGAAGTACCGTCTGCAACAGACAAGTTAAGACCCAAAGTATCCAAAGATTTTAAAGGGATAGACTGAGGTAAGGAAAGATAAGCAGAATTGCTAATGGTAGACACCATAGAACCAGAGTCCAACAAACATTTAAAATCGATACCATTAATAAACACAGAATGCTCATTGGCTGAGCCAATGAGCCTGTCCACTAATGGATCTGACTCACAATCAGGGGCATTAAACACTTCACCGCCCTCTGTTCCGCCCATAACAGAGGAGGTTACTGGTTTAACGAATTTGAAGAATAATGGGAATTTTGGTAGCCCGACCTACCGCGACCCCGACCTCTGTAACCAGAGAAACTACTAGATTCGTTCTGGGAAACATTCCCAGAACAGAAATTCTTCAGCATTTCTTCCATAGAAGAAAGCTTGGATTCCATAGACGACAACCTAGCATTAAACTGGGCTTGCACAGAGTCGGCAACCACAGGTGTATGTTTGACAGTTTTGCTATTAGATACAGATGGACTGGAAGAAGAAGTTGAAGTGAAAAGAGAGACCGGTGGAGAAGAGCACATAGAGGAAGCCGAGATTTCTTTCTCTACCTTACGGATCTCTCGTAAGAGCATATTATAATCGGAAACAGAATCATACTTGTGTCTTGTCTGAAGACGTAACATGTCCGAACTCAACCCAGTCCAGAACTTATGTCTGAGTAGATCATTACGAGCTATGCCTGGTAGCTGACCTTTATCTATGATAGATTGAAGAAGGGACTCCAGTCTACAGGCATAGGCAGTAACGGACTCGGAAGAGTTCTGACGGCTATTAAAAAATTTGGTCATGAGGTCTTCAGGGGTGGAAGCCTCAGCAAACATAACATCCAGCTTAGTCATGATGTCATTAACTGTTGCCAGCTGACCAAGTGGTATTATGAGTACCCTGGCTGTTCCCCTTAAAGAACCACGAATAACCTGGAGAATGTGAGACTCCATAAAGTCAGGATGAGTTAAAAGGCACTGAATCTCATAACGCCACACAGTATAAGAGACTTCCCCCTTGGGCAATGGCTCATCCCCTGAAAAACATGGTATTTTGGGGAGAGCGGGCGGGGCTGGCATTGCTACTGACCCATAGTGGGGTAAGGGAGAAGAAGTCATAGCTGGTCTGGAATGGAAACTGAATCCAGGTGCCGAAGCTTGTAGAGCAGGTCCACCTGTAACGGGGGTGGATGGTGCTGAGGTCACTCCTTGCTGGATACCTTGTAAAAACTTCGACAAAAGGGGTTTACCAATACCAGGTGGTGGCCGAGTAGGACGGGTGGTGGAGGGAACCTCTTTCGGTAACAGATCAAAATTGTCTTGGATGTACTTAAGCACATCTTCCATACCTGCCTTAGAGGTGGAAGACGATGCAGAAGCATTCATGTCAGTCATAATATATGAAAATAAACAAAAACCAAATAATTGTAAGTGTACGCGATAGAAAACGCCGCAAAATAACCGTAACGCGTGTGAATATCACGATATATCTCCCCCGAAAAAAAATCAGTTTAATATCACTGTACTACATGTATATGATAATAACTGAAATAACACTACAAAACTATATAACTACAATGTACAAATAATAATTGCCAATGCAATAAACAACACCTAATTCACAAATACAATATATCAAAATTACAGACCACAAAAATCAAGTGCTCTACAGTAATAACACTATCCACAAACTAGGTCAATACACCGTGGGAAAGTTTACATTCCAATCCAGGTCAAATTAAACCCAATACACTGTAGAGTCAATGATTCATTCACTGCATACAAAAAATGAATACTACTACACAATGAGAACTACTTCCCAAGAATTAAACTACTGAAAATGCATACATTAGCAGGTAATCGCAAGCAAGCAGTGGTCAACATGAATACACAAACACATACACATATAAAGTCATATAAATATGATACACAAATACCGTCAAACATTACTCACACTCATACAGACTCACCTACTCTTCACTCGACTCTGATGTTGCCGGAACAGAATTTATGGTGATGTTAGTAATTTCTCGCACATAGACATGTTAGTATGTGATAAAGACAAGAAATTCTAAGAACCTAAGCTTAAGAATTGCAAGCTTTATGTTGCAAAAATGTGACAACAATTTAAATTTACCAAAAATAACTAAATTAAGTACTGATCCTGGTATATATAAATACACAATGTCAAAATATACTAACTAATATAAGTCAAGTAACCAATAAACAGTTATCACAAAACACAATGATATTCATGATAATACACAATTTTCCAAAATTCATGATTGAAAGAGAGGCCTAAATTGTAGGTTTTGGAAACAATAGATTAATTAACCAAGAACTAATGCAGAAATAGCAATCAGAACTAAATGCATGAAAAAAATCCGAAAATGCCTGGATTCATGTAGGGGACTACAGAAAGACAGGTCACACTGTACTTTACAAAATGCCTAACTTTAAACAAATACCACGAGAATGACCTACATAATCAGCTGATTGCATAAACTTTAAGAAAACAAAAATCAGGTAAATTTTAACGCCTCTCAGTCAATGATAAATTAATATAAACAGTTTTAAACACATACAATCAATACACAATCAATACAACAAAACAATACTCACAATCGTCCTGTCCACAAATTATCCATAATCACACACAGTTTAACACATATATACACAACAGTTCCCGCGAAATCCCGCGAATCCCGCGAATCCTCCAGTAGAGTAATAAGTAAAGCACAGAAAGATATAAAAAAAAAACACACTCGAAAGTCTGTGAAGCTTTCGAAGAAAGTTCAACAAAAACACAGATAAAAAAATCCCGGGTGGCCAGAAATAAACAACTCTCGTAGACGGATGACGTTGGGGAACCCTTGGTCACTCGACGGCGTCGGTTGGCTGCTTCTACGGCCCTAGCTCTGTAGAGAAGAAATCATTATCCTCGTCGGGGAGCCATTTGTAACTGGGGTTTGGTCAAGATATATAACCAACACGTCGATTTATAGTAATGATTCGTTTAATAATCTCTTTTATAGAGAATATTTAAGAGCCAGGACCAGTAGAATGAAACAATATATTTACTTGTGAAAGTTATATATTGATAATAGTAATAAATAGTACAATTCGACTATTAGCTGTGAAGCAAAATAGATATGACTCCTTCAAGGGTGTTGAAAGGAGTGCCTGATTTAAAGATATACATGACAGAAGAAGAATTAGTGGCGGGAAGGAATGACATGCACGGGAACTTTCATGAACACTCATTCACCAAACATACCAGTTCTACGACATTCACTCAGATTAACTCACTCACGCCGCACAACACACATTCCAAGCATTCTCTCACGTGACTTACATACAGTTAGGTAAAATAAACGATACATAATAAACATGTATATACACAGGGACGAGACACGACGATGAGATGGAAAATGACCAGGGTTACACTAACTATCATTCATATATCATCATTCCCCTTCAAAGAAACGATGTACTAAATATGTCGTACCCTATATCACCCCTGATTATTGAACCCTACTGACGCAGTGTAGTCAGAGTATGTAAGGTCTAGCTGTGTACTGTGTAATAATTAATCTGTGTATTAATTGATTATACTTCCTTGCCTTACTTAGTTGTCACTTGTGGTAGTTATTGTAGATAGCTTATTAGTTAGTTGACTTACAAGTAGGAATGCTTTATTAGTATAATATTATGCTATGTGTGCTATTAGTGTCTGTTGTGACTCTGTGCAGCATGATTGATAAATAAAATTTCAATTATGTGTATTGATTTAATGGTAGACATAATTATAACCACATTGTCATATTTTTGTTTAAGGAAATTTACTAAATTATCGTAGCATGTTTGCTGCATGTATTTTGTCATAAATATTTAGTTCCAGGTAACTGTCAACACATTGAAGTGTCGGCCCCAGTTATAAGCAGTGGTCGTTTCATTGACGGCGGCCTTCAGGCCGTCGTCTATTTGAATAATTTTTAATCTAGGTACATGGAGTTGCATAATCGAAATGGGAGAAGCCATTGGTATTATGCTTTTTTAAATTGTTCTTACAAAACGTGATTCTAATTATACAGATAAAAAAAGTGTACTAATTGATAATAAAAAAATGTCAAAATATTTAAAATGTATTTTTACCGTTAATAAAAAGCTTTAAAAAATGTTTTACGTATGCTTATAAGAATTTACAACAGCTAGTCACGAAAACGGTTAGGCATCGTGTATTACATAGCTTCGTTTCACAACTACGCTCAATTCATCATCAAAGTTCAGGAAATGGTTCCTAATGCTGTGCACGCAAATTGAAATTGTACTTATAAAAAAGCAAATTGTTAAACAAAAAATGTTAATCCATATTAATAAGTTCATGAATGCAGTTTATAATGTACAAATATAAATACAGTGACCAAACTATGCAATATACATTGCCTTAACTTGACCCATATAAGTTATGTACTGATGGTAATATGTAAACAAAATTCAGCCAATGAAAATTGTCGTTGAAAACGTCATAGCATTTGTTGTTCAAATAACGCATTGGCAGTAAAACGGATTCAGTACATTCGAGATCAAATGCTGATGGTTGAACTGAACTTTTAATTACGTTGTTTTGACATTTTTAGTGGATATTTTTCCCTTTTGATATCCCAATAGTTCTTTTAGATCTGTAAAACTAGAAGTTATAATCATGTATATTTTTAGATCCGTTTCGTTCTATCTACGTTTCGTGTAATCGTTTTTTTTCTTCGTTTCAATATCATGCTTCCTAAAACTTGTGCCGCCGTTTTGATGCTTTGCATCAAAATTAGTCTTGTTATTTATTTATATTAATTACATCTTGTTGTTGAGCTTGAATGTTAACATAGAGGTTTATTGCCGTTATATTCTGGCTACCCATCTACATTGAAGTTATTTTGTTTATTACTGGCATTCTTGTTTTGTCAGTCTAATTCTTTCCTCAGGCTAATTTATTGAATTTTGTTGTGTCTGCTATAGTGGATGATACTACGAGGGATGTTAGTTATACTCCTCAGGACCTCCAGTATTTTGCTGAACAGTTAAGGAGATCTGGTCAGTATGACGTACATGCCTCCACCAGTACTCCAGCCCCTGCTCCATCAGCCCCTCCTCAGAGTCACACACCAACTCCAGTAAGAGAATTTAATCGTCTTGTTGAAGAATACCCTAATGTTGATCCGTGCCCTCCACGTCCCCCCCTTCCCCACTCGGACTCTAACCTTAGGTATCCCGTTTCTTACCTCCCCCCCATAAAGCAAAACATACATAGTTTTGCGTCAGACCATGCTTTAGGTTACGGGTACAGAGTGCCAGTTCTCCCTATATTCTCTGGTGAGAATAAACAGGGAGATAGTGCCTTTGATGTGTGGAGGTATGACGTTAATTGCTTATTACGGGAAAATGTACATCCTATTCCAGTAGTAATGGAAGCAATCCGTAGGTCCCTTAAAGGTAAAGCCCGTGGTGTTCTTTTAAATTTAGGTGAATGGGCTACAGTGCATGACATAATGTCTGAGTTAGATGGGATTTATGGGAATGTAAGGTCGAGTGAAAAATTAAAAGAACTTTTTTATAGTGAGATGCAACGTTCGAATGAATCTGTTGCTGAGTATAGCATGAGACTTGAACAAATACTCACCAGTATTCCGGGGTCTATGGATAGGGAGATAAAAAATCAGATGCTCCGGAACCGACTCTGGTCTGGGCTGAGGAATGTTGAACTGAAGAACCTATCAAGATATAAACTTGATAGTGAAATCAGTTTCAACCAGCTCAGACGAGAGCTTCGTGTAATGGAGGAGGAGCTAGGCCAGACCAAATCAGTTGACAAGCCTGAAACAAAATCTAATGAGGTCAAAGTGTGTATGACTAATTCAGACAGTAGTCAGGTATTGAAACAAATAGAGTTTTTGTCATCACAAATGAGTAAATTGCAGTCTAGGGTTGATTTGATGGACCGAGACATTCAGTCTATTAAGAATGGCAAGCCCAGTAACACGTTTAAACAAGGTAAGGACTCTCCTGCTGATTTAAACTTAAAGAGGTCTCCCACAACGGGCCAGTAGGGGACCTTCCTATCTTTGCAGATGGCCCCTCTACTGTGCCTTTAATTGGCCATTCTAATGAGACCCAGGTATCTGTTAATGGCATTACTTGTCAAGCTTTAATTGATACTGGGTCCATGGTGACCACAGTGTGCTACTCATTTTATCATAAGTTGGGTCCTGCTCCTACACTTTATGAATTGTCAGACTTCAGTATAGATCTAACTGGGGCCAATGACAGTGTTATACCGTATCAGGGATATACATTGTTAGACTTGTCCATTCCCAATACTGAGGTCAAGTCAGTTACTGTCCCTGTTTTAGTTGTACCAGATACTAAATACTCGTATAATGTACCGCTTATTATTGGCACTAACACTCTTAATTGTTTTAAATCTATGTACAAACATGCCACTGTTTCTCCTCAGTGGGGTCAGGCTTTATCAACTATTGCACATATAAATGTTGTCCCGGTGAAGTCCATGGGTACTAAACCTATTACATTACAGCCATTTGAAACCAAAACTGTTACAGGTAAGGTAAGACATGTGGGTAATATGGCTACAGGTATTACTGAAGTGAATACTAATTCTCCCAGTTTTCTGAATGTTTGCCCTAGTTTAGTAAAAGTTAAGCCTGGGAACTCTTTTTCAAAAGTACCTGTTAGAGTTTGCAACTTAACGGCTAGGCCTGTTACTATTAGTCCTAAGTCTGTTTTATGTAATCTAAATGAAGTGAATGTTGTTCGCTCTGTTGATCCTCTTGAAGGATGCAAATCTAAACTGCATAATTGTGAGAAATCATTAGAGCAACTTGGCATAAAAGTCCCTGTAGATACTTTGACCCCTACCCAACAGGTTAGAGCCGAAGAATTTTTATCTAATTGGCGCCACCTGTTTTCGTCTGGGTTAAGTGACTTAGGGTGCACTAATGAAGTACAACATGAAATAGAACTGACTGACCCCATTCCATTTAAGGAATCGTATAGGCGTATTCCTCCTGGTATGTATGAAGAGGTAAGGGAACATTTGAAAGAGATGCTAGAAGCTGGTGCTATTAGGGAGTCTAAGAGCCCTTTCTCATCCAATATTGTTCTTGTTCGCAAGAAAGACAACTCTTTACGTTTTTGCATTGATTTTCGCAAACTAAATAGTCGTACTATAAAGGATGCATATGCTTTGCCTCGTATTGAGGAGACTATTGATTGCCTTGCTGGGTCTTCATTATATTCTAAATTAGACTTGAGGTCAGGATACTGGCAAGTTCCCATGCGAGAGAGTGATAAGTCAAAAACTGCTTTTACCGTTGGACCGTTTGGGTTTTTTGAGTGTAATCGCATGGCATTTGGACTGACAAATGCTCCTGCAACGTTCCAGCGTCTTATGGAACGTTGTATTGGAGAACTTAATCTTCAAGAATGCGTTATTTATCTTGATGATATAATAGTCTTTTCCAAAGATCTTGAGGACCATTTTAAAAGACTAGAGGCTGTATTTCTACGTCTAGCAGATTATGGGTTGAAGTTGAAGGGGTCCAAATGTGCTTTTTTTCAGTCTCAAGTCAACTACTTAGGCCATGTAGTTAGTAAAGATGGCATAGAGACCGATCCAGAGAAGATCGAAGCTATTAGACAATGGCCGGTACCATCATGTTCGGATGATCTTCGTAAGTTTCTCGGGTTTGCAGGGTATTATCGCCGTTTCATCAAGGATTTTGCTGCTATTGCAAAACCCTTGAATGATCTACTTGTTGGTCACTCGACCAACAAAAAGTGCAAGTCCAGAAGGAAGGCAACACCATGGAGCTGGACTAGTGAACAACAGACAGCATTCGACTCTCTTGTTATGTTGCTAACTTCTTCTCCTGTATTGTCCTATGCTGATTACCAAAAGCCATTTGTTCTTAATGTTGATGCTAGTGCTCAAGGCCTTGGTGCTGTTTTATACCAAGAGCATGACGGTGAAGAGAGAGTCATAGCTTATGCAAGTCGGGGTCTTAGACCTGCAGAGCGTAACTATCCCGCTCACAAGCTGGAGTTTTTGGCTTTAAAATGGTCTGTAGTAAATAAATTCCATGAATATCTATATGGTAATCAGTTCAAGGTCCGAACTGATAACAATCCCCTTACTTACGTATGTAGTACTGCTAGGTTGGATGCGACCTCACACCGGTGGTTAGCAGCCTTAGCAACCTACAACTTTTCTCTACAGTATAGGAGTGGTCGTTTAAATATTGACGCCGACAGCCTTTCTAGGCTGCCACCTCACCAGCCTTTGGAATCCCCGATATTATTCAATGATGCTATCAAAGCTATTTGTAATGTTCACCTGTGTAATGTTGAAGAGATTCCGTCGGTTGAATGTATTTCTCTTGATCATCAGGTAGATTCTGATGCTATCATTGATACTGAAACCGATGGATTCCCTTTGAGTGCTGTTAAGTGGACAGAGGAACATTCCAATGATCCTACTATTAAGAGAGTAATGACGTTGATTGCCACTGGACACCGTCTTACCAGTCGGCAGTGTGCCATGGAAGGTCCTGAAGTTAGATCACTCCTCCGGGAGCGATCATCCTTGTTTGTTAAGGATGCAGTTTTGTATCGTAAGGGAATGGTCAGGGGTCATCCCGTTGAGCAAATAGTGTTACCTATAGTGTTTCATGACATTGTTTTTGTAGGTTTACATGACGATGCAGGGCACCAGGGTAGGGACAGAACTCTTTCTCTGTTGAAATCTAGATTCTTTTGGCCAGGTATGGATTCCTATGTTGAACGTCGAGTGAGACATTGTCCCCGATGTATCCGACGGAAAACACCCTGTAGACCGGCTGCCGCACTTGTATCTGTGCATACTACCTACCCCATGGAACTGGTCTGCATGGATTTCTTATCGCTGGAGATGTCAGCAGGCGGATATGAGAATATTCTTGTCATAACAGATCACTTCACTCGATTCGCACAGGCCATACCCACCCGAAATCAGACGGCCCACACTACTGCCAAGATGTTGTTCGAGTCTTTTATTTGCCACTACGGCTTCCCTGCTCGATTGCACAGTGACCAGGGGCGCAATTTTGATGGCGCTGTAATTAAAGAGCTGTGTAAGCTGGCAAATATAGAAAAGACTCGTACTACTCCCTATCATCCCCAGGGTAATGGTATGCCCGAACGGTTCAACCAAACCCTTTTGAACATGTTGGGTACATTGGATGATCAACAAAAGACCTCCTGGAAATCTCATGTACCAGCTCTGGTGCATGCATATAACTCCACTAGACATGAAAGTACGGGCGTTACTCCTCATTATTTAATGTTTGGGAGACACCCACGCCTAGCTATTGATGCATTTTTAGGTATCACGCCAGACAAATCGGTAAGGTCCACAAGTAAGTCAAATTACATTTCAGACTTAAAGAAACGCCTTGAGTTTGCTTATCGGGTTGCTAGCCGTGAAGCCAACAGGCAAGCGCGACGTCACAAGAAGCATTATGACATTCGGGTACGTGAGGCTAAACTGGAACCGGGAGACAAAGTTTTGATTAGGAATGTGGGCCTTAAAGGTAAACATAAATTGGCTGATAAATGGGATAAAGATAATTATGTTATTGTTGACCAACCGAATGAAGACATCCCAGTATACAGGGTTAGGAGGGAGTATGGACGGAGTGGTATAAAAACCCTCCATCGTAATCTTCTTTTACCATTTATGGGACTACCCATCCGACAGCCTCCGGCGTTGGCAACCAATTGTAATGAGGCCCCGTCCACTGTTGAATGTGCTTCTGAAGTGTGTGATAGAACTTCAGGAGTGGTTACGCGCAGTAAATCTCAAAGTTATGTCATCCCGGCTCTTAGAGACAGACCTCCGTCTTTTGAACCCATTGCTCCGATAGAACCATTTAGACATAGGCAGTCTCAGCGACATAGAAGTCAGCCTAAATGGATGAATTCAGACTGGGTGAAGTAATTAAAACTTATGTTTATGTTGTTTTTTCAGCGGCAGTTTTGACATGCTACAAGTTGGTAAGATTGTATTATATGCATGCATGTGTTAGACGGACAATGCGTTGTACCGGTAGGTCATTTTGACCTGACACAACGTTTTATATTTCTTGTATAATTATACGGCGCTGTTTTGTAACGGCTAGTATATTTTATGATTATGTGTCTTGCTCTCATTGAGGTAATTGTGTCTGACTAACATATTATTATCGTTCAGTGATTTATTACCAGTTGTATTTATTTTGTGAATAGCTTTGCTCAGGCTAGCTTTCACTGTTACTGTACATGAAATGCACATACTTATGTCATTAATTAATGTGTGCATGGTGTGTCCAATATAAGTAAGATGTATATGTTATTGGTATACTATTAACGCTATTTGGTCATTGTTATGAATCTAGCCTGAAAAGGTTATAACTGACTTTATTATTTATTTTAAGAGTGTGATATTATGTAATAGTTTATCACTATGTTATATGTACAGAGTCGCTGCAGGGCTTTGCTCACATACTTACTTACTATACTATACTTACGTATATTTAGTGTTTTATAGTAATTTACCTAGCAGTAGTTTACTTAGTTAGTAGTTTAGATGTACTTGTAATGAGCTTGCAAGGTTTTGCTAAATGTCGGGACGACATTTCCCTTGGAGGGGGAGAATGTCACAGGGTCATTAGTGTCGGGCCTCATTGTCCAATACTTCCTATATATATATCATTCCATTTTTCATTTACTTCATTAAATCATGTAACAGTATGACCATGTACACACAAAACCATTGGTACGGGCCTCACATCACACCATTTACATTCATGATGCACGGACTGGGTTTCCCGCCGTAACGAACCATTTTGCACGCTTCTTCAGTCACACATTAAACGTCGCACTGGGAGGTTGTGAAAGTCTACATTTGTGTTTGTTCGTTGTCTATTTGCAGGTATAGCTGTTACATTTCATTATTTTCCTCATGTTGTTTCTTCGTTATTTCATTTATTATCTTCTTGTCAAATGTTGCATTTATTGCTATCATTTAATTGAGTCACACATTAAACGTCGCACTGGGAGGTTGTGAAAGTCTACATTTGTGTATGTTCGTTGTCTATTTGCAGGCTGAAAAGCCCCTTCTCGTCACCAGACTCGAGTCTATAATTGTCGTACAAGACAACCTGCGACATTTGGCACCCAACGTGGGGCTTGGGTCATTTGTGGTTGAGGACGAAGAGGAGACAAACCGGGCGTAAGCCGGAACATACTGGTTCATGTACATGTGTATGACGTCACTGTTTCTGTTGTAAACACGTGTGGAGAAGTTTGTTTTGGTTTTGGAGCTGTCAAACTGTTTCGCTTGAGATTGGAACCTTCCACGGATTCCTAATTATTCTGACAGTAGCGGGACAAGTATCGTTTTACCTGTTATTATTCTGGATGGGCTTGTCAGTGGAGTATTTTGATTGTATTCCGATGTTTACTACTTAGAACATCATTTCCACAGTCTATACTATTGTTGACCATATCTGGACTCTTTTCGGATAGAGTGTGAAATAACTACATGTATCTATTTCATTACGTTTATGTCAGATCTAATATTAGATCCGTGCTTTTACCATATGCTGAGGTGGACATTCCTGTGAATTGGGAGTTGAGTGACATTCAAACCAATTTAGACTCGTAACCATTGTGTTATAGGAAACGTGTTCTGAGACATTACTATTTAGAATTATTTTCTCTCATTCTTTATTGATTTATTTTGTTTGTTCCATTGTTTATTTAGTTTACTGTATTATTCTTTTTTTGATATTGTAGATTACATTGTGTGTTTAATGCATTTGGTGTGAAAAAGAAGAGTAGTCACTTCAGCACAGTCACTGCATGGATGCATGTTTACTGGATCAAAGGTGGAGGTAACTAACATAATTACTAACTATCATTCATATATCATCATTCCCCTTCAAAGAAACGATGTACTAAATATGTCGTACCCTATATCACCCCTGATTATTGAACCCTACTGACGCAGTGTAGTCAGAGTATGTAAGGTCTAGCTGTGTACTGTGTAATAATTAATCTGTGTATTAATTGATTATACTTCCTTGCCTTACTTAGTTGTCACTTGTGGTAGTTATTGTAGATAGCTTATTAGTTAGTTGACTTACAAGTAGGAATGCTTTATTAGTATAATATTATGCTATGTGTGCTATTAGTGTCTGTTGTGACTCTGTGCAGCATGATTGATAAATAAAATTTCAATTATGTGTATTGATTTAATGGTAGACATAATTATAACCACATTGTCATATTTTTGTTTAAGGAAATTTACTAAATTATCGTAGCATGTTTGCTGCATGTATTTTGTCATAAATATTTAGTTCCAGGTAACTGTCAACACATTGAAGTGTCGGCCCCAGTTATAAGCAGTGGTCGTTTCATTATTTATTTATATTAATTACATCTTGTTGTTGAGCTTGAATGTTAACATAGAGGTTTATTGCCGTTATATTCTGGCTACCCATCTACATTGAAGTTATTTTGTTTATTACTGGCATTCTTGTTTTGTCAGTCTAATTCTTTCCTCAGGCTAATTTATTGAATTTTGTTGTGTCTGCTATAATGGATGATACTACGAGGGATGTTAGTTATACTCCTCAGGACCTCCAGTATTTTGCTGAACAGTTAAGGAGATCTGGTCAGTATGACGTACATGCCTCCACCAGTACTCCAGCCCCTGCTCCATCAGCCCCTCCTCAGAGTCACACACCAACTCCAGTAAGAGAATTTAATCGTCTTGTTGAAGAATACCCTAATGTTGATCCGTGCCCTCCACGTCCCCCCCTTCCCCACTCGGACTCTAACCTTAGGTATCCCGTTTCTTACCTCCCCCCCATAAAGCAAAACATACATAGTTTTGCGTCAGACCATGCTTTAGGTTACGGGTACAGAGTGCCAGTTCTCCCTATATTCTCTGGTGAGAATAAACAGGGAGATAGTGCCTTTGATGTGTGGAGGTATGACGTTAATTGCTTATTACGGGAAAATGTACATCCTATTCCAGTAGTAATGGAAGCAATCCGTAGGTCCCTTAAAGGTAAAGCCCGTGGTGTTCTTTTAAATTTAGGTGAATGGGCTACAGTGCATGACATAATGTCTGAGTTAGATGGGATTTATGGGAATGTAAGGTCGAGTGAAAAATTAAAAGAACTTTTTTATAGTGAGATGCAACGTTCGAATGAATCTGTTGCTGAGTATAGCATGAGACTTGAACAAATACTCACCAGTATTCCGGGGTCTATGGATAGGGAGATAAAAAATCAGATGCTCCGGAACCGACTCTGGTCTGGGCTGAGGAATGTTGAACTGAAGAACCTATCAAGATATAAACTTGATAGTGAAATCAGTTTCAACCAGCTCAGACGAGAGCTTCGTGTAATGGAGGAGGAGCTAGGCCAGACCAAATCAGTTGACAAGCCTGAAACAAAATCTAATGAGGTCAAAGTGTGTATGACTAATTCAGACAGTAGTCAGGTATTGAAACAAATAGAGTTTTTGTCATCACAAATGAGTAAATTGCAGTCTAGGGTTGATTTGATGGACCGAGACATTCAGTCTATTAAGAATGGCAAGCCCAGTAACACGTTTAAACAAGGTAAGGACTCTCCTGCTGATTTAAACTTAAAGAGGTCTCCCACAACGGGCCAGTAGGGGACCTTCCTATCTTTGCAGATGGCCCCTCTACTGTGCCTTTAATTGGCCATTCTAATGAGACCCAGGTATCTGTTAATGGCATTACTTGTCAAGCTTTAATTGATACTGGGTCCATGGTGACCACAGTGTGCTACTCATTTTATCATAAGTTGGGTCCTGCTCCTACACTTTATGAATTGTCAGACTTCAGTATAGATCTAACTGGGGCCAATGACAGTGTTATACCGTATCAGGGATATACATTGTTAGACTTGTCCATTCCCAATACTGAGGTCAAGTCAGTTACTGTCCCTGTTTTAGTTGTACCAGATACTAAATACTCGTATAATGTACCGCTTATTATTGGCACTAACACTCTTAATTGTTTTAAATCTATGTACAAACATGCCACTGTTTCTCCTCAGTGGGGTCAGGCTTTATCAACTATTGCACATATAAATGTTGTCCCGGTGAAGTCCATGGGTACTAAACCTATTACATTACAGCCATTTGAAACCAAAACTGTTACAGGTAAGGTAAGACATGTGGGTAATATGGCTACAGGTATTACTGAAGTGAATACTAATTCTCCCAGTTTTCTGAATGTTTGCCCTAGTTTAGTAAAAGTTAAGCCTGGGAACTCTTTTTCAAAAGTACCTGTTAGAGTTTGCAACTTAACGGCTAGGCCTGTTACTATTAGTCCTAAGTCTGTTTTATGTAATCTAAATGAAGTGAATGTTGTTCGCTCTGTTGATCCTCTTGAAGGATGCAAATCTAAACTGCATAATTGTGAGAAATCATTAGAGCAACTTGGCATAAAAGTCCCTGTAGATACTTTGACCCCTACCCAACAGGTTAGAGCCGAAGAATTTTTATCTAATTGGCGCCACCTGTTTTCGTCTGGGTTAAGTGACTTAGGGTGCACTAATGAAGTACAACATGAAATAGAACTGACTGACCCCATTCCATTTAAGGAATCGTATAGGCGTATTCCTCCTGGTATGTATGAAGAGGTAAGGGAACATTTGAAAGAGATGCTAGAAGCTGGTGCTATTAGGGAGTCTAAGAGCCCTTTCTCATCCAATATTGTTCTTGTTCGCAAGAAAGACAACTCTTTACGTTTTTGCATTGATTTTCGCAAACTAAATAGTCGTACTATAAAGGATGCATATGCTTTGCCTCGTATTGAGGAGACTATTGATTGCCTTGCTGGGTCTTCATTATATTCTAAATTAGACTTGAGGTCAGGATACTGGCAAGTTCCCATGCGAGAGAGTGATAAGTCAAAAACTGCTTTTACCGTTGGACCGTTTGGGTTTTTTGAGTGTAATCGCATGGCATTTGGACTGACAAATGCTCCTGCAACGTTCCAGCGTCTTATGGAACGTTGTATTGGAGAACTTAATCTTCAAGAATGCGTTATTTATCTTGATGATATAATAGTCTTTTCCAAAGATCTTGAGGACCATTTTAAAAGACTAGAGGCTGTATTTCTACGTCTAGCAGATTATGGGTTGAAGTTGAAGGGGTCCAAATGTGCTTTTTTTCAGTCTCAAGTCAACTACTTAGGCCATGTAGTTAGTAAAGATGGCATAGAGACCGATCCAGAGAAGATCGAAGCTATTAGACAATGGCCGGTACCATCATGTTCGGATGATCTTCGTAAGTTTCTCGGGTTTGCAGGGTATTATCGCCGTTTCATCAAGGATTTTGCTGCTATTGCAAAACCCTTGAATGATCTACTTGTTGGTCACTCGACCAACAAAAAGTGCAAGTCCAGAAGGAAGGCAACACCATGGAGCTGGACTAGTGAACAACAGACAGCATTCGACTCTCTTGTTATGTTGCTAACTTCTTCTCCTGTATTGTCCTATGCTGATTACCAAAAGCCATTTGTTCTTAATGTTGATGCTAGTGCTCAAGGCCTTGGTGCTGTTTTATACCAAGAGCATGACGGTGAAGAGAGAGTCATAGCTTATGCAAGTCGGGGTCTTAGACCTGCAGAGCGTAACTATCCCGCTCACAAGCTGGAGTTTTTGGCTTTAAAATGGTCTGTAGTAAATAAATTCCATGAATATCTATATGGTAATCAGTTCAAGGTCCGAACTGATAACAATCCCCTTACTTACGTATGTAGTACTGCTAGGTTGGATGCGACCTCACACCGGTGGTTAGCAGCCTTAGCAACCTACAACTTTTCTCTACAGTATAGGAGTGGTCGTTTAAATATTGACGCCGACAGCCTTTCTAGGCTGCCACCTCACCAGCCTTTGGAATCCCCGATATTATTCAATGATGCTATCAAAGCTATTTGTAATGTTCACCTGTGTAATGTTGAAGAGATTCCGTCGGTTGAATGTATTTCTCTTGATCATCAGGTAGATTCTGATGCTATCATTGATACTGAAACCGATGGATTCCCTTTGAGTGCTGTTAAGTGGACAGAGGAACATTCCAATGATCCTACTATTAAGAGAGTAATGACGTTGATTGCCACTGGACACCGTCTTACCAGTCGGCAGTGTGCCATGGAAGGTCCTGAAGTTAGATCACTCCTCCGGGAGCGATCATCCTTGTTTGTTAAGGATGCAGTTTTGTATCGTAAGGGAATGGTCAGGGGTCATCCCGTTGAGCAAATAGTGTTACCTATAGTGTTTCATGACATTGTTTTTGTAGGTTTACATGACGATGCAGGGCACCAGGGTAGGGACAGAACTCTTTCTCTGTTGAAATCTAGATTCTTTTGGCCAGGTATGGATTCCTATGTTGAACGTCGAGTGAGACATTGTCCCCGATGTATCCGACGGAAAACACCCTGTAGACCGGCTGCCGCACTTGTATCTGTGCATACTACCTACCCCATGGAACTGGTCTGCATGGATTTCTTATCGCTGGAGATGTCAGCAGGCGGATATGAGAATATTCTTGTCATAACAGATCACTTCACTCGATTCGCACAGGCCATACCCACCCGAAATCAGACGGCCCACACTACTGCCAAGATGTTGTTCGAGTCTTTTATTTGCCACTACGGCTTCCCTGCTCGATTGCACAGTGACCAGGGGCGCAATTTTGATGGCGCTGTAATTAAAGAGCTGTGTAAGCTGGCAAATATAGAAAAGACTCGTACTACTCCCTATCATCCCCAGGGTAATGGTATGCCCGAACGGTTCAACCAAACCCTTTTGAACATGTTGGGTACATTGGATGATCAACAAAAGACCTCCTGGAAATCTCATGTACCAGCTCTGGTGCATGCATATAACTCCACTAGACATGAAAGTACGGGCGTTACTCCTCATTATTTAATGTTTGGGAGACACCCACGCCTAGCTATTGATGCATTTTTAGGTATCACGCCAGACAAATCGGTAAGGTCCACAAGTAAGTCAAATTACATTTCAGACTTAAAGAAACGCCTTGAGTTTGCTTATCGGGTTGCTAGCCGTGAAGCCAACAGGCAAGCGCGACGTCACAAGAAGCATTATGACATTCGGGTACGTGAGGCTAAACTGGAACCGGGAGACAAAGTTTTGATTAGGAATGTGGGCCTTAAAGGTAAACATAAATTGGCTGATAAATGGGATAAAGATAATTATGTTATTGTTGACCAACCGAATGAAGACATCCCAGTATACAGGGTTAGGAGGGAGTATGGACGGAGTGGTATAAAAACCCTCCATCGTAATCTTCTTTTACCATTTATGGGACTACCCATCCGACAGCCTCCGGCGTTGGCAACCAATTGTAATGAGGCCCCGTCCACTGTTGAATGTGCTTCTGAAGTGTGTGATAGAACTTCAGGAGTGGTTACGCGCAGTAAATCTCAAAGTTATGTCATCCCGGCTCTTAGAGACAGACCTCCGTCTTTTGAACCCATTGCTCCGATAGAACCATTTAGACATAGGCAGTCTCAGCGACATAGAAGTCAGCCTAAATGGATGAATTCAGACTGGGTGAAGTAATTAAAACTTATGTTTATGTTGTTTTTTCAGCGGCAGTTTTGACATGCTACAAGTTGGTAAGATTGTATTATATGCATGCATGTGTTAGACGGACAATGCTGTTTGTACCGGTAGGGTCATTTTGACCTTGACACCAGAGTATAGTCTTATTTCTTGTATATTTAGACGGCTTCGCTGATTTGTAACGGCTAGTCATAATTTTCATGATTATGTGTCTTGCTCTCATTGAGGTAATTGTGTCTCTAACATATTATTATCGTTCAGTGATTTATTACCAGTTGGTATTTATTTTGTGAATAGCTTTGCTCA